>LFIW01001475.1:0-139782 GCA_001625285.1 Colletotrichum incanum
TGTGGGGGGGGGGGGGGGGGGGGTGTTGAGCGGGAGCTGAACCAGAGTTAAAAGCTGCAAGGCAGGTTCTAGATTCACTGCCCGAAACTCTCGTCCTCAGCGTCTTCTGAAAATAATTCTTCCTCTCCATCTTTCTGATCGTACGTTTGATGGTATTATGGACCTCCAGGCGACAAAGCTTCTCCAACATCGACCAAATCTTTTTCTCGTTTAAGACAATAACCTTACGCAAGATCTCGTAATCTAAGTCTTTCGACATCTTTTCTAGGAAACGGGTCAAATCAGCGTCTTTTCTCTCATAAATTACGTTCTAGTAGCACGATACATCGCAGAGCAACCGCAGTAAGATCATCCAGAACTTCTTGTAGCTGACTGACAAGACCGTCGGAAACGCCGAGGTTGCGAGCAAGTCGCAGGATAGTCACGCTTGGATGACCCTGCTCCAGGCAGACCGCCGAAGCAGTGTCGCCGCCTTTCCTTGAGGTCGAGAATAGCAGGGCGAACGAGTCAAGGAACTTCTTTTGAAGCTGCTCATGCCTTCAGGAATCATCGTGAGGTGCCTATCGAGGCTGTGGGTTGTCGCTTCACCGCGCACAGGGTCAATCAGAGAAAGCAAAGTTGTTACAACCACGAAACGCTTATGAGCCTCGCCTGAGACACGAGTTGGGGTGCTTCCACTAGACCATTGAGACTGCAATGAAGGAGCTGCCCTTTTGAGATATGTTTCACCGTATTCAGGTGATTCACAACCGTTGATGGACCTTGCTGGGGTTGGTAGGATCTTGACGACCATATCTCCAAGACAATCAAATTGTGAGACGTGAAAATGCATACACAAGAGACGATTGCCCCTAAATGCCGCCAAAAGAGAAGACTCAGAGCCTTGTGCTTATCATATCCTGGTTTCTCCGCACTGAGCATCCTCTCAGCCAGTCATAGACCTTGACTTATTGTGGGAGGCCTGACAAATTCAATTGGCCGCCCACAGAGACCCCCTCGCCCTAACAACAACAACCAAAATGGCCGTTCCTTACTCGCAATGTGCAATCATCCGGGGCCCTCGGGTTCATATCCAATGCCCAGAAGACCAGACTGTGCCATCAGATCCGTTTCTTCACTCTGCGTCTGTCCTTTCTCACGATCCAGCTTTTGGAGCAGCCTTCTGCTGGTCCTGGCCGCCTGTTTGGCTTTCCTTTTGGACTTCGACTGACGTTTTGCTTCTCGGTGGGCTTCGCGTTGAGGCTCTTCCATTTGCCAAAGTTCCCCCCGGGTCAGTGGCCGAGGCGCCTGTGCCACGGCTCTGAATAGGTGCAGTAACCCTTCATAATGTCCCAACGGATGGCGCTCAGCATCAAATACCGCTATCAAGAGCAAAGCTCGTCGACAGTAGTGGGCATCGTTTCCAGAGGTATGCAAGTTTGCATCGGGTATTCGTAAGGTTTCGAGTAGTTTCTCCAAGTTATATCGATAATATAGCTGGAGAGGAGACTGTGCAGCCTTGTTGGTATCGATAACGTAGAGTGATTGAGTTGGGAGATCGATTTCGAGGTGCCGAAGGATCTTCAAGTCCGAGTCTGTACCATGAAGAACAAGAACGTAGTCCCTTTGAGATAGTACGGCATCTATTCTCGGTTTAAGCTCAGTAATAGTGATCGGCTGTGACGAGCCGAACAAGAATTTTTTTGATGCCCTTTGGCAGTAAGTCGAACCCCCCACTGTGAATTGATGTGATGTTATGGCTTCTTGATAATTTGCTGTAGTTGGGTTCAATAGCATGTCTTCCAAAATCCTGGTGTCTAATATTGAGATCCCAATGTGTAGTCGTTGGTCTGTGATAAGCTGCTCGTGCCCTTGAAATGTGTCAATGTCGAGCCCGACAAAGAGAATATCCCTCAAGGAAGATTGCTGTAGCTTGTCACCAAGGCCTTTTGGTCGAAAACTTGGTGTTGAATGGGCATCGCTGTATCCGAGGAGTTGCCGAAGAACAAGTGTTTCATCTCTCAAAAGTCCCATTTGGGGTGGTGGTGCTGATTTTCGGATGTTGCGCCCAGACAGCATGATGTCTCTTGTGGGTGAGGATTTGGATCCAAGGGCCAGAAGAATAAGTGAGGAACCTTGGTGTCTGGGGCAACCGAAGGAGGATAAGGATAATGCGTCACAGCGCGATGGTGTGGGGTGATAAAGTCAGGATGTGGTCAGCGAATAGGGCATCTGGGAAACTTTGCGCAGATGGGTTAATTCGTACTAAAGAGGTGAAGAAATCAGAACTGTTGCGATGCCGGATTCCGACATGGGGAAGCAATGGTTTCGGGATGACTCATCATACACGTATGCTACTCATCCGTCTGTCTGTTTCTAGGAGTCTATTTTCTTCCCATATTGAAGTCAGGTTCGGGTACTCGGTAGCAGAGAAGTATGTAAATACTAGCATCAAAAGTTTTGAAGGCTCGCAGTACCATTCTGTCGCCGATGGAACAGCGACGACGAGTACCAGAGCAGAATTGATTAACAAGAGACGCCACGGGCTAATTTGTGTAAGCAATGTCTGCTAGGTTCCTACAAGTGCTCGAGACTTATCCTGAGTGCACCAAAATAAACCAAGCTGTCAACCCTCTCATCAAGGAAACCTGGATGTGGATAGGGAGTGAGTGAGAGCAACATGGGGTAATCGACTGGTGTTTTATATGAACAGTCTTCCTTTGGAGGAGACTTCGCTGAACATTGGTTTCTAGCGGATAGTTTGCCACGTTGTTCACGCTACATGATGCAGACCATAAAACCATGCATTGGATTTCGAGCTATGGAAATGTCGCGCCACGTCCAGTACCTCCAGATCCACGCCAGCCTCGGCTTCCACCTTCACCTCCACCCCGACCATGAGACGGATGGTCACTCTGCGTACGGCTACTCTGGTGGGGTAACGAAGACGCTCGACAGTTTTGTGTGAGCCGGAGCTCTGGCCCGATTCTGTCGCGCCCAAAGTAGAATCATCTCGTGGCTGTAACACGGTGACTATTTCGTGTTGTTGATAGCAAATACAATTGCGTTATAGTAAGAATTAGGCACTTGGTGTTAGAATCGTCTGGTTAGCGTTCATTATGACACTTGGAAACCTGACTTACGGTGATATGTTGATTCAAAGACAGCTTTGATGAGCGCACCGATATTCTCAAAGTTAGTAACCGGTGGCGGAGGCTTCCCAATTTCGCTCGGTATGGGCTCCGGAAGCCTGTCACTAAATATCTTCATACCCTTGTCTATGTGGTAGAAGTCCAGCTCGGTAGGTCTAAGGCTCGTTGGCGGGACCTGTGGTACCAAATCCAGACTATTCACAACCCTCCAGGATTGCCCCTCAGATGCTGAGACAACATTTTTGTTGCAGGTTGCCCATAGCTGGCTTCCGACACGAGGGGCACCGAATGTGTATTCGTCTCCTGTCGCTACCTGAGACCCTACAGTTCCAGCATCTTGCAGTAGCTGGGCGTAAAAGAACGAAGAGTAGGAGCCCCCAAGTGAATGGCCTGTGACATGCGCGCGAACGAGGCTGCCAGACGCCTTGGGTATGTTCAGGACGCAACGTGCAAGTGCTGCGATGATGTAGTTATAAGCAGTGTCTTCAATTGTCTCAAACGTTGCAAAAAGAGCAGTGAAAACGCCAAGAGACACTTGCGTGCCACCAAGGTAGTGTCCGGAATCCGTAAGCTGGTAGTTGTAGTCTACCTTTCTGTCCCGTGCATTTAGAGGATTAGTGCCCTTAAATGCTACTCCGATGAAAGGCTTATCCTTCTGGGGGCTGGTCGAGAAGAAGGCACCACAGTAAGGGCCGTCCCAAGCAGGCTGCCCGTCGGGAGGGGAGTGAATCAGGTCACAAAGGACGACGAAATCCATGCCCCACGTTTGTGCGAGTTGTCGAATGGGTTCGTACGCAGCATTGTACTGACGGATACAGGTGTCAAGATTAACCCCATTGGATGGTCCGTTAAACTTGTAATCTCGGTAGTTGTCCCAAGCTAGGCGCAGCATGCCATAATCTCGTAGGTACATGCCCATACTCTCCATGAAAGGGAGGAAAGCCCGTGACCAAGAAATGTCAGCCTTCCCGCCGAAGACTTGGGAAGCAATTGACTCGTCGATACTGGATTTGTTTTGAGTGCTCCACTTTTTCAGGAGGTTCAAAACAATAGTACAGTGCTCTACATTGGGAATAGATTCGGGCACCTTCTCCGGTTGTTGTGGAGGCTCGTGTAAGGAAAGTCTCTCGAGGTTGGCATGCGCGAGGTCATGGTGAAGCTTGGAATAAGAGGAAGTATCAATAGCCATGTCGAAGACTGATTGTATCTGGATAGTTGTTTTGGACTAAAGTCAGTGGTCTTGAAATATTCAAAATTATTGTGCTAAGTCGAAGCTTTTATATCATTTTTCCTTTTTTTTTTCTTTTTCGTTCTCTATGTTTTTTAGGTTAGCTACGAATGCAATTGTTTTTCCTGTTGTGTTTCTGATAGGTTGCAATACGATTGCTTCTTTATGGTTGTGCCTCAAACTTATTATGGGCTGATTGCTCACTTGTCTAGCACACTTTAGGCTAGTATGTCTTTTCTGCGAATCTCAGCTTAGGATGTGGAAGCAGGTACAATCGGCGTCGAATGAGTGTACTCAGATGTTTCGGGGGCCTACAGGAGATTTCGAGACAGGCTCTATGGTTTGATAGTCTAGGAAATTGCTGCAAACAAACTTCAAAATAGCCGCATCCATAATAATATGTCGAAGTTGTATTCCTAAGCTCCCTAACTAAGCCCGAAACTCCAGCACAGCAAATCACAGTTGCATAAGTTTATAATTCTTCAAGTACATGTTACTCAACCTTATCAGTGAAACAGCCCAATACAGCACCCCACACTATCTGCATTTGCGCTATTCCTTGTCGCGGTGTTGCAAACACGCTGTGCACTTTTTAGTCGTGTAGCCGTATTAGACTGTGGGTCACATTTTTGGATGATCCCGGGTCGTTCTCATATCTTAGCAATGCAATCTTTAAAATCTATTCGAGTACGTATTTATGTCAGTTGCTGATACTCACGTTAATACTCCCCATTATTCCGCACTTCAATCCGTACATAGCGCGACGTCACTTGCCCCATATACCTTTTAAACTTGTCATTGCTACCAAAATCACTATTTCGATAAATTTTACGATGAATATTAAGAATTGTGATGCTTTCCCAGCCTCTAGTATAGAAGGGAAAGCAATGCGTACTTGCCTATCGACTGATTCGGCATAATGGCCTGGAATGTTGATACCATAGCTGGGAGGGATCTGAATAACCAAATAAGTTACTTTCAATATCATTCCGTAAGCATGGAAGGATTGTCAGTGTTGGGTCAAGCTATCGTCAACAATGCCGTCTTCGCCTTCCCTAAGACGTACCATTACTGCCCTGAGTTCATGACGATGCTCTGAGAATCATCCAATTCTATTACTTAAGTAGAGTTGAATCTTTAATGAAGTCGGTACCAGTATGCGTGGCCGTATATGTGCTTGCCTAAGGACGTATCGCCGTGGGAGCCTTCAAGCTAATGTCTGCATGCAATGTCTGCTCTTTGACGGTGTTAGGATAATAATTTTTCAATTTCGCGGTGATACAAACTAGGAGACACACAACCTGCCATTATCACCAGAATTCGGCCCCTCGAGAAAACCTTCCCCTCGTTTGTCCAATCAACTCAGCAAGCTGTCGCGGCAGCTGCCTGACACTCTCCGCCTCTCCCTCCAAGAACTGACCACTGGTTTCAAGAAAGCGTTCCTGAAAGACCTCCCATAGCCTCTTGTCGTTTCTGTTGTCGCTTCCTGGGCGTGGATAGTATGGGTCGTTACGCCAGAAGCTTTTGCAGGCTTGCTTGATTCCCGCTTCGTCCATTGTCATTGTTCTGCAGCAATCGAAGTCAAGGACCCACATACTGTGTGATCCAAGGGCTGTTGAATGAAAGCCCATAGACACCGGGCTTGGCTCATTTGCCACTGATGTTACGTGTTGGGGGCTTTGGGCCAGCACAAATTCGACATAATTTGCGTCAACTTGAGAAAACCAATAGAAAAAGACCAATGTATCTGCCAGGGCCAGGGCGTAGCTTTCTAGGTTGAATTCAAGGTTCTCCATTGATCAACGTAGAGCGGTACATTCCTCAGACTGTAGAAGCTGAGTCTTCTTGGTCTGTTCTGAGAGGTGCCGTTTTCGCGGTGTTTTCGGCGACCAAGGTAGGGCCTGATGAGGCAATGCGCGTTTTTTGCGTCGTCGGCAACTTCATCTGGGTTTATTCCCAAGTGCAGTTTCTCGGCAAGGAGTTTCCGGACGCAACGAGGCAATGGTGGAATTTTCTCGCTGATAAGCGCGTTGCATGATGTGTAGTTTTTGGGAAAGCTTAGGCAGGATCTGAGACCACGCAGATTCATCCTTGTGGGAAAGGAAGCCTTCGCACTGAGGTAGGTTTATTCGGGGATATTTGATGGCGTTAGCTAAGCGGCAGCTTTCAAGGTTCTGCGCAACATGGCGATGCATGTAGTATTCATGGATAATCGACCGACCCTCGCCTCCATCTTCCCGCTTGAGTACAAGGGAAGAGTTGGTTGAGTTAGTAGACCAGACAGAGCCACAGTGTGGCCTGCACCAATTGTCTGAAGTTGGTCTGTCGAGTCCGCAATAGTAAACTGGTGAGTGCTGGGTTCCGTATTTGGCATGGTGAATGTCTATCTTGAAAGTAGTGTTGTCTGATATTCTCTATGATTGAATTATGATGTCCAGAAGGAAAATAGGGGGGAAGACGGATTCTGGGATGGTATGGCTTGATTTATTTTCAGGCGTTGTTTGTTGGGTCGCCGCCCACAACCTTTCTCCGATACGCGGCTGCTGGCTGCACACAGATGCATTCCAACCATTCACACGTCGTGCAAAGCTCTTTGCAGTTGGAGGATTTTTTTGGGATTTTTCCTTCTAATGCTTATCTTTCTCTAGGCGGGTTCTCCAATTGGGTACTCGCACGCCATGGATTCCCACAATCATGACCACGAATACTAAAGCTATATAGATATGTTGTCGTGTCCCGCATACATACACCGTGTCAAAACAGCCTTTAAAAGGATAGCGCGAATGTCCTACATCCAGCGGCGCCATCCTTCTTCGTTCCGATGCCCCGTTACCAGGACAGCCATCCAGCTGTAAGATATCGGAGACGTTGCCGTTTGTCAGTTCTCTCATAAGACAGCTGCCATCAGTAAGCAACCTAGAAATTGACAATCGTCTATAAATCTCAATATACTTCCGAAACTCGTGTTGCCACGCTCCTGTATGAATCTTTGACTTTGGAATTTTGAAGTCAGAACAGTGCCCACTTCTTAATGCACTTCCGACCTAGTGAAAGAATGGAAATCAGTCCCCGGACGAAGGTGTTATTAGAAACTTGCGAGCATTATAAAACAATAAAGACCCAGAGATGTTAACTAACGTATGTCTACTCCGGAGAAAAGTCTTGAATGTGTCTTCGTGCCTCTGCTGCGGTGGACGGATATATGGTGGAGAGGAAGGAATGGCAAGGCAGGAGCAAAGGGTGGAGGGTTTGCCCAGTTGTTAAGCACACCTCTGCATCCTTCGAGATTACAGCGCCCCATTCTAGCAAGGCGACCCAAAGTCATCCCTGGAACCACTCAAGAACGGCTGTTCCTTTGGCATATCTAATGATGGACAGCCACTTCCGGAAGAATCGTCGACACCGGCAACTTTTCGAGGCGCAGGGGCCGGTAGGAGTTCACACCAAAAAGCAGCTGCTTCAGCAACATGGTTGATACGTGTAACTCATGCGATCCTCTAGGTTTCTACGAGCTGCGAGAGCTGACGGTCTGCCAGCGACGATTCGGCCAACGTCACGGATTCGCCGTATGAGCCAGATCTAGATGTCCCTGTAACTTCATACCAACCACTGCTGAAGCGCCTTGAGCCAACAGTTGCTGGCCCGGCCCCATCTTGCAAGATTACCCTGTCATACGAGAACTACCTCGGAGCTGTGATAGGATGTCAGTTCCGCCTTGGTCGGCTTGTGCGGCGAGCGAGGTTTGCCGACATTTATAAAACTACTTCTCTCCTATAGCCAGTCAAAGAAGCGATGGAAGCCGCGGCCTGCGATCTCAGGAGTCCCTACTCGAAAGCGTGCAAGAAAAACGTGGGCTTTCGAAAACCCTTCGTTCTATGCCCCTTCGACTAGGCGGGTAAGAAGTTTCTCGTGCATCGACTCAACGAGAAACGGGAATACGAGAGAAACACGAAGAGAGCAAAGAAGAAGAAGAGCCAAGGTAAACGCCAGAAAAACGTACAAATACATCCCAGGAAAGTTGGCGGCAATGACCACGTCCAGATTGCCACACAGAAAGATATAATGCACGCCCATGCAGATTCTCACAACGTCTCACAGCGTCCCATAAACAGCAAAATACCCTCAATATCTGTGGTTCTTGGATACAAGGGTCAATAGGCTGCAAAAAGTGGCACGCAGAAGGTCGCCAGGCAGCCAAAGAACAATCGATATAAAAACACTAAGGAACGGAAGCAAGTCAATCACAAGACACCAAAGCTTCCTGAGAAGCAAGCCGCGACAAAAACAGGGCAACGACCTTCCCCATGGAAGAACACGAGCTTTAGCCTGGCGGATCCTGGGGGTGACGTGGCGCCGAAATTCAAAACTCTTGCTTAGCTAAAGAATGGGATTGAAAGACTCCTCGACACGCATGGTACGAGGGGAGCTTATTTCAACCACGGAAGATTAGATGAATTCATACTGGAAAAGAAAACGTTGGAGCGTCGTGCGTGGCTCTGGGTGTACCTATAACAGGAGTTCAACGTGCTTGTTCAAGTTGTCGACATTCTGGGAGGTCATCTCGACTCCAATGAGCGGATGGTTGATTTGGGTTGGGAAATGAGGAAAAGACCAGGTTTCGAGTCGATGTACTCATCGCCGCCGCTGTCAATGTCGCCTAAAATTGCTAACCTGGTCAACTCGCGTCGCCAGCCGCGACTGTCATCCTTGAAGAGACTAATCGGACAAGTTATAGAGGACATGGACGCTGACTATGCAGTCTACTTGAGGGACTTGTGGGCACGCATGATATCGTGGGTGAAGCTTGGGGCCTTGGACACTTGGGTGGAAGACATTGGCAAATATTACCTCCACGAATCTCTTAGAGGTAATTATAGTCACTTGAGTACAGTTGAGAGGCTGGAAGAAATTTGTGGTTTTGTTTTGGCATGAGTCATCGGAATTGTTGGGCAACAGCGGCCAACGCTTTTTAAACTTGAGGGGCATTTTAGAGCTCTTTAATGCAGATTTACCGGTCATCTATCATTCAAATTTCTCCTGGTGAACGCAATCTCACTAAATGCTTGACTCCGTGGCCTCGTCACGGTTCATCCAGTCCCATCTGAGGCTCCGACCGTGCTAGAAGGTGTTCAGCATCTTTCCTAACCTGCAGACCTCATTGTATCATGGAACCGCTGCTCGTTAGTGAAGCTAACTTTCTGCCTCGTACATGATTTTTGTGTCATTGTAAAAACAAAAGGGAATTAAACTCCAAGACGTTGGGTAAAATCCTACGACCGGAGTTGATGGCGAAGTTCACAGACCACGAAAGTCAATCACCAACACTTTGCATCTCAACCGGCCAATCCTGACCATGCAAGTGCATTCCTCCAAGATTACGTTCTGCCTCGTACCTGATGAGTGCTAGGAAGGAATCTGCCACAAGGCACTAGCAGGGCAACCCAACTGAGATGTCAAGAATATTGAAGAGACGAGGATAAAATTCAGAGAGTGAAACAGGATGAACTCGGTGGGCCCAGCCGGGCGGTTGGTTGACTGCCGACCGGTGGGGCTAGAGCTTTAACCCCCTGTCGGCCCGAGCAGCGGGGCAGCTCGCCCGCCGTGCCGCTAAAAGTGACGGCCAGCCCGTCCCGCCAATCGAATCCAATCACCCCGCAACCAATTCCCAAAAATCAATCTCGACCCTGAAAGTAAACAAACGACTCCGTCCAGCTTTCGGCATCAGCTACCTTCTGCGTCCGACATCACCACACCGCACCCCCCCCCCCCCCCCCCCCCCCCCCCCCCCCCCCCCCCCCCCCCCCCCCCCCCCCCCCGCCAACCCTTCGACCCTCCGTCCTCCCATCACCTTCGTCCAGCACCCGATCGATCCCCCTCACAGCAGATACCATCACGATGGCGTCCGATGCCAAACCTGCCAAAGCTACTAAGGCCGTCAAGGCCGACAAGGCCGACAAGTCTGACAAGTCGGACAAGTCGGACAAGTCCAAGGTGCACAAGCTCGCCTTGAAGGGTAGCGCAAAGCTCGTCGCTGAGTTCGTCAGTATTTCCTCGCCTCGAGGACTCCCGCACAAAGAGCTAACAGTGTTTGGGTTCCAGTTCCAATATTCCATCCACACAATCCTGTAGGATCCCTCGAGTCCCCGCGAACATGCGCCCCAACCTAACCCCTCCCAGCTTCCAGCGAGGCGTCTATCCCGCAGAAGACTTTTCAGCGTGAGCCACCTACTGCCTCTCTCTATCTCTCGCCCCTCGAAGAACCATACACTAACAGGCCCCTCCACAGTGTCAAGAAGTACGGCCTCAACATGCTAGGTTCGACGACCCCCCTCCACCTCTGCGATCCCATAACCATCCCACCCTCTCCCACCCCGCCGACCGAAACTAACAACCCCCCCCCCTCCGCCGCAGTCTCCTCGGATGACCAGGTCAGAGCCTACATCAAGAAGATCATGGGTCAGCTCGACCGCTGGATGCTCCGAGGCAAAATCTCCAAGCTCGTCATCGTCATCACGGACAAGGACACGGGCGAGCACGTCGAGCGCTGGCAGTTCGACGTCGAAATCTTTGGCAAGTCCTCAAAGTCGTCCAAGTCGTCCAAGACCTCCAAGACCGCGTCGTCGAAATCGGCCGACCAGGAAAACGACGCGCCCGCGGCAGAAGCCGACGCCGCCCCCGAAAAGACGGAACAGGAGATCCAGTCAGAGATCGCCGCCATCTTCCGCCAAATCACCGCCTCCGTCACCTTCCTGCCCCAGCTCAACGGCGACTGCACCTTCAACGTGCTCGTCTACGCCGACGCCGACTCCGAGGTGCCCGTCGAGTGGGGCGACAGCGACGCAAAGGAGATTGTCAACGGCGAGCGCGTCCAGCTGCGCGGCTTCAGCACGAGCAACCACCGCGTCGACACCCTCGTCAGCTACCGCCTGGCTGAATGAAGCAAGAGTCGCGTTGTAACAACAAACAGTACGAGACAAAAGAAGATGTACGATGGGACAGGTGTGGCATCAGCTGTACTGAGTCACCGTGTGAACCAAATCGGAGGGGATGGACGGAGAGATATCTCTGGGCACTTTGTGTGTGGGCGTCTGGGCGTTAATGGTGGTTTGGATAATCCGACTTGTCATGGCAGAAAGGGCTACAGGCTCGAAATGGACAGTCAACCGTCTCGCAGAAAAGCACATCTTTGTAATTGGTGGCTCTATAGCCCCGAGTTCCCCTTTTTCTACACCGTCATGCATGCCTCGCTCTTCTACACAGTACCGCCGGCGGCCCGCCCGCCATGCTGTAATGCCTCCCTCGTTCGTTGACTCATGCATACCGATCCCAATCCCCCCCCGCCTTCATGATCAGCTCAGGACCGTGCATAGCTGTTTTTCGTCGTTACTCCCCAACCTAAACGCCTTTGTTACTGCAACCAACTAAACCCGCTTGAAGAAGTAGACGTAGGCAAACTTTCTCATCTCCTCAATCTCGCCTGCCTCGACAACCTTCTCGTCATTGAAAAGAACCCACTGGGAACGCCCGTCAATCTCCTTGCGGATGAAAGCGACATAATGTCTGCGAACTAGTTAGTGTATCGAGTGTGATATCATGCAGATTCAAGTATACATACCCAGCGTGGATGCTGGTGCCCTTGTGGCAGGCAATAGACTGGAGCTGATACTTGGCAGGGGTCGCCGCAGTGCCGGCCTCGCTTTTAGGAGCAGTGGACTCGGATCCGGCGGCTGGAGCGTCATCATCAAAGATACCTTGGTCCTCTGGATGGCTGAAGAGCCACTCGACGGCACGCTCCATATCACCGCTGGTCTCACGCAGAGCCTTCTTCGCCTGGGGCACAGAGAAGCCCATGGCGCCCAGCATTTCAATCTTCTCCGGGTCAGCCGAGTCACCTCCCGGTGCAGCGCCGCCACTCAGGACAAGAGGCTCGTCGATGTCGGGGTCCTCCATGTGCGCAAACAGCCACTCCATGGCTGCGTTGGCGTCCGAGTTTCCAGTGGCATGCAAGGCTCGGTCGCAACGGTTACGGCCGAAGCCCATAGCTTCCAGCTGACTGACAGCCTCTGGGTTGGCGATGAATGCCGGAGCACTGTTCTCGGGCTCGTCAGGGAGGGTCTCCTCCGAAGCTTGCAGACCCTTAGAGAGGTAGTCGTCAAGAAGGAAGGGTTCATCAGGCACGATGACAGGAACATCAATCTTGACGGGCACCCAGTTGATGACCGCCATCTTTCGGGCATTGACAACCAAATTCTCTGGGAGAGTCTTGAATAGGGAGCGTTTCGTGTACCCATCCTTACTGCCGCAGGAAGAGCAAGTCAGCTCAACCACCTCCTCAGCCGTGAAGTTATCGAGACACTCCTTCAGGGTCACAGCTTTGTATGCGTCTGACTGGGTCTCCGCGCCCTCAGCGACCGGCTCTTTCTCCAGAGGAACGTCGATGAAGATGTTGTCCTGCTCATTGGTCGAGTACCGCACCTTCTTGCAACCAAGACACTGCAGGCGCTGCTCTAGAGTGAAACGGAAAGGCAGAGTGGGGTCACCCAGGTCTGAAGGGTGCTGAGAGCGGGAGACAAGCTTGAAGATGTGCTGCAGTAACTCGAAAGCATCCTGCTGGCGCATGGTCGAGAATTCGGCATGGCCTCTGCCAATCAAGTGCTTCAGCATGGCCGGGGCCAAACCCTTCTGGTGCGAGATCTCGGAGGAGTGCTCAGATGCGACAACATCCGAGTCAGGCTTCGAGTACCGGCCGGAGAGCAGTCCGTCGGCCATCTTGCGCAGCTGAGTCTCCAAGTCCGCTGCGGGCTCCTGGACGTTGGGAAGGTCGCGGTTGGGCAAGTAGTAGCGGTTCTTGAAGGCGGGGGTATCAAAGAGACACTGGACAATGCTGGCGAGGTAACAGCTGTTACCCAGGTTCTTGAGGCCGGTCAAGCTGGGGCCAAACAGAGGCTTCAACTCCTTGCCGTCCTCGGTAGTCATGCTGAAGTCCCAGCGCAGGTTCTGCTCGATCTGCATCTCGGTCAAGCTCTTCTCCGTCTTTTGCTGGTTCGCCAGGTTGATGCCCCAGTGGGCCAGGTGCTGGCCGAGTTCTCCGTCAATTCGCTCCTCGTCACACTTGTAGCAGTAAACGTCGGCCGTTCCCTCGGGTGTGATGGACCCCAGCTTGACTGCGACACCATGACCAGACTGGTCCGAGTGGGCGAGTGCATGCGAGTTGCCGTCAACGCCGCCCATCTGCTTCCGTCCACAGCCCAGGTTCCCACACTCCAAGCAAAGCCACAGGTTCTCGTGCAAGTCGCAAGCGGAGCAGTGTCCGAGGTCGCCAGACTGGATCGTTCGGGACTCGGTCTGCTGCATCAAGAGAATGTGCTCGCAGCTGGTCAGCTCCTGCTCCCAGGCCTTGACCTCTTCCTTGCGTGAGAAAGTGTTGGCCTTCATGATGCCATCGACGATGGGTGCAAGCTTGTCGCTAGACTGGTCCAAATCTTGGTTGCAGTCGAGGCACTTGACAGTGGTCTTTGTATCGTATCGGTCGGCCTCGGTCTCGGCGGCGATGGCCAGCTTGGACATCTTCAGGGGGGGCTCATCTCGGACGACGACTTTGCGAGTACGGCGGATGTTGAGAACAAGGGGGTGGTTCCAAAGCTGTCTGTGGAGCTGAGCGTGGTTGCGGTCGCCGGCGCAACCGCCGTTGAAGCACTGGAGACAGACATCGACACCGGCAGGGTCATCCTGATGAAGGAGGTCAGCGCGCAGTAGCAGTGCGAAGGTCGAAAGATCAGCCTACAATAGAGTCGAAGCACTGAGTGCAGTCTTCCCGATAGACCGAGTGGAAGGGCGCCGGCGGCTGCAGTGCTGCAGGGAGTTAGTAAGAAGCTCTGGACTGTCACCGAGAACAGAGGATCGAGCAAGTCGGGCAAGGTAGGACTTACCTGCCCCTATGGACTCAAGGTGTGGGCACGCCATGTTGAAGTGGTTCTCGAGGTGTGGGTTTTTATCGACTCGGTGTGGTGAGCTGTGAAGGTGATTTGCCCTGAGAAAGAGGTGGACGGCGTGTTGAGTTTGAGTGCGGTCGAGCTCAGCCTTGTGCTTCGAGAAAAGAGACAAAGCAAATAGGCAGCCAACGAGAGGCGAAAGAGCTGAGGTGAGCAGAGCAGCAAAGGCGAAAGGCTGTGTCCAAGCTCAAGCTGATGCAGAGAGTTGGTGGTGGAGGAGGAGGTCTCGGCAGGATTGGACTGGAATGTTTGCCCCGCGGTGGTGGTAGTAGGATGCACGGTTGCAGTACCTCGTAAGACAGGGACAGTTGATTACAGGGACCTGGTGCCTGGAGGTTTGGCAGCTTTCCCTTGCCTTAGCTCAGCTTGGGGAAGAGCACAGTGTGGCGTGCACCTTTGAGTTTTGACGATTACGTAGTTAGCTGGGTGGGGTTGCGAAGCTTGAGAGGTCACAATACGGGCTGGTTACATATCTGCTTTCTATATGCATCTCCGTGTTTCTCGCTTGGCTTGTTGCATAAGGAGACCGGTCATGTGAGGCTACCCACGTAAGCGAGCTTCCCCGGACTTAGGAGGGACGGACATGTACGTAAGAGGCAGCGACGACGGAGGTGGGTGGCGTATCTAATCAGATTGCATCTCTTTCGTTGGCGGCCACAATGACAAATCGTTGATGCTCCGGCGAGACTCCACTGTAGCTGCACAAGTCTCCGCTTAGCCAGCTGGTAGACACCGACGCCGGGACCGATAAGAGCCGGCAAAGGCTGAGAAAGAAGTGGAGGCGCCATGGATACGTACTGCTGAACCGAGGGAACGCGGCATCCGTGCCTCCAATCAGACGTCCCCGACAGACACGGAGTGGATCTGATAACGGACGCTGCAGCAGTGGCTGCAGCGTCACAGCTCGCCAGAAGGGTAAAGGCCAGAAGAAAAGGAAGAAAGGGGGGGGACCCTCGGCGCTGTGGAGGCGGGTGAAATTTTGTCTTCTCCGAGGCGCCGAGCTTGTCCACGGGTCTGTCGCTGGACTCCATGACTTAATGCATGGTCATTGAACACTCCCATTGGCCAGTCCGGCTCTTCTGCTACCACCGAGATCGCCATCCTGCTCCGTCACAAGTCCCGCATCCCGTCTCCAAAAAACAATTTCCATTTATCCCCAGCGGAATCTTCGCCTCCCTCTGCCTCTGCCACACCCTACTACATTTGCGATCCTCCGCTTCAATCAAACTTCTATATCGACCACCTTTTGTCGCCATCGTCATCTCAACTCATCAAAGATACCCTAATCCGACCTTTGCGACTTCACTCGTGTCTACGACAACCGCTCATACTCGATACCTAGCCGCCTAGAGCTCTTGCAAAACCACCCACACCGATCCCCGACGAAAATGTTCTCCAGATCGCTCCGCGTCGCCTCCCGCAGGGTCCTTGCGACCTCTGTCCGTCCTTCTACCCTCCCCGCCCGCCAGCTTGCGCCTGCCGTCTCCGTCGGCGCGACGAGGGCCTACCACGAGAAGGTCCTCGACCAGTACGCAACCCCCGATATCACATTTGCAAGACGAAGGGTGCTAACTCATCGTGCACAGCTACTCCCGCCCTCGTAATGTCGGTTCCATGCCCAAGGGCGACCAGGACGTCGGCCAGGGTCTCGTCGGCGCGCCTGCTTGCGGCGACGTCATGAAGTAAGCCATCTCCCCGATAGACACCCAATATCACAGTATCGCTGTCCGAATGTTTGATCGGTGTGGCATGGGCTTGGGCTATGGGGGCCATGCAATCGTGCCCTCCACAATTTTACGACTTGCCGCATCCGATCAATCACCTAGCAAACAGAAACAGCACAACCAGGTGCTTCACCCGTCCAAGAACACGCGCTGACAAACCGGTATAGGCTCAACATCCGCGTCGACCCCAAGACTAACACCATCTCCGATGTCAAGTTCAAGACTTTTGGCTGCGGTTCCGCCATCGCTTCCTCCAGCTACCTCACCGAGCTCGTTCGCGGCATGACGTGAGCCATCCTCATCCATTTTGTTCGGTTACATTATGCTGACAACTCGTGAAGCCTGGAGCAGGCCGGCCGTGTCAAGAACACGGAGATTGCGCAAGAGCTCAAGCTCCCTCCCGTCAAGGTATGTCACCTCCAACGGTCGCTGCATTGTACATATCGCTAACCCTTCCTAGCTGCACTGCAGCATGCTTGCCGAGGACGCCATCAAGGCCGCCATCTCCGACTACTACACCAAGAACCCCAACGCGAAGCCTACCAACCTGGCCGGCACCGAGGCTAAGACCGAGTCCGCCGCTTCCGCATAAATGCACCGATGTCTCTCTTTCGTTACATGTCACCGGAGTTCGGCTTTAGGGGGGTGCAGAGGGGAAGTTGAGAATGGTGAGGCCTGGTAGAGGGAGAGGGCGACTGGGCAGAAATTGCCAGCACGAAGTATCCGTCGATTTTTACCAACTTTTCAACAAAAACCGGAGTTTTGGGAAGGAATATGGTTTTCTCAGGGCTTGTATGGATGAAAGCTCCCCACTGCGATCGCGACCGCAACGGCGACGACGACCACGACATGATGGTCGACGCTGCCGCGAAACAGGCCTTTTTCATGTTCTACAGAAGGCTTGGTTGGGGGCAGGGTTGTACGTCAGTGTGAAAATACCAATTAGTTAGTGGCCAGCTTATCAGCGACCTGACAGAGACGAAATGCCAAAGAACGACATTGTCCTGCCGATCACTACTGTGTCTTTTTCCTTCGCAAGTGAGTTTAAGTTAAGGCTGGAACGGGTAGACCGATGACGGCCTGATTGCAATGCCCAAACCTGCTCCGTCGTGAGACTCACGGTGCGGGGCAGAGTTGACCTCGGGGCCACTCCCGCAAGGATCTAACCCAGCGATTCTCATGCAGACGACTTCGACAGCCACAGCCGACACGCACTTGACGGTCCCAGCCAGGAGCGAAATGAGGGGGGACATACCTAGAGTAAATGGTGCATACCCAGTTCTTGGTGAGTTGGTGAGGAGAACTGCTGAGTCACACTCACGCTCAATCACCGATGACCGGTCGACGGTAGTTGACCCGAAACCTCCGGCTTGAGACCCGATCAGTCGGCCTTCGGCATGTCTTCGGAGACTTCTCGTCGACATCTGACCTCCCGCCCACCCAGTGAAGCACCATGCGCGCGCATTCTACAGCAACCATAACCATAGGTGCTATGCACTCAAATTTCGAAGCAGGCCTCGACTTACGGTATTATTAATGTGCCTTGAAGACGCCATGGACGATTACCAACTCCGCCAGGAACATGGTATCGAAGCCTCGGCCTCTGCATCAACGCACCTTGAAAGCGGATGTGATGGCGGATTTTGGGGAGTTTCGACATTGATGGCAGCGGAGATTGGCGCTGTAACAGGAGGGAACGGCGTCTGGTGATGGCTTCATAAACGAGAAGGATGCGCTTATTCAATGAGAGAAAAAGTAAACCACACCTGCCGATTCGAGTATCTATCTCAATTTAACCTTGGCCTCTGATTCAGTCTCAACATGCCACTCTTCCAACCTCCGGTCACGCCCCTTCCCGCAACGTTGGACCTCTATGGCCAAACCGCCGTAGTGACAGGCGCAACCTCGGGAATCGGGCTCGCCCTCGCACGTCAGCTTCTCCTGTTGAAGGCTTCTCCCGTCATCCTCGCCGTGCGCAACGTCTCCAAAGGCGAGTTGGTGAGACGGGACTTGCTCGCCGATCCAGCCGTCCGCTCTGTAAACCCAGGCGCCGTCGTTCAGGTCATGCAATTAGATACCGAGAATTATGACAGCATCAAGTCCTTTGCCCGAGCTTTTCACGAGGAGCATCAGGATATTCACATTGTCATGCTCAACGCTGGCGTCCCGGGAATGAGACGGCACGTCGCGCCCACAGGCCACGAGGCGACGATCCAGGTGAACTACCTCTCCAACGTGCTCCTCACGCTGGAGTTCCTCCCATTCCTCGAATCCACGGCCCAAAAGACCGGTCTGCCGGGGCGAATCACCTGGACAGGCAGCCGCGCCATTCTCAACACCAGTCTAGCCACCAAGTCTCCCATCGAGCCCGGGGAGTCCATCCTGCAGCATTTGGACACAGAAGACAACTTCTTCGGCCTGTCCCGCTACGCAGACAGCAAACTCCTGGCCTTCCTTTTCCTGCGCGAGCTGCCAAGGTACTACGGCCCCGAAAAGGTCATCGTCAACGCTTTCTGTCCCGGGATGGTGAACACCCCCATGAGCGACGTGCTGCCGCAGCCGTTCCGGTTGATCACGGATGCTGTGAAGGCGGTAAGGGCGAGGACGCCGGAGAAGGCGGGTTGGATTGGGGTTAGTGCTGTTGCTGTTGCGGGTGCAGAGACGCATGGGAAGTTGCTTAGGGACATGGAAGCTTGGGAGTAAGTTTGTTCAAATGCCCAGGTGCTGTTCTAAAGCTTTGAGAGGGAAATGACTGACTTGGTAGTAGGCCGGAGGGATTTGCTGTTTCCGAGGATGGGGGACAACGGCTTCAGCGGTTACTATGGGACGAGACCGTTGCTGAGATGGCGAGGGTTACGACTGTTCTGGGATGGATGTTCAAGACCGGTGGTATGTGACAAGTCCAGATCATTTCTATGGGGACCTAAGCAGCGTCGAATGATTACAAGTATTTCTGTTAACACTGGAGTTACTCCGCCAACGAGTCATTAACTTCCAGCGTCGAATAGAGTAAACCTAAAATGACATTAAACAGTTGTTAATTTGCGTTGATATATGCTTTCTTCAAGGTATTTAGGTGAAAGGGTTCGATGCTGATGTTACGGTCCGTCACAAATGTGTATTCTGGGTCGGATCGTGGTCATGCCGGTCTGAAGTCGGCAATTTGAATTCTCATTAGATATCTACATAGTTACTAACCTTGACAGTAGTCTCCTCCTCGACATTTCTACCAAAGACTACCCTCGCGGGTGAGCAGGAGGCGGTGCCGGAGGTAACCCGCCTGACGACTCCGTCATGTAGCTATGGGTCCCCTCATCGCTATCCTCCTCGGAAGAATCTGATCCTCCGCTCGCGCCTGCAAAATGCAAGAACAATATCCTCACCAGAAATCCGGCACTGACAAGGAGTGGCAGGACCTGGGCGATGTCGGAAACGTAGTTCGCGCTGGAGATGTCGTTCCATGAGACGGTAAGCTCGACGGCGGCCGTGAGCATTGCGGCGACGGCGATGTTACTTAGCGTCTTGAGCTCTTTGACTGCCATGATGTGCGTCTTCCTACAAAAAGAAATGTCAGTGTCTGCAACGCAACCTGCGATATTACACGTTCGCTCAGAACTGGAAGACTAACTTGACTCTTCGCTTCTTCCGCCTCTCACGCCAATAGGGCACCCTCCAGCCGACTTTGAGCAGCAGGATGAGTACGCAGACCAACAGGATGACGAAGTACATGATCGCATTGAAGGCGATAAAGCCCTTGTTTCCCAAGCCGATGCGGCTAAAGAGGAATCCGTATTGATCCGACGAGCACGGGTTCTCCGGCACGAAAGAACACCAATACCATATGGCTAGCGAAGTGATCGCGAGAAGGAGGGCAAAATTGAGCCCCTTGAGAGCAGGGCTCGGCGTCTCCTTGGACCATCGGAAGGGGTCCCAATAGGGTCTGAAGCAGGTCACTGCTTTCCATATGTACAACGGGACGAGGAAGATGTAGATGCCCATGGCTAGAAGGAGTACGATGTAGACGTCGGCAGGCTGCAGCGTGGCGACGGACAGCTTGATGACGAGACCGATGAAGGCGGCGGCCGAGAACAAGAGGCCGATGAGGCGCATGTCAGGCAGGTCGGCCACCTCGAGGTATTCTACAACAATGGCGCCGAACCATTGGATGTAGAAGGCGACTCGGATGCCCAGCCCGTAGAGCTCGGGCTCGCCCTGCACTTGGCAGCTCGCCATGATGGAGGTTTTCGACGATGGGTTCTTCGAGGTATTCAAAAAGACGAATAGAGCGGCACAAGAAATCACTCGGCCACGGGAAGGCTGTCGATTGCTACCTTATATCCCCCCCTCCTCTCTCTCCCTCTCTCACCCCGCGGGGCACAACATTGCCAATGTCGACATGCAACGTGGGCAGCTATCAAGACGAACATAAACAAGGGTCAACGCGGTATCCAGCTATGTGACGGGGACATCGCCAATGGATGGACCCTGACCGAACAGGCTGTCTTGCAGGGAGGCGTGCTCTTTCGCTGTCCTCTGCTGTAGATGTTCATGTTGCCATCCCCATGTGGCACCGTCCAAACCCCATTGGCGGGACGTTGCAGGGTCGGAAGACGGATCTGTGTGCGCCCATCGCCAGCTAGCTGTAGAAATGCCTCGAAGAACTGCATATTACCTAGCTCCCGTCGCAGGGTTGGGCCGTCTTGTTGACGCCCAGAGAACTATTGGCTGGCATCCCGGCTTCGATGACCGCGGCTGTAGGCCCGACGCCTGTAGCCGACTGCTGGTGCGTGTATGAGTGTGCCGCATGTCGACGTTCTGCTGTTGGACCTCGCTTGTATCCTTCCCCGGGAGACGCCTGATGGTTCGTACCGTGTCCAGTCTCAGGACTTCCCGATACAGGTTCGCGGTAGGCCAGCCTCCTTCATTCTGTAGCGGATTCACTTGAGCTGTTTTGGTAAGTAGGAATGGACGTGATGGGAAGCGCATGCCCCCAAATGAGCACCATAAGCTGATGAAGGTCCTCGTGCAGATTCCCTGGGCCAGGGGATTCATGCACCTAGTCAAAATCGGCACATCTCCGCGCCTGGAGGGATTTCATGCAGCCTGACGAGGAAAACAGACTTTCGTATCAGGAGTGACAACTGGCAATGGGGGTGATGGGGGTCAGAGAGGGGAAGATGGGCAGTGAAGCGAACGTGGGAGGCGGGGGACACGGTGGAGACCGATCAAGGAAGGTGAAAGGCGTTGGACGTGGAAAAGGCCGAGTGGGGCCTGAGCTCCGGTTCTGGAACGGGGCGGCCAGCGGGGAGGCACATCAGCCGAAATAAGCTTAGCGCAGGGTCCTCTTTCTTATCGTATCTTATCGGTTTATCTGTTTATCGATAAACAATTTTTTATTTTTCTCTCTTTTGCGACAATCCGATCTCCCCTCCAGCCCGCGCGCCTCGAGCCTTTGCTTCTCAGCGCATCCCTTTCCAGCGTCCCAAGTCAAATTGTAGCGCCACTCCCCGCCCATACATACCCACCGCAACAATGGCTGCCACAAAGCGTTCTCTCGCCGACACCGAGGCCGAGGCCGACGTCACCACCAAGAAGCAGAAGGTCAAGGACCTCCCCGCCGGTGGCGATGTTGACAGCGACGAGGCCGCGGAGCTGAAGAAGCAGAAGAAGAAGGAGAAGAAGGAGAAAAAGGAGAAGAAGGAGCGCAAGAAGGAAAAGAAGTCCAAGTCTTCCACTGCCGCTGACAAGGAGGAGGCCCCCGCTGCTGCCGCCGAGGCCAAGGAGGAGACCGAGGAGGACAAGGCCGAGAGGAAGAGGCAAAAGAAGGAGAAGAAGGAAAAGAAGAGAAAGGAAAAGGAGGCCCAGAGCAACGGCGCCGCCGACGTCCCCGTCGTCACGGCCAGCGGTCCTACTCCCACCGCCGCCGTCCTCGGTGGCTACCAGCAGGCCGCCGCTCTGA
Source organism: Colletotrichum incanum (assembly GCA_001625285.1). Lineage (NCBI taxonomy): Eukaryota > Fungi > Ascomycota > Sordariomycetes > Glomerellales > Glomerellaceae > Colletotrichum > Colletotrichum incanum. Next base: position 22,035 of record LFIW01001475.1, read on the forward strand.
CCGCCCTCCCGCAGTCCGAGATCGACACCTTCCTGACCGCCGAGAACATTACCGTCACCGACCCGGTGGACAACCCCACCGCGCTGCGCCCGATCCTCGAGTTCTCCTACCTCCCCAAGACCGACCTGATCAAGAAGAACCCCTTCTCCGCCTACAAGAAGCCCACGCCTATCCAGTCCGCCTCGTGGCCCTACACCCTCTCGCGCCGCGATGTCATCGGCGTCGCCGAGACCGGCTCCGGCAAGACCATGGCCTTCGCTCTGCCGCTCGTCGAGGGTATCTCCAAGATCAAGAAGCGCTGCATCAAGGCCGTCGTCGTCTCGCCGACCCGCGAGCTGGCGATGCAGACCCAGGAGCAGATGGAGCACGTCTCGAGCCTGCTGGGCCTCAAGAGCATCTGCATCTACGGCGGCGCCTCCAAGGATGAACAGCGCAGCCTCCTGCGGCGCGGCGCCGACGTCATCGTCGCCACCCCGGGACGCCTCAAGGACTTCATGATGGACGGCACCATCTCGCTCCAGGACGTCAAGTTCGCCGTCCTCGACGAGGCCGACCGCATGCTCGACAAGGGCTTCGAGGAGGACATCAAGATGATCCTGGGCGACATGCCGGCCCGCGAGGAGCGCCAGACCGTCATGTTCACCGCCACCTGGCCCGCGTCGGTGCGCAAGCTCGCCGAGTCCTTCATGGTCGACCCCATCAAGATCACCATCGGCTCCAGCGGCAAGGAGACGGCCAACGGCGCCGTCGAGCTGCAGGCCAACACGCGCATTACGCAGCGCGTCGAGGTCGTCGACCCCAGGGCCAAGGAGCAGAGGCTTCTGCAGCTACTGAAGCAGTGGCAGACGGGCGCCCAGAAGGACGACCGCATCCTGGTCTTCTGCCTGTACAAGAAGGAGGCCACGCGCGTCGAGACGTTCCTGCAACAGCGCGGCATCCGCGTTGGTGGCATCCACGGTGATCTCCGCCAGGAGCAGCGCACCCGCAGTCTGGAGGCTTTCAAGGCCGGCACCACGCCTGTCCTGGTCGCCACCGACGTCGCCGCTCGCGGTTTGGATATCCCCGAGGTGAAGCTGGTCATCAACGTCACTGTGAGCCCCGTCGCCAGTCCGTCTTGATCAAGAACCCCTAGGCTAATTTAAATGTTTGCAGTTCCCCTTGACGATTGAGGATTATGTTCACAGAATCGGACGTACCGGCCGTGCCGGCAAGACTGGCGAGGCCATCACTCTCTTCACTGAGCACGACAAGGCGCACTCTGGATCGTAAGTGGTCACTGTGGCCAAAGGCAACGAGAGCAAGTCACTAACAGAAAACTAGTCTGATCAACATTCTCAAGGGTGCCAAGCAGCCTGTTCCCGATGAACTCTTCAAGTTCGGCACCACCGTCAAGAAGAAGGCCCACAGCACCTACGGCGCATTCTTCAAGGACGTCGACATGACGAAGAAGGCGACCAAGATTGTGTTTGACTGATTTGTTTTCTTTAAGCTTTTTCTGTCTGGGAGACTGTCTAATTTTCATGCCCCTATCTAAAAGTGCGCCTAGGCAGCCTTTGGTCTGCGGGCCGAGTTGTAACATTGCAGGAGGAACCTGCGTTCGGCGAAAAGTCTGGACGACGTTAGACGGGATACATCAGACGAGCGCGTTTTATAAATAAAAAAAGGAGACTTACATCAAAAGGACGACGGGCACGGCGGCGAGGCCGATGGCGATCAGGTCCTTGAAAGAGGTGGACGACGCGCGCGAGGCGACACCGGTCACCCGCCGGATGAGGTGGGGTGCCGATAGACAGACGATAGAAGTGACGGCGTTAGGCTGCAATGTGAAAAGTTCAAACGGCGTTTCCAGGCCGCCAAAGTACGACTTGACGAACGCGAGACTCCAGACGATGCGGCAGAGCATGTTGATACAGTTGGCGAAGACGAGGCCTGAGGCGCCGAGGTCCATGACGCGCATGAAGAGGAAGGCGGCCGAGCCGAACGCGACGGAGAAGGCGCCCATCCAGGCCGATTGGCGGTGCACCTGCGCCTCGGAGGCGACGGAGGCAACGAAAGCCTCGGCCACCCCGTTCATGGCGAGGAGGGGGATGTAGTAGCAGTAGACCGCGAGGACCTCGCCGGCGCCCTCGTTCGCCCAGCGTTTGCCGGCGACGAGGGACAGCAGTGGCGGCGCGGCGACGGGGCCGATGCTGACAATGATTGACGAAAGCAGCAAGTAGAACTTGAGCAACGTGTGGAGGTGTTGACTGGCCCTGGTCACGGTCTCCTTGGAGGGCTTGGTCTTCGTGTCCTGGGACGAGAGAAGGCGGCTGAAGTAGCTGCGGCTGCTCTCCTCGATTGGCTGCAGGACGAGGCGGGCGAGGAGACCGCCGTAGTTGCTGGCCAGCGCGTATACGCCCTGCGACTTTGGCGTGGATAGAATGGAGACCAGGAAGGTGTCGCCCTGAGTAAGGACGTGCTTGACGAGGCTCTGGGCCATCATGCTGGACGCCAGGCTGACGGTGGGCCGGTAAAAGTACGAGACGACGTAATCCTGACCAGACCCAAGGGCCTTGGGGAAGATGGAAAAGCCATCCGCGCGGGCGAGGCGGGCCCCGGACCAGAGGTAGATGAGCAGCAGACTGGCGCCGTACGAGAGCTGACCGACGGCGAAAGGGAGGACGCCAAACTCGATGCCGGCCCTCGACGCCCAGAACGCGGTCCCAAAGGTGACGATGCACCGCAGGAAAGTTGCAATTGACTCGGCGGATGCGCGGGTGCCGAACTGCAGGCGCGTCTGCATGACCACGAAGCAGGGTTCCGACAACAGCTCCAGGACGGCGGCGACGGCGTACAAGCGCAGAGCGAGGAGAAAGTTGGGGGTCTTCACGATCGACTCGTCGGCGGATGAGAGGTAGAGCCATCCCAGGCCGACGGTGACGAAGCAGCCCAGCAACACGGCGAGATACCCGAGGTTGACGACGGCCTGGCTCTCACGACCGACACGGGCCTTGGGGTCGTCATCTTTCTTGCTGGAGCCGGGGCGGGTCTCCTGGCGCTGGACGGCGACGCGCAGACTCTCGCGGGCGAAGAAGAGGACGGAGAGGTAGTAGACCTCCAATTGGGTCGAGACGCCGAGGAGCTGGGCGGTCAAGAAGCGGAGCAGAAGCTGGTTGGCGATAAAGGTGACTGCGCGGGAGCCAATCTGGAGGATGATGAGGAGGGAAGCGCCGCGGACGACGGTCTTGCTGGCGTCTGCCGGCGCGGACGCGGGTTCTGCGGACGACGACATTGTGCCCCCGATGACGGTCTAGTGGATTGCCGCCGGTAATCGTGCAGTATCGGGGTTTGAATCTTGGCCGGGGGTGCGTTGCTGAAGTCGGGGGTTGAGGCGACCGTGTTTTCGAGAGCGCAGCGATTTGATGGGGTAGACGTCTGTCATGAGCCGGACGTGGGTGTGCCGGGCCGGGGGATCCACAGCGGTGTGGTGCAGCGGGTCGGCCCACTGAAGCGCACCGCCTGCCTGGGAGCTCACCGAGAGCACTGTAAGCTAGATGGAAGCTCATCTTCACCTGGAAAACTCGGCAATGGAGTCACTCCATGGTCAACTGCTTTCCGGGGCTCTGCAATTATACGGTGAGTTTTACATAATACGTTTTGCTTTCAAGTAAGATAATCCAGTCAAACATCCCAATGCTGCGCCTTGCTTAGTGGTGAGTATGAGTTGGCGCCGGTCGAGGCACAACTACTCAATGATAAGTCCAGTTTTGTTAGTGCTATACGAGGTACCCAGAGTTGACCTCTGCGCTTCGTCAAGAGAATTGAGAGTGTCTAGTTATTTTTGAATAATAAAAATTAACTTTTTATTTATTTTTTTATAGTTTTTCTTGTTGTGAAAACGCGGTTCGTGTCGACTTTTACGTCTCGACTCAGGAATGAGGTCGTTCGCGGGGACATCCCGATCCATGTGAATGTGATCGGCTCTTCGGACATGGGCAACCCATAGAAAGCGGATTATGGATCATGCGGCTGACAGGACCACCAGATGTTTTCTAACGAAAAGGGTGCATTCCTGCCAGGTGCACATCAAGGCTGAATATTGGATGTGAGTTAGTTGACAAGCACGTAGATAGAGGTGGACGCAACGAGGTGGCTGGTGGAGCGTTGATGAGTTGGCCGCGGCCTCCCCTGGTGACTCTCGTCACAAGACATACATCGTTTAACCCGCCGGTACTGTTTCGAGTGGGCTGCGTCATCGTAGCAGGGGCAGCACGTTCCAGAGTCACTTATTCGCTGGGAGTGACGATCCAGTGTGTTGAAGGGAGGTGAGTTGGTCTCTGAGCTGTACTATGTGCGCTAGACTTAGTGTAAGGAGTACGTCGTTTGTAAGTACGTACCTGACTCGCACTCCAAAGGCAGGCAAGCAGGGCAGGCACGAATTTAGACAGGTGGGGTCGTTCCTGGAGGCGTTCCTGTATTGGCGGGTACGCAGTGGAGTTGCTTCCTAGTTTGCACCGCAGATTGGGCCTGTTTGGGCAGGACGCACCTGCACCCGTTTGGTTTGGTCTGATGCGAACGCTCCGTTCCTTTCCATGTTGTGTTCATTGGAAAATGTGCCATCCTGCCTGCCTGCCTGTCCAAGATGATGTCCCTCGGAGGAAATGTACATGGAATAGCACCATGCGTTGTGCGATTTGCATGGGGAAACAGCCATCGCACCAGGTACCGATACCAACAAGCCAAGCCGTCCGTCTTTGTTCGTCCACATCCCTTCTTCTTCCTGGGTTCCGTCTTTTTTTCTTCTTTTTTTTTCTTTTTTTTTTGCGCTGTACTACCACCACTGCCCACCACTACCACTAGCATCCACGACATCCCCGGCGGGCCATGTGCACGTTTTGATGGGCGCTTGTCTCCCTCTCCTTCTCCCGTTTCCCGTCGTTTCTTTGTCTCGGTTTGGCGAGTCTCTCCAAGGTCCTAGCGGTTTCTCACCATCCCGTCGGTGTCGCATCCCATCCTACCCATCGAAACCTCCATCCCAACTACCGCGCCGCTCGTCCTCGTTCTGAGACGGTCATCCCTACATCGTCATCTCGTCTCTCCCTTATTGGGATTATCCATATGTCCACCCGATCGACCTAGGCACCTCTCTGCGGTCCCGTACTCCTACGGATGCAGCACTCCTACGAATGTCTATCTATCTGTCTACTTACAACAGCACAACGGCATCCCCGTTGCAATCTCTTCCTGCCGTCATCTTCCTCTCTTTCTTTGTTTTTTCCTCCTGCAATATCTTATATGAGCCCAATTTCGGCTCGGACCACATGCTCTCAGAAGAAACTGCAGTCGACCCCCGCCGGCCTGGGTTGTTCCCTGTCGTCCTCCACTGCTGCAGAGCGTCAACGGCCTGTCCTGTCCAGTAACGAGGCACCAAAGACACACCAACCCCCGTCCAAGTCGCGCCTGGGTGGTGGGCGCCCATCGCGATAAACAACCACAACCCGGGCAATACTCCTTAGTCCCTGTCCTAATTCCCCCTCCTCTGTGCAGTGCAGGTCTGCTGGTGCTGGTGGCCTCCAATCGCGTCAGAAGCAGCCAAACATATCGATACACACAACACAACAAACACCCACAGTCACAGTCACAACTTTTTCTCGACATAAACCCGACCCTCCACGGCTCGCACAAATCCCTCTTTCTGCCAGTCCCACGATCTCGTCCCCTTACGGAAAACCTCGTCTTCCCCGCTCTGCGCAAGCCGGCGCTACATAATCCGATCCCCAAAGTCCGTGCCTGTGCCTCTGGGCTCTCAGCATGCTGCCCGCCGTAGCGTCTCCTCTGCTGCTGCAATAACGATGGCAGAACTCGGTACCAATCCAGGTCCAGATCCAATTGCAGATCCAGACCCGAACACCACCACAGATACTGACACCGCCACCGCTGATTCCGACCAAAACAACACATACAACGCCGATGACGCCCGACTTCGCGACGCCGACGCAATGGCCGACTTCGTCCAAACTCCCGCTGCCCACCCGGACGAGGGGTCCAGAATGCGATGCTGCTGCGGCCGCACCGATTGTGTCTATTTGAAGCACAGCTGCTCCGTCCTAGAAACGGTCGAAAAGGACGTCCATACCGCCGCCAAGCTGGGCAAGGTACGTCCTCGCTATGCTTTTTCTTAGCCTCCCCTCGATCCCGGGAACATTCCAGTTGCGCCGCTCCAGAAGCCCGTCTCAATCTCTCGAGACATTCCAGCTCTTCATTTCCCGTGATTAACCTCAAGATGGGGAGTCCTAGCACCGTTCCAGCCCGCAAACCTTGCTTTTCTGCCCAATGCTAAAACCCTCCCGAGATGCACCCTCCTTTCCCATGCCGCACATGTCGACATGACCTTGCTGACCTTCTCCCTCCAGGCTCTTCTTGCTCGCCATGAGGCATACATGGCTGATGCCGAACGAGATCGCATGTCACTGACGACCCGCATAGAGCAGTTGGAAAACGAAAAGGTGGAACTGCAGGCCGAGAACGCGAGGACCGTCGAGGAGAACCGCTCCTTGCTGGATCAGCTCGAAATGCTCAACAACACGGTCCAGGACTCCGACATCCGCATCCAGACCCTCGAGGCGACCCTGCTGTCCTCCCACCAGGCAGTACGTCGCCTTGAGGGTGCAGCCGCCCGCGCTGCGGAGATGGAACGGCACATTGCACTCCTCGAACAGGAGCAGCTGCGCCTGCAGAACACCCTCATTACCACCGAGTCCGAAGCTCGATCTGCAATGCAGCGATGGAGGAAGGCCGAGAGGGGCATTTCCGACCTTCAGGAGCAACTGGAGCGCATGGAAAAGGAGGCCAAGGAGGAGCGCGAACGCCACGTCGAGGTCCTCGGTCGCATGGAGCGCCAGCGTGAGATGGAAAAGGAGCTCAACACTGCCGCCGGACGCCTCAAGGGAGCTGCCGCCGCCAAGTCTCTTACCACTGGGAAACCCGCCAGCAGTGTCGTGTCCCACTTCGTCCGCGATCTCCTGCAGGATAATGCAAACCTGCAGCTGGGCATGGCCGAGTTGCGGGAAATGCTCATCAACTCAAACGACGAGATTCAGGCTATGCGGGACCAGTTGATATGCCACCAGCCCATCGGCGACGAAGACGCGAGCGCTACATCAACATTGCGTGCGGAAATCGGGCCAGAGCTGGGCGAGTTGACTCAAAACATCTCTCAGGAGCTTCATATTCACCACCACTACCATGTTGCGGAGAAGACCAAACCCAAAAAGAAACGCCACAGCCTGAATCCAGGCATATTTTCACCTGCTAGTATCTCGCGATCCTCCACGCCGCCGGCCGTATGGCGACCCGGTCCTTCGCCGATAACACCGCAGGCTTCCCACTCTCACAAGGGCTCGACATCGACGGTATCGATGCCGCCGTCGAACAGATGGTCCGTCTTTTCGGAACAGCCCTCCGAGTTCGCACCTTCGTCCGTCCCCAGCTCGCCGCAGTCAAACCCCCGCCTTTCCATGTTCGACAGGCCGATGCTCGAGACCGATATGCCCATGTCGCCAACAACGAGCTTGGACCCCACGTCGCCCACCTGGAAGCTCTCCCACAGCAAACGCCCATCAGAGGCATCGATTCGAAGTTTCTCTGTACCCTCTAAGCTCCTTAGTGTGGCTTCGCCGGCACCGCCAGCAGCACCTACCTTGCACGTGTCTCAGCACATTTCGTCCACGATCCAAGAAGAAAGGGAAGAGAATGGCCCTGAAGAAGTGCCGGGTCTTCTTACGCCCAACGATGATCACACAGAGACGGAGACGGAGACGGAAACCGAAACCGAAATCTCGTTTTCCAAAGACGAGGAACTACCACGGAGGCGTTTACACCGCGCCGTTTCTCACGAGTCGATCATGTCCTTGTCAGGAGGACTGGACATCCATACTCTCAAAGTGCGGCCAAGCCAACTGACGCTCCGCCCGCTGGGTGGAGCCGATGCCGTGTTTACAGGTGTCACAGCACGGTCTACGCTGTCACGGGGAAGCGACAAGCGTAGCGACGCTCTGCTGCGCGATAGTCTCGCCGGTCGACCGATGTCGAGGATGGTGTCTACGCCCTTTCGAAGTGCTTCACCATCGAGCACACATTCTCAGCATTCTCAAAACTCGGGCGGCCTGGGCAGATGGGTCAGCTGGCGGCCATGGACTGGAGGCTCAGCAGCGTCAGCATCTCGGGCGACAACACCAACAGCGGCACCGCCAACACCGACACCGGCTAAGCGCAGCGTAAAGGAAAAGGAGAAGGACAAGGATCACCTCAGAGCGCCGGGCATCAACCAGCCTGGCGCTATTCCCGGGTTCCAAGAGTACTTGGCGGCTCACCAACGCCGCGGTCCTCCGAGCAAGGTGTCGCCCGATGCGGTCGATGTCGATGCGCTGCGAGAGGGTCTAGAAGGGTGATTGTAAGATGGAGGGCCATGTTTACACGAATCGACACGAAGGTTCTACTGCATTTCGAAAAAGGAGCAGAGGCGCTTATTTTTCTCGTTTGTTGTTATTTTTCCTTTGGGCAAACAAACACACGTGTGGCATTGATACAATTTGGACATAGTTAAGGATGGGAGCTGGAGATACCCTATTGCTTTACGCCGCGCTTACTCGCACTATTCATCATTCGATATCTTTCCTTTGTCAGACAGACCGGCCGCCTATTTATGTCGAGGCACAATTGGAAACACACCAATGAGTCGCAGAATACCGACCCTACAACTATTTACTATTTACACCTACTATCAGCATTACAGAATGATGCATTCTCCTAAATATAATTTCTAGTTATCTTCTACATTGACAACACAATAAGTCTCTCGGCTGTTGAAAAGGGTGCAGTAAATCCGTTCGCAAGGACGTTCGTACTTTTATAATGAACGATTGGGGCCCCATTGACTTTTTTTGCACGACACAGAATAAACAGCAAAGATGACACCGTAGAACAAAGCATCTGTTAAATAATGAAATAACATTGTAGCATGTCATCGACTGGTATTTTGCACATGGGAAAGGAGCTCTCATTCATTGCGGCTCAAACGACTGAGCTCAGACGCCTAGTTCTAAGAAAAGACAGCATTGTTTGTTTGTCCGATCCAAGGCGACAGACGCAGAGAACGAAGGAGACCGAGTTCCCGTGGTCAAACGGGGAACATCTCCCCCCGGGACATGACCCTCTTGATCTAAACTCCATAGCGAAACCGATCTTCGTGACAGCTGTCCAATCTCTGCAATGCCAAATTCGTCCGCAACGCCTAAAGGTTTGGAGATTCATTCATCATAAGTGTCATGGCGAAATAGATGAGAAAGAGAGAGAGAGAGAGAGTGGGTAAAAGAGGGAGAGGACACCGGGTGTCGCATGGACATCACTCGGCGCCAGGACAAGAAGGGGCGTGGATGCCGTGGAACCCCAGGCCGACGGCAAAGTCACACTCTGCCCTTCCCAGCTCCGTCATGGTCTTTGCGTCGAGGCAGAGCAGGTAGCTCCGCTCGGCCGTGCCGTCGAGCACGACGCTGAGGATGACGCCGTCGTCCTCAGCCACGGGCTTGCCGTCCGGCGAGGGGCGCGGCACAAAGATGGGCTCACCGGGCGTGTGGGCCTGCGGACACTCCCACAGCAGGGCCTCGCGCGAGTCGGCGTCCGTCTTGACGATGGTGTCGAACAGGGTGCTGAGGCCGCGGTCCGAGAGGCTGTAGACGTAGCGGTGGCGCCTGGTGAGGTAGGCCGGGTTGATGGTGGGCAGCTCGCCGGCGTGTGGGGCCGGGATCGAGACGATGAGCTCCGGCTCTGCCGTTGTTGTCGCCGTTGCTGCTGCTGTTGCTGCTGCTGCTGGCGCCGCCGGCGATCCGGTGTTGTCTCGAGAAGGGTCCGGCAGGCGGAACTTGTAGCGCTGCAGGCTCGCGTAGCCGTTCTTGAGGCGCTCGTTCTCGGTCCAGAACTTCTTGGCGGCGCCGTTGCGGTTGAGGAGCACGTCGTAGTAGAGGTTGTAGAGGACGTTGAGGTTCTGGTAGCCCGAGATCTCGCAGACGACGTCGAGCCCGGCGCCGTCGGCGGATGGCTCCTCAAAGGCGTTGGTGGTGTGGAAGAAGAAGCCGGCGGGGGTCTCGAAGGAGGCGACGACGCCCTTGCCGTGGACGCGGTTGATGAAGTACCACTTGCAACCGTTTGCGGCGTCAAAGGGGACGATGGCGTCGAGGATGTTGCGCTCCCAGGGGACCGCCATGCCTCGGTAGCCGAGGTGCGACGAGGGGATGCAGAGGACGACAAAGTTCTTTGTGAGGAAGAAGCTGTGGATGTAGGCCGGCTTCGCGTCGGGGCTGGAGATGGTCGCCAGGATCTCCGTCTTGCCGGTCGCCGCGCTGGTGCGGAAGACGCGGTAGGTGGACGCCATGGCGAGGGCGAGGTTAAAGTTGTACATGTCGCCCGTCTCGGGATCGCGCTGGGCGTGGGCGCAGGACAGGGGCCCCGACAGGTCCGGGTGCAGCTTGTCCTGCTTCGCGATGCCGACGGGCTCGAGGGTGTCGGGGTCGATTTCCAGCAGCGGGTTGGAGTCGGTCGAAAGCCACACGCTGCGAACGCCGTTCCGGTGGCCCGGCCCTGCGGGGCCTTGAGCCTTGTTGTCGAAGCCGGGGACGTTGGCGTTGACGGCGACGCAGATGTTGGGGCCGGCTCCCTTGGCGAAGACGCCCATGAACTTGCCGAGGAGGCCGACGCAGGGGTCGGCCTTCTGGCCAAAGGTGTACCGGTTTTGGTGGCCCGCAGCCTTGATGGACGCAACCAGCTCATCGCACTGGCGTCTCGAGGAATAGAGCACGCGGGTTCTGCCGCCTGACCGGGCTTCGGGGGCGACGATGTCGAACTTGTGCGTGTGGGCAAGACCGTCGAACCAGTGCGAGACGTAGTATGTCCCGTTGGGGGTGTCTTCGATCTTGCAACTGCCAGGGCCTGTTCGGTAGAGAGCGCCGGCAGCCCAGGCGGGGATGTCACCCTGGACGGTCAACTCGATGGGACCGCGTTCCTCGGTCAGGCCGTCGAACTGTTCTTGTCAGTCCGATGTCGCGGAGCAGATTGTGGAATGATGATGATGAGACTTACGCCGGCTTCGTTGGGCCACTCGTCATATGGCGCTCTGAGTCTGTTCTCCTCAAACCTCTGCAGGTCTGCCGCCTCATCCTGAACTGTTCGCCGCACCGTCCTCGCGGGAACCTTTGAATCGGCGGTCATGGTGACTGATGTTGCTGAAGGGTTTGTGATGGTTGTGGTGGTCATGTTTCCGGTTAATCAATGCAGATGCCGCGGGTGACCTTTTATTCTCTGACTACTACGTCTAAAGCCCAGTAGTTTTACTCTTTGAGATCTAATGTTGAACCTAGTCAGTAAACAGTCATGAAGAGGTAAACACTCAGGCTGGGGATTGTGAGAGAGGTAGAATGGAGTGCTGATTCTGATCAAAGTGAAGGGAAGTGTTTGAGATCAAACGAACATGACGAAAGAGGGGATGAAGTGAGAACAAACGCCACGTGAAGCACCGGGTACCTACGCGTTGAGCCGGAAACAGCCAGGAAATCGGTGCAAGTGGTCGGTGAGGCTCGGTGTGGTGAGGTGAGACTCGGTGAAGTCAAAATGCGGCTTTGAAGCAATAGTGATGAGATTGGTCGCCCCCAAGTGACGATCCTTCAACGAAAAAGAAATCTTGGTATCCGGCAGTGTCTAATAACCCCAACCCATGTCAGAAATTGACCAAATCGGTTGCGCGCTTCAATGAGGTTTCCAGCGAGGTGCAGGAGGGGGAGATGGAAAAGAGGGAAGAGGATGGCGATCTTTAAGTAGGATGTACATGAATGTGAGTGCGAGGGATCCGCTTACAAGAAGATGGGTACAGGCGCCAGCATCCAGCAAACGGACTTGCTTGGGTGCACCGCGCCGTGTGGGAATGTGCGTCTGGGAGCTGCCACGCAGACGCCTGACACGCTGAGTGGTGCGAATGCGAAAAGGTTTCGTTGCAAGAGACGAATGAGTATCTGCCGACAGCGTAGGACTCACGGTCAAAGTCGGTTACGGGCGTATGAGCGGGTGCGGTTGTTTGGCCTTGTGTTGACGGGTGCCGCTGTCAAGGAGAGAGTGACTGGTGAACCAGCGCACCCGAAGGAGTGGTGAGACGAGGGGGGCGCAAGACCCATGCAAGAGATTGATCGCGCCAAGAAGGAAAAATGCAGAGCGAAAAATCTCAGATCCGATCACCAGAAAGAAAAAGCAATGAGGTTGCGGTTGGTTGGGAAGCTTCTTGGAAGGCGACTATCATGCGCCGTTTGGGAGGCGCTACGGGACGGTTACGGCCGTAGCAGACGGCCGACGATGCCAAAGCCCGCAGCACTAAGCAACGATTGATGCGGGTCTGTTGCCGAATCGAGACAGCTCCAGGCCCTTAAGGTCAAGGCAAAAGTGCAAGTGGCAGGCTACAGACGTGAGAGGAGGTCCTGGGTGATTCGGAGGGTGGTGGTGTTGGTGTGGTTGTGAGGACGAGAGTGTGTGGTGTGGCACAAGCGACTGCGTAAATGGGAGCGGTTTGCAAAGGAGGTTAATGTTACCATTATCATTACTCGTGGTTTGCGTTGTTTCGGACGGAGTGGGATGGCATCTTGAATGGATGAGCGGCCGATGTCATCATTGATTCATTGAGCGAGCGGTCGCGGTTCAATACGGCGTGTTTGCAAGGCCGAGGGTCCCGCTCCAGCTGCCGTGGCGTCGTCATCGAACCGCATTGTCCGAGGTGGAAATGTCCAGGCCAGACGGAACATGTGTTTCGTCGGTACATTTATCCAATGGTGAGGACCTTTTTTTCCCTCTCTATTTCCGAGCGCCAGGTATTGGAGAATCCCATCTCGGCGCATCCCAGTTGGTCAGGGCGAATGGCATTCCTCTTCCCCCCCCCCCCAACCCCAGCCAAGGGGCCATTAAAGAAAGCTTCCGCCGCCAGGTCCCAGACGTCAAGCTTCATTTGCATAGCTATTGTGTGGGCGTCGGTGGGCGGCGGGTACTATAGCACTTAGGGTGGCCGCCTGATGCAACGTGGACCATGCGAGTGCGACCGCTCGCATTCGTCTAATGTCAGATGAGATGGGATGCAACGGAATGAACGTCCTTTGTTGGAGGGCGACCCATGTCTCTTCCGTTCCTCTTTGCATTCCTGCCGATGTCGCGCAAACACGAGACACCACGACAGAAAAGGATCCCATGATGTTTGCGCCATGGCGGCGAACAATATGGCAGTGACAAGAATCGCCGAGAGCTCTGCGGTGTGTCAAGCAGCAAGGGAGAAGAGCTGCCTTCAAGCAAGGGAGAGGAAGCTTTGTTTCGTTTCGTTTCGTTTCGTTTCGTTTCGTTTCGCTCGATCCGTCAACCGGCGAGGCAACAAGGCAAGGAAAGGGGGAAAGAAAAGAAAGCCAAACCTCTCCAGCTGGGATGTGTGCGTTCCGTGTCCTGCATTGCAGGTGGGCGCCGATGGCCTGGTTCGTGTGTTTTACCAGAGCTGCAATGGAAGACGGCGTGGAAGACGAACAGCTTCCAGCAAACGACTCATCGCCATGGTGGCCTGTTAAGCGAAGGAATCCACTCGGCCGGGACCACAGTTCTCCGCTCCGTCTTCTCCCTTGGGTTCCTGGTATACGCTAGCGTAAGCGAGCCAATCATGTGGGTCCAACTACCGGGGTCCCAATTCATCCACAAACGGTACGTACCCTTTAATCCTCTCCTCCCTCTTCCAGCGGACATTGCACCTTGAAATGGTTATCATCCGTCCTACAAAGTCACGACGTCTTCTCTAGTCTTCTCTAGCCAGCCTCCGAAATGATACTTTGACGGTGTGGCTTCACATGGCGTCTCTTGGTATCGAACGCCACTCATTTCAGGTGCTGCAGCAGCGTCCCCCAACCCGATAACGGCCCCACCCGCTCTCCGGCTCAACTTCACACCTTCATCAACGGCGCATCACCACCGCCCAATGGCCGCCTCGTCTCCGTTCAGCTATGGCTGAAAATGTCTTGCCGTGTCGGTGGGATTCCGCACTCGAAGGCCCCAAGTCCCTTCTTCCGCGTGGAGCTGAGACACGCCATGTCACATGGCGCTCTCGTTGCACCCTGGTCAGCCATGTATGGACGTCTTTCCCGTATGTCTGACGACTTCACGACAATCTTGATGAGTTGTGAGAGACTATCCCGAATCCTTGAATCCACTTTTGCCGTATACCCTCTCCTCACTTACCTCGTCTCATGGGGGTAGGAGCTTCACGAGGACGGACCTGGATATCCACGTCGGGAGGAAATCACGCTACTTCATAGTCCACGACATAGTGGTCACACAACACCATGCATCTCATTGCTGGTTGAGCCCGAGACGGAAATCCCGTGTCGAGAACTGTGCTTACATAACCAATGGCGCCGTACTCTTTATTCTTCTCGGATTGTCTACTGCCAGTTGGCTTCTCGCAGATGCCATCCACATGTTTCCCCGCTTCTATCCTAGCTAGGACGACGTCAAAGGACGTCCTCTTCTATAGGTCCGAAGATGGCGTTTTCAGTAATCATATGCTTCATTAATCCCATGTGAGACTGAAAAACTTGCTGAGGATGAACGACAAGTTCTTCGAGGGGCCCCGAGGTGCAAGAACTGATGATTTGCAAGTTTGATTGTCCCCAAACTCCAATTCTTCCTCTTCAAATCCCGCCATTCCTGGCCCCGAATCTTCCATCGCTCTTCCGGATCCCTGATAACAACAGCCCTCGCAAGGCTCTCCACCAATCATAAGTTACCGGGAGGGCCATTCCCGATCGCACACCCCGTGCTAGCTTCCACCAACTGATACTCCCGAAACGAGAAGTGTCGGCCACAGCTGGGGCATTCAGCCTGCTTTGCTGTGGTGCTCGTCTCCGTGATCCACTTGAACAGGCAGCGCCGCCCAAAGATACACCCGCAGTCTCTCATCTGCCACGCCGGCTCTCCGTGGTCAGGCATGTCGACGCCGGGGTGCGAATGCTCAGTCATATTCTCAGGCGACATGAAATACTCCCCCTTACAGAACGAGCACCTGTCCCAGCCTAGCGAATCCTTCGGGTCCCTCCCAGCTTCGACGGGTTGCGTTGCGGTGTCGAACAAGGTCCGTCGTGCCTTGTACTTCATCACATGTGCGTTCCACTCCGTGCGCTTGTCGAAGTAGTACTTTTGAATGAGCTGGACGAGACACATGAACGGCCTGCTGGGCATTGAGGCCTGGTCGATTGTGTTGGCAACCCTGGAAAGCTTTTCCAGGGCCTCAATGTTCGACGGGGTGCGCCATGCAGGCACCTGGATGATGTGGGTAAGCCACGACATTGCAAGACTGAAGCGGCTGTTCGAAATGCCGTTGTCGTACAGCAAGACCTCGCCCATGAACTTGACAAGATTGGCGCGCCTTGACGCGTGGGTCGTCTCTAGAGTGTGCGCAGCGGTCCATCCACTGCCAGACACGGCAGCCTCGGCATTTTCCAGCACCAACCTGTCTGCAGTCTTTGAGGCGCCTTCCAACCCCTTCTGGAGTATCTTGCGCCGGCGCCCGATGGCCCTTTCCGAGAAAAATGGTTGTCGTGAGATGCCGTCCGTGAAGTAAAGGTTCTGCTCGCGACACATGGCCGAGAGAGCGATGTAGCGGTTGGTGAGGACGTTCTGTGTCGTGCGGCTCTGCACACGCGGGTCTTTCTCGAACTTTTCCGCCGCCATGTCCGTTAGGTGACGTCGGGCCGCCGTGGTCGGGTTGTAGAAGTAGGCCAGCGGCCCGTTGGCATCGCACCGGCACTCTCCGACGCGGTGGTCGTTCTCCTTACACCGGCGTTCCATGAAAAACGCATTGAACCATGATTCTGCCATCTCCGTCGCAGTGACGTTGTTCGCGTTCCATTGGCTCCGTACCCAGAGCAGGACGGAGTGACAATACTCGGACAGGTAGCCTTGGGCCCAGGCTTCGTCTTGCAGCTCGTTGCGAGTCCATTCGTCGCTGACGGGGGTGCTCCGCGGCACGGCGGGGGACTCGCCTGAGCAGCCCGGGCACATGAAGTCGTAGTAACTCAGGCGCTTCTCCCATTGTAACTCTGGGCACGGGAAACCTTGAGAGCAGAGGATGTTGGTCTTGACACGGTGCTTCCTGGGAGGATCTTGACTGAATTCGGAAGGGCAATCGTAGAACTGCACGTGTTTGATGCACATGGCTGCTTTCCCGGTCGAGTAAGGTAGTCGACGATGGTGAGCTACTGGTACGAGGTTCGGTTTGCACTTTGAAGCCCACTTACAAACGTGTAGAATACTGCCACGATGGAGAATAGACTTGGTTTCATTATGAGCAGCAGAAACCGATCATTTATGTGCGCAACGACATGCTTATTTTTGACCCGTGTCGTTATGGGGACAAAGGCGACTGACTCCAAGGGGCGATTTGCGATTCCCAAGCTCCTCTTTCAAATATCTCAAACTGGGCGATTCCTGGGTAGAATTGGACCGAATTTGTAGTGTCAGAGTTGTCAGACGCATCGCAAGAACAATGGGTTTCTTTGTCTGATTGTCGATTCCAGCAACGGATCTCTCATCCCCTTGCCGGTGCGCTCCCAACCGAAGCCGGCAGCAATGCCAGAATGGAAACAAAGAGGCCAAGTCCTGTGGTTGAGAGAAGGTTAGGTCGCACAGGCGTTCGAAGCAACCAAAGTCTGTAAGGGATGACATCTGTGAGATGGCATTCTACAGACTAGTATCGCCCAGCAATATATCCGAAGCTGCTTCGGTGAACATGTGGCTCCCAACAACACCTAACTCACGAAGCTAGCATGAGACGGCAAGACCTTTTGGTGGTTGATAGCCTTTTACTTTGGTCAAGGAAAACGACACATTGACTTTTACTGCATAATAAAAGTTGAAAATAGTAGATCTTGAAGCGAACAATTATGTTTGAGCCGCTCCGGCCCGGAAAGCAGAGTACGGAATGAAACAGAAACAACTAGCAACGATTGACAGGCAGACAGGCATGGCGCCGTCTTCCTTAATCTCCCCAATACGATACATCCCGTCTCGATTTAGCAATACAGTCGCTCGTATTCTTCTAGCTCTTCAGTCCTGGCAAACCTTTGTTCTGCCACAGTAATTGGTGCAAATAGATCAACCTCGTCCCCATGTCTTCACTCGACGAACCTGTATCCCCGAAGTGGCTCAAACCCGAGCCTGGTCTTCCTTGATATGATCAACAGTATCCCATGACTCAACCGAAGCCCTCGAACTCATTCCACCTTGCCCGTCATGTTGCCCCCTTGCCGGCGAAGAGCCCGTCGCTGTTTTGTGGCTGATGGTGTACATCCTCGGCAAGGGGTACTTGGACGTCGATGGGGAGACAACAGGGTATGATTGGGGGATCGTGAAGATGGATTTGATCGCGCCCGAGATTGAAGGGGAAGTGTTGGTCTTCTCCTTTGCAGGCTGGCTGTAGATGTTTGGCATAGGGTATCGAGAGGCCATTGCGATGTAGTGGCTCGAAGATTGGAGTGCTGGATGCTTTTGTGATCGGTGTGCTATGTCTGCGAAATCGTCTCGGTGTTGGCAGGCTGCAACGCGGTTCAAGATGTATTACAGGGCAAGTCGGCACAGAACAGTTTTTGAATCAGACCGAGCAGCGAAATCGTCTTATATAGTCATTCCAGCCCAATGCATCACGAATCTACAGCATACGCCGCAACGATCCGTCCACCGGACATTTGCAATAACTTTCTTGACTCATCGTCAAACTTTGATCAACACTGCAGGGCGCCCATCATGCAACCTGCTGACCTTTCGTCACCACACCCCGGGACCCTTCCGGCAGCATCGCCAACTCACTCTCATAGGAGCGGTGGAGCATGCTTCCGTTGTGACATGGAAAAGGGTTTGCGGTCACGATAAGCCTCAGACAAACGCATCATGCACGATGCCCCCCCCCCTCCCGGTCGGTATCGGACAAGCCTTGGGCGGAAAGGAAGCTTACCGTACCCAGCAACTTCAACTAGCCAATGGCGGTCAAAGTCGTATCCGGCGATAAGCCGACGATTCGCCCATTCGATCTTTTCTAATCCAGGGCAGCGTACGATGACGCCACAGGCTTTCGGTGAGAGGGAACGGAAGATTGATTTGTAAGATGAAGGAGATTATTACATTGGGCTGAGGCTGCCTGTCGCGCCCGGTCGGTAGACCGGTGTGTGACCTTTTTAGCATGTCAACTCGCAGCGGACGTTGGGGCCGGAGGAAACGCAAAACAAGCAACCGGGGAGGCGGGAGATGGGGCCGGAAGTGGGAGAGCTTCGCCTGATTATTGGATGGAGTATCGATGGGATCAAGTGCCGTGCCGGAGAACCAGTCGGGAGTAACGGAATCTGGGCCGTTTGTATGTAGCCGGGATAGTGCCTCTGTACGGGCACTAACGCCCGTTGTGGCCGGAGGAAACGATTATCGTAGTGTCTCGATCGATGTAAGATGCTTAAAGCCGACTTAATCCCTAATTCCAAAGTCCATAAGATAAGGTGGCTTGCTCCTCTGACAGATGACTCTTTGGCCGAGCTGGTGGCTTAGCGTAATAGCCTCTCATGACACGAAGCGAACCTTCTACGGATCTGTATTCAGCCCGTCTGACTTTCAGAAGACTTTGAAATTGGCGTTGTAACCTGATACATCTTCAACATTTGATCTTTCGTGGCAACAGGTAGCGTAAACAATTGGTGGTATCTTGAGAATATATAAAACCGGGCTTTCTATTTTTCGCCCTTCAATGTATACATAAAGCGCTTGACAGCCTTCTCCTTACTTCGGCCTAGGTACTTCTATACACAAGAGCGAGAGCATCTAGACAGCCACAGTCTTTTCGTGGTGAGCGGTGTCGCCGTCACTGTGTGGCACGGCCTTGTCGCCCTCGGTGGCCTGGCGCTCGCGGAAGGTCATGGCAGGCCTCCAGTTGGCCGACTTGCTCGCAACGCTGACCTCGGCGTACAGCTCTTCGACCTCCTCGAGGGTCAGACCCTTGGTCTCGTAGATGAAGAAGTACACGAAGGCAATGCAGACGAAGCAGCACGCAAACCAGACGAAGAAGATCTTGGACTGCAAGTTGGCGTAGCCGTCACCGTAGTTGACCAGGTAGGGGGTGGAGTAGGCAATAGCCCAGTTAAGAAGCCACTAGGGGAGGATATCAGTATACACACAGTCGGCTTATGAGGCGAGAATGTAACTTACGTTGGTGGCGGTCGACAGAGACAGAGACTTGGCACGCGTCTTGAGTCCGAAAATCTCACCGTTGACAACCCAGGCAAGGGGACCCCAGGTAGACGCAAAGAAGAAGATGTAGATGCAGACAAAAGCGATGGCGGCCTTCTGGGCAGGCAGGTTATAGACAAGGACGTTACCAGAGGCATCTTGTCCAGTGGTCAAGGTTCCCAGCATAGCTACAAGGAACTGCGAGACGCACATGCCGATGGCACCCCAGAGGAGCATGGGGCGGCGACCCCAGCGATCAACGGCATACATGCCCGGAAGGGTCGAGACGACGTTGATAGAGGACGTGATCATGCCGATGATGAAGCCGTTAGAGACACCCGAGTTCTGGAAGTACTGTGTTCCATAGTAGAAGATGAAGTTGATTCCAGTGAGCTGTTGGAGTGCTTGAAGGGCCATTCCGGTAAACTGACGCTTAAGCACGGGGGGCCTGAAGCAGTCAAGGTAGCTGGCAGTGCCGACGCTGGTCTCGAGGTCGTGGTTGGCCTTGATCTCGGCAATCTCCTCGGCGACATACGGGTCGTTCTCGGGCAGGCGACGAAGCTTGGCTAGGGCCTTGGTAGCGCGGTCGATGTGGCCGCGCTTGATGAGGAAGCGAGGGGTCTCGGGCAGGATGAGCATTCCGGTGAAGAGGATGATGGACCAGGCGAACTGGACGGCAATGGGAATGCGGTAGGAGCCGGTGTCCTGGCGGTTGTGGGTGGCGTTGTTGACGATGGCAGCCAGAAGCAGACCAATGGTGATGGCCCATTGGTAGGCACCAACAATGGCACCACGGATCCATTTGGGTGCAGTCTCGGATTGGTAAAGGGGGACTGGTAAAGGTCAGTTTTCGTGCACGGTTGAGATCGTGTAATGAAAAGAGGGCTCACCCAACGCAGAGATCAAACCGACGCCGAAGCCGGCGAAAAAGCGGCCAGCCAGGAAGACGGGGATATCAACCGCAATGGTCTGGAGAACAACACCGAGGTTGAACACCCAGCAAGAAGCAGCGAGACCCCATCGGCGTCCGATGGAATCGGCCAGGAGAGGTGAGGCCAGGGCGCCGAAGAAGGTACCGGCAGAGAGGATAGAGACGATGGCGGATTCTTGGGAGGGGGAGACGTCGGGGTTTCCAGCAGGGTTTACGTAGCCGGTGCTGAAGAGGCGTTGCCAGTAGGACTTGGGACGGTTAGTTCCACGTTTGTAGCAAGTCAAGGGCAGCGTTGTGGACATACCATCTCAAGGATGCCGTTGATGGTGCCGGTATCATATCCAAACAGCAGACCTCCGAATGCGACGAAGAATCCAATGGCAATGGCCGGCCAGGTCTTGCCCGGCACGCCAGCGGGCTTGATACCCATGATGATGGCGGTACGGTGGTTGGTTTTGAAGTGTTGGCTGGCGTCTAAGTTCAAGTTGAATAGGTCGAGAGACTACAGGCTGCTCGGACTATCGTCTTGAGTGTTGGGCAGCGGGGGGCTTGAGCACGACGACGACAAGAAGGGTTCGTAGAGCAGATGGGGGAAACGTCGAGCATATAAACTTCTCCCCAGAGTGCGGTACGACGTGGAGCTCCCACAGAAGCTTCCCAGCGACGCGGGGGAGAGGTGACACGGCACGACCACATCTCACCTTGGTCTTCCCATATTATGCAGGCCATGACAAGGGCAACCAAGTCTCTGGCAAGGGGGGGAGGGGGGTCATTGGCCTCAAGTTCAGACAAATGATGTGGGGAGCCATCGAGCATGCCACAGTAGGGCCGGTGGACGATCACAAGGTGTCGGGAGGTAGGACTCAGTGAGAGAAAGAGAACATATGGGGTGAACAGGCCGTTGAACCGAGTACATGGCTAGTCATGCATATCACGGGCGGACAACGAGTACCAAGTACTTGAGCGAGTTGTGACGACCCTCGAACAAGCTGGAAAAGGGCAGAAATAAATAAAAACATACACGGTGGATATGCGACACATTCGCAGCTTGGTATAGAGTCGCAACCAACGGATCCCATGGGGCACCACATCTCCGACAACGAGCCCCAGCAGGGGGGGGGGGGGGCCGGCGGC
This sequence comes from Colletotrichum incanum, assembly GCA_001625285.1. Taxonomy (NCBI): domain Eukaryota; kingdom Fungi; phylum Ascomycota; class Sordariomycetes; order Glomerellales; family Glomerellaceae; genus Colletotrichum; species Colletotrichum incanum. Next base: position 43,402 of record LFIW01001475.1, read on the forward strand.
GCTAGCAGCGAGGGTGTGAAGGATGAGGGGATTCTGGGGTAGCTTCGGTCTGATAGTGCACACGTTTCACAGAGGAAGTGAGACTGAGTACGTAAAGGAGGGCGCGCTGGTGGCAGCTGTCTCATTCCGCGTCTCTTGAACACTATTGAGGGAGATTGGTTGAGGCAACTTGAGGTCGCTACCGACCCAAGTGAGTCGGCAATGGAATAGCGAGGATCGATGTAAGACGATGCAGACCAGTTCTCGAGGCAAAATAGTAGCACATGAGCCCAACAAGGACCACTGCGGCAGAACCAGCTTGGCATTGATCAACATGACTAACGATAGCCTCATGCTTGTTTCCACCTGGCGTAGTATAGGTACACCAGCCGGGGGTCCTTTGTGCGTGCTCACGGCGCGAAGGCAGGTGACGAGAAAACTTTTTCTGGAGCGCATCGTGTCTGTCATTCTCCACGTCCGCAATCCCCACGACTCGGTTTCCCAGATGTTTGGCAAGGTTTTCCGGAGAAATGGGGGAGAAGATGGAGAGGAGGGCGGGGGAGTTTGGAGATTGCGAGGGGATGAGACGGTACAAGGCACATTGGGGCAGTACTTTCGCTCAAATGGTTCGACGTTGAGCAGGCTGGGTGTGTCCCGGACTGCTGCTGGATCCAATGTGGGGATTGGGGGGTGGGAAGGGTTGATGGCCAGATTTTGACGACTCGTTGCAAGGGGAAAAGTCGCCTATCGATATAGGCAATAGTACACATCGTTGTTGATGTTGATGTTTGGTGGTGGATGATGGGTGAACCCGCCGCTGACGGAGAGAGTGAGCGAAGAAAAGCGCGGGTTCCCAGGCGAATGGCGGAGAGAAACGGTCGGAAAAAAGATGGGCGCGCCATCAACGGCCACGCCGCCAAGATGAGGGAGGGCAGCCTTCGATGGCCATGCGGAACCCAGATGGCTCCGGTGAACAAGCAACAGCCAAGCAAAAAAAGGCCCAACACTGGAAGCAAACCGCGGAGACCGAGTGCTACGGCATGGGTCCAAGTGCTCACTTGGAACCTGCAGCCAAGACCCCCGTCAACTGCCGTTTTCCTTTCCCCAAGACTCTCGCCCAAAGCTTGACATGCCAATCCCTCTTGGCTATATCCAGTCTTACACTAGCCATGGCAGTCTGTCGTTCACTCACTCCACACTCACTCCCACACACTCTCTCTCACTCCTCACACTCAATCCTCCCAGCTTCTTCCTTCACTCACCCATTCGCCCATGCACCGTCTCATCCCTCGTGACCGCCGGCAAGTCCTGCTCTCTCGTTCCAAGACATGTGGCATGTAACATGCCATCGTGCATCTTCACATTGGTGGTCCCAACTCGTTGGGATCATGCAAACCGACGCATGGCCTCGGCTCAGTGGATTTTTCTTCAACACATCCAATACTGTGAGTCTCTACCGGTAGCCTGTCGAGGGCCTCCCGGTCATGATCGACTCGAAACTCCCTTTCGGCCCGTTTCCTTGCTTGCTACCCCCATCCACACGCGCGCATTGCATTTATAGAACTTACACTGCGCTGCCCCCACAGTGTTCCTTTATTCGCCTCTGTCATTCGCTGCTACAACACTCATTTCCCACGCTGTTTCTCTCGCTATATCCATCATGAAGTTTTTCACTCTCATCGTGAGTGCCACCATGCAACGATATCACATCTGGTATGGGGAGGCGGTCGTGCGTGTTCTCGCTCAAATCTCATCGTCGACTGCAAATTTTTCATCCAGAGAGATGCATAACGATTCGAAATCATCTCCCACATTGTATGTACTGACTTTGACTGACCAACCCTCAAGCATCAACCATTGGATCTTCGATCAGCCTCTCCAACGTCAGCGGCTTGGATCAACGCTCATAAATGTTTTGTGATTCGGCGCCCTCACACCACCTCGAGTCTCGCCGTCCCCGTTGCGCCCTAGCTGGTCCGTTCCACCGTTGCCGTCCCTACGCCCGGCTTAGTCGCCGTCCCACGATGCCGCCACCAACAGTGCTTGTTCAGACCTCGTGCCCTTTGCGCGGTTCCTTGTCACTCCATCACTCTAGAAAGGGTTGGGGCGGTGACAGCTGCTACCGCAGCTCAGATCCCCGTCGAGTGCACACAGTCGACCTGCAAAACCAAGTCCGCATCCCGGCTCTAGACCAGGCCCTGACTCTCACCCCAGTCAACGTTCCCAGTCGGTCCAAAGCTTAGCACGTCGGCCGTCTTTGGCCAATTGGTTCTCCCCAAAGCACTACTCGCCCTCTGTACTCCCGTTCTGCAATCGCTCACATTCACGCTGGCTTGTTCGGTCCTTCTTCGTGCGTTTCTCCAGGCTCCACATACCATGCCTACTAGTACATACCTGCAGGTATCATGGAACCCTTCGTCCCACGACAAGTTCATTTGAACCGCCATTAACCATCAAAGCCATACGAATTTCCGTCCGGATGGTTCTAGTCTGCACACAACCTCGCCCACGACTAACTCTGTGCACTGCATCGAGATTCGCCTCGTTGCAGTGTTATCGGCTCAACAAAATAAACGCGAGTTCATCGTGTTCGCCAGTTTGAGCGCGTCGCCACCGCTCTCGGTATTATCGTGGCATGCTGCGGCGTCTCAACCATCGTCCGCAAATGTATAATCCACATCCTCCCAACAGTCCCACCAAAGGCCCGATATCTCCAGAAACACAGACATAGTACTTCCAGAACTTAGACTTCTGTAACGGCTTCGTCATCAGTATAATCACGTCCTCTATTAACGTCGTCTTCACTCTTCGAGGCATGTACGCCGCCCCCTGCTCCTCTGGGACGCCATCGGTATATACGTCTTTTACTTCCTTACAGTCATGCTGGGAAACTTGATCACTGGACGGGATACTGCCGGCAAAGTCATTGTCTATAGCCTGCCTGCCCAGATGGCCGCCATCGCTTTTATCTGCATCTGTATCTTCTTCTTCGCGTCTACCTGAGGTCCCCTTGCGTGGGTTGTCGTCCAGCAGCATCGCGGCCTGCGACGACAGCGGCCCATTGGCCAAGATCTTGGAGTCCAAGGCGCAAACCGGCGATAGGCAGAGGTCTGGGCCTCTGCCATCGAGGTTAAGCTGTGAAAAACGCATAGGGTGGCAAGGGCTAGGCCCGTAGCCTTCTCCGGCCAATCTTCACAACCTTATCGTCCATACAAATCCTCGATCTCTTTGCGTTTCCGCTATATTGAGCAGAACGGCGCAGTGCAACAGCTCATCTCAGGCCGCCGTGAACATCTTAGACCAGATCCGCCTCTTAAGCTACAGCCAGTTGCCTGACGTCTCACGCAAGGTTTATGTCTCTGGACATCGGCCCGTTGCATATTCTTCGCAAATGCACAACCAGGATACCCGGATCTGGGAATGGCACAGGTTAGAAAGGAGGATCCGCGTCCGTCGCCGCCTTTTTCGATTTGATGCAAAGAGCCACCTGTTCAGCTCGGTGATGAGAACCAAGGCTCTTACGTCAAAGCAGCTGCCATGGCGAACTTACCCCGTATGAGCTGTTGTTGATCAAAGTATCGTACGCGTCATGACTTCATTCCCCGTATTTTAGGCTTCGCTACTATCAAACAGAAGAACAGACTGCACAACGCATTTGGAGATACCAAAGATCCTCCAGGCCATATTCGGAGAGTTAGGTGTGAAGCTGTCACGACCCACCTGCACTCACTCCTCACCTACATCAGGTGTAATAGATGGCTTTTCATCTTCCTTGGAATATTTGGAATGTTTCTATCATTCTTTTGAACCAACAGTATATCTTTGGATGAGAAGACTGTAGTATATAACTTCAACCCAGAATTCGGCAACGTGCCTCAAGTGAATTTTGTATAGCCAGAGCAAACGAGCAAGCCTCGAGGAGCCCCCGCGGGTTCGGTGAATGACGGAGTCGGGCCGACATGTTTGGATACTCAAGCATGGGTATCGAGATGGAGCAGCCAGGCGAACGTCGGCCCGTGCAGGATCTTGACGACTGGCATGAGATCGATCACATTTCCCCGGATTTCACCAATGTTCCCACGCACCCCGCAGGTCTGAAAGACGGGATCGCAGTGACTTGTTGTCATCACAGGCATCTTAGCATGGCTCCGGCCTGGGCATCGGCCGAAAACAACCAAGTTTGGGTCAGGTAATTCTATTCTCAACTTTTACTCAATCTGTAAGTTGCGTTTGATAGAATGTCTATAGAAATTCCTTGACGGAATTAAATACCCCGAGCTCGTACATAACGACTGCTTTGGAGGGTCATCACTGGAATGGTGGTTACTGAAGGTGCAGCTAAAGCTCCGCATGCTCCGGTGTCGGGTGCGGCTACCGTATCCACTTCTCGGCCCGAGACGATCGATGGTCCCACTCAAATGCCGATACTCCGGCCCGGCATTGCGATTGTGTCCGGAAAGCTTTGGCATCTATCGAAATGGACCGAAAGGAGTCTAAATCGCTAATTGTTTGAGAGTAGCTTACCATTAGCTAAGTCCGGCTTCAGCGAGACGGATCTCCGCTATCACTGTCGCGGAACCTCGGGGCCATGATGAGGTTCTGCCCAGACATGCCTCTGCTTCTCGTAGATGAGAGCCGCCTACAGTTGCTTAAAAGTTTCACTTGCGCAATTTCTGCCAAGACGTTTCTTTCTGGCAGTTCCCGCAAACTCTGTCGATCTCTTGGCGGGTAGAACAACACTCTGCTTCAAGCTCGGAGGGTCTGTCTCCGCAGACCTCCGTCTCACCATCCCCGCCATTTGCGCAACATTGACGACTTCTTATAAACATTCCTCGAACGACCCTTAAATTTCAAACGTCCCGAAATTTCGAATGTGCTGTGGCTCATTCGGTTTTAATCAGATATATCCCAATCAGGATATATCGAGAAGCTGCAACAATCTGTGGCTTGTTTCGAACGGTTCGGAGTTGTGTGGCGGCAAAGACGTTGCTGACTACCTCCCATCTTGTTGCATCCTGTTTTGGGCCTCTAAAACTGTTGGCTGAGTTATGATTCGTTTTCCAACATCCCAAGCTCCAGGTTTAATCATGAGGGGCGGGAGCACATCAAGTGATGCAACGGCTAAATCGTAATCCCCGACAAGCTCAATTTAAGTAGAGTGAAGTCCGGGGTGCATTTTTCCCCGGCAAATAGGAGCCCCGTCTTCCATGCTCGACTTCTGCCGGCAGCTACATGGCTGTGGCTAACGTTGAGTAACACGAGCTAGACGCCTCCTGGCGCTTGACCGCATCTGTTTCTCCACATGCTCTTGATGTTCCACTTTCGCTATTTGCGTGATGAGTCTTTATTTTTATTTTTCTTTATTGTAAGCCAGGGTGTTTGAAATACTAAAAAGAACTTCTCTGTTGTCCAATCGGGCATCTGTTCACTTGTTCATTGATTTCGATGTTTGAAGACGCATGTATGTGGGCAGCTCTCAGATAGAAAATGGAGAGACAGACTCTTCTTTCTTTCAAGCTTGATCCTTTCGCCCCTATATCTGTGACTTCCCATCCCGTGCCGCTTAAATACTGTTCGGTATTGGTCAGCTATATTGCAACCGAAGAACCACATCATCTGGTACCGTCTCCGAATTACCGACAGGACTGTCACGCGGTCCGCCGTTCGCGACCAATGTGCCGCGGCACCTCTCAGCAACGCCCGAAGTGATGCCGCCGCAAAAGGCCGGTTGTGTTGCCATGGATCATCGTAACCTCCAATCATGGACGCTCTCCTGGGGTTGCAATAGGGAAGCAGGACCTCCGGGCCGTTTAATTTACAACTTGCGGATGGTCGTGTAGGATGTCGTCATGGCTTTACCTGTCGATGGCCAAGGTCAAAAAGGCCCAAAGACAGTCTTTTCCCCATCTCCCTGATCTCACCCCTCCAACCTGAGATACCATCCAAGTCATCGATTCCTTCTAGTAACCGCCCGTCATGAAGTTCCTCGCTCTCGCAGCTGCCTTGTCGGTGGCCGTCACCGAAGTCTCAGGCCACTACATCTTCCAGCAATTGTCCGTCGGTTCTACCAAGTATGGTGTCTACGAGCATATCCGGAAGAACACCAACTACAACTCCCCGGTGACCGGTCAGTGCACATTTGTTGGCTGGACGTAGGAGAAAGTCGCTGACGGGTTCCAGACCTCGCCTCAAACGACCTGCGTTGCAACGTGGGTGGCGGCAGCGGTGCTCAGACTACGGTGGTCAACGTTAAACCTGGTGATTCATTCACCTTCACCCTCGACACCGCCGTTTACCACCAGGGACCCATCTCTCTGTCAGTCGATAACCACGTCTCTTTTGGATGCACTCACTAACGCCCATACAGTTTTCTCTCCAAGGCCCCCTCCCACGTACAAGACTACGATGGCTCCGGAAAATGGGCCAAGTTCAAGGACTTTGGTCCGACCTTCTCAAACGGCCAGGCAACTTGGCCCCTGAGACGTAAGAATAAAGCACGGCTGCCCTTTTACCTGGTTTTTGGCTAACCAGCCCGTCCAGAGACCTACGAGCACAAGATCCCGACTTGCCTCCCCAACGGCGAGTACCTGCTGCGTATCCAGAACCTGGGAATCCACAACCCGTGGCCGGCCGGTGTCCCCCAGTTCTACATCTCATGCGCCCAGATCAACGTGACAGGAAGCTCTGCGCCAGCCAGCTCGTTCGCGCCGACGCTTAGCATTCCCGGTGCTTTCAAGCAGACTGACCCTGGATACACTGCCAACGTATGAACATTTCCCAAAGATGAGTGGGGGGTGTGCTGCTGACAATTTTCCAGATTTACCTACCTGGCTTTACTTCGTACGAGGTTCCGGGAGGCAAGGAGGTAAGTCTTTCAAGCCCGTCAGCGATCTCCGCCAAACTGACCATCTTCAGTGGACGTGCTAGTTCTTTGACGCTTCCGTTCGTGGGAAAGGACGTTGATTACTAGAAGGATCATCTCTAACAAAAAGTTCGGTTTTTGTGCAATGCTGGGAAAAGATCATTATGCAGTAGTCAAATCAAATAAATGTGCTTTCCCTTAGCCCGCTGCTGTGTGGTTACTATCAAAACTTGAGCCAGAGAGCCCAGAAGGTTCATAGGCACATGAGATCAACGGTTGTCTCTGATAAGCCCTATGGAAGCTCGCCAGATGGTGCTCTAAGACCACATTGATGCTTAATCGCTTGTGAACTTGACACACCATTAAATGTGTCAAGAGCAATGGGCCGTCAGTGCCGTTTCTCGCGGTCCAAGAGTCATTCCGTGCTGCGCTCTTTATCACGGGCACACTCAAGGTGCCCTCCATATCAATCCTCAAAACACCGGCCTGAACTCGTGCATTTCAACTACCATGCCTGAGTGATCGTGCCCGCATTTTCTTCACATTTGTTGTACATATCATGAAAAATTACGCAAAGTGCGGAAACATGTCCATGACGGGTAGGACCTAGAGCCATGGCAACTAACGCACACAATCTCCTCAGTCATTACTTTCCAGATCACGTCGTCAACCAGAGATCATCAAGACTCTCGGCACAGGCCTGGCCATGAACTCGCCGCCAATACCAAGAAATCGAGAACCAAATGCTCATGTCTTAGCATCTTGTTCGCCCTCGTCCCAACGGATCTAGACTGTGCGCATGGCCATTGAAAATCATTCGCGCTGGTTGCGGCCCGAGATGAAAGGACGGGGGCCTCCTCGTGACACGGAAGAATGCACCGGCTATATTCAGCCGTGTCACATCGCGATGTCTCGGCAATCTAACCTCAGCACCCTTTTGCTTCCATTAGGCAAGTGCCGGGACGGAGCTGCGGACGCCATGCCCGGTATTGCCGAACGTGGCTCAGGGGCGCGGGCCCGTTTGGCATACTGGCTATGGCAACCTCGCGATGGGATTGATATAAGTGGACGATGCTCGCTGCCAGAAACCACCACCAGTTTCTCCAGTGACTGCATTCGTGAACTCCCTGCAACACTGACAGCCCGCAACCTCTGCCAGCCTCCGACGGCTTTCAAGATGAAGTCTTTCGTTCCAGTCCTGGCGGCCCTTGCCGCCTTCTGCGACCTCACCTCGGCGCACTGTAAGTAGTTGAGAACGAGCTCGAGGGTTTTCCGTGACTGACTCCCACCAAGACCGCTTCACGAGCCTCGTGGTCGGGGGCCGCAACACGGGTGAATACGTGCATGTCCGGCGAAACACGAACCACAACAGCCCCGTCACCGATGTCCTGAGCAAAGACATTGTTTGCAACGCCGGCGGCCTCTCGTCGGGCTCCGCGACGCAGATCGCCACCGTCGCGGCCGGATCGACTGTGCGTTCCCCTCCTCGTGCCCTTTTTCTTCTTTCTTCTTTCTCCGCAACACCCGTGTGGCCTTTTCCGTCTCACACCCTCGTATAGGTTGGCTTCGCCATGGACCAAGCCATCTACCACGACGGCCCCGTGACCGTCTGGCTCTCTCCCGCCGGGTCCAGCAACGTCACGACCTACGACGGCAGCGGCCCATGGGCTAAGATCTGGGAGCTCGGAGCGCAAACCGGCAACGGGCAGATCAAGTTCCCCGCCTCGAACCAGGCCGCCTTCAACTTCCAGATCCCCTCATGCACACGTACGTCACACATGCCCCCCGTCCCTTATCTCGTGTGATGGCCGCCGAAATTGACTCGTGCGGATAAATGTCAGCCCCTGGAGAGTACCTCCTCCGTATCGAGCAGATAGGGCTGCACTCCGCCAGCGCCAAAGGCGGAGCCCAGTTCTACATCTCATGCGCGCAGATCAAGGTGACGGGCTCCGGAGGCGGCCAGTTCTCCCCGACCGTTAGGTTTCCGTACGTTCCCCGCCCGAATCCCCTTCCCCAGTAGCCATCTCGCTCGGGTCTTTCTGACATCTCCACTAGTGGCGCATATACGGGCAATGAGCCGGGCATCTTGATCAACATCTACTACCCTGTGGTAAGCTTGAAGCGCTCCGATACCCCGAGCACCGTGAACGACTCATGCTAATACCTGGCAGCCGACGACGTACACCATCCCAGGAGGGCCCGTCGCTAGATGCTGATCCAGAATGATTCCAAGGCAGACGCGCATGGTGGAATCAAGCTGTAGGCTTGTCATATCCCCCGTGCGAGGGCTCCGTGGATTCCGTGGTTTGCGTGGCATGCATGGTTGTCGGTGAGATGCAGAACTAGATACCGAGAGCGGCCAAGCGGATGTTATCAAACGTTGATTGATTGTTTCAGCAGTAACTCTGCCAAGATCGGCATGAAGCCGCATAACTTGGTGTTGGTGGCATTGCTGCCGCGCCGTGACTCTAATTCGTCCCGGACAATATTACTGTAAGGACATATAAACACCATGACTCCCGTCGCAACAACGAAGCAGGAAAAAGAAACAGGTAAACATAAAAATAAAACCTCAACAACGCTTCTCCATCAAAACGCCCTGAGTACCAAGGAAAGACCTCTATAGTATCGTCCCAAGCCCACCCAAAAAGCGCCACAAGTCATTAAATTAATAAAAACCCCCCAGTCATCGGTCACCGGCCCACAGCCCGCGCAAATCCCGAGCCGATGATCTCTGCTGTAGCAACCCGGCCCGCTTCACGATGAAAAGGGGCTCCACAACTTGTCGGGGCTTCCGGGAAAGTCGAGATATGACTCGGGGACAGGGCTTGACGTTGACATGGGAGCGATGCGATATGTGTCCAACGCAGCCATGTCCAAGGCCAGGTTACCGGTCCCATTCAGGTCCCATGCGGCCGCCGACTGCCCCACAGGCATCTGGTTCGCTCGAAGACGGCTGCACTCGTTGACCAGAAGCCTGTAAGCGCAGCAGAGCGCGTCGTTCTTCTGACTCATGTCGTCGAGCTGTTGCTGGAGCTCCTCGAGACGCTGCTCCTTGCGCTTTCGGTATGCGCGCTGGTTGGCGCGGTTTTGGGCACGGCGCTTCTGGGCGAGGGGTGTTAGTCGCATGCGTGTGACGATGCCACGGTCGGAGGAGAAGGAGGAGCTCACCGAAAGCACTGACTCGCTGCAGTTCTTGTATCTGTTGGCGCGTCTGCCCTTTTGGGCTGACTGGGAGGAGTCCTCTGATGCGCTGGCTGTGGAGTGACCGTCGTCATGAGACTCGCCGGCCTTGCTGGTGTCGATGCTCGAGGTCGGGCTGGGCGGGCACGACCAGAGTGATGACGGTGTGCAGTAGCCGTTCTCATTTGAGGCCTGCGAATCGAATGTTAGCCTTCCTATCTCGCAAGGACGAACGGTGAATCAGACTGGACATACGAGGCGAGAAGCGAAGTGCGCAGAAATAATGTCGTACGGAGTGGTACCGGTTGCCATTGAAGAGAAGCCAGACGGCATGGCGTATGCCGGGTACTCGGGCGATGATGTGCTGTTCATGGTAGATGTTGCTTGGTGGATTCTTCACTTTCTGCGTGGGCAATGGAATGGTGTAAGGTGAGCCGTAGTAGTGTGGTGGCTATACAATGGTCACGATGACGATGACGATAACGATAACGATAACGATCGAAGTCGATGATGATGAATGATGATGACGATGATAATGATGATGAGTTTCTTCGAGGATAAGAGGATAGTGTCCAAGATGGATATGTGGGATGATGAGGATGTGTGGAGGTGGAGGATAGTAGCGCAATGGTTGGGAGGGGAGGGGAGGGTGGACGGGGCGGTTATATAGATTTTTCCTTCATCGGATGGAAGGGAGGCATCACCAGATGATGTTCAAGAGGGGACGAAAAGGATACGATGAGTCTACAAGTAGTAGAGACAGAAGAAGAAGAAGAAGACAGGGGGTGTAAGGAGCATGGAGAGAAGATGGAACCATGGGGAAACGGGTGCATGAGAGCGGCAGGCTGGAACCAATGAGGACGTGTGGTAATGTCAACGCTGGGCTGGCGTGTGCTGACGGAAGAGACAAGCAAGTACCTGCATATGGAGTCAGTTGCTCCCACGTCTCTATGCCATCTCAGCCCTTTGCATCTGGGATTCGGTATTCGGTGCCGCGCCGGTCTACGGTGTACGTATCCCGATACCGCACGGGGGGGTGGGCAGGGCTTAACTGACGATGGGCCCGGGTTGGAGAGCTGCTGGTGGGCCACCACCGTCCGTGTACCTGGTGTAGGTGTGGTGGTGCATCCAAGGCGCGAGGCACTCGGTGCGCGGGAAGAGTGGACGTGTGTACGTGTGTGTGTGTATGTGTGTATCGATGCCCAGGGTAGCTCAACCAGAGGCTAACGCAGAGAGTTAACGAAGTGCATATGCTGGCCCGGCTTGAAGCATGCAGGCTTCGTGTTGCCGGACTCTCTCTCTCTCTCTCTCTCTTGAGAAACGACCCACGCATGGTGCGCGCAGGAAGCGCAGAATTCGCGCGTTGTTTCGAGCCTCAAGACGCAGAGAGGAGAGGAGGAACTCTCTTGCGTTGGGCCCATCCGATTCCGGGACGCCGGGAGATGAATCGCGTGTTTGCGCGCAAAGGTCGAGACCCGAAGACGAGCGGAGACGTCCCGGGAATAGCAGCTCTGCTCGGGGCGCTGTGGGTCCGTCACTCGCCCGGGCACTGGGACGTCACGAGTTGACAAGCAACATGCCAATTGTCAGTGGGAGGAGCCAGTTGAGCTTGTGAGGTGAGACTGGGCTGGGTGGTGTGAGCGACTCAGGAGGCGCGTTATTTCCTCTGGCCGCGGATGTGTTCCCAGCGTTCTTTTCGCGGGAGCTAATCCCAGAACAGGATAGTCTCGGAAATGGCTCCCAGCACCTTAAATTCTGTCAGAGTTGCCCTGTAAGACACGAGCCAGATAGCCAAGGCGAGCTCGGTCTCGTCCGTTATGATATCATCGCCATCCCTCGATGACAAGGATGACCGATGTATGGATGTCTCCGGGATCTGCTGTATCTTACTGAGATGCTGCAGCAGCCATTTTCGTCCAGCCAGGAGGAGGAGGGGAGTGCTTTGTGTGCGACTGGACTGGAGCGGACAGGGCAAGCCTCGAGCCGGACTGGCTGACATGTGCCTACAAACGTATAGATGCAGACAACACTACACACACACGCTAACCACGAACCACAAACCGCGAACAAATTGGGTGAGTGAGCAAGCGAGCCCATGGAGAGCGAGTGAGACTCGGTACCAGAGTGGCAGTTAAGCTCTGCACCGCCCTTTGCCCTGCCACTCAGCCAAAAGGCCTGAAAACAGGCGTCATTACTGGTCTTGTTTTTCTTCTTTCTTTTGTTTATTCGATTATTTGTTTGACGGAGGTACGTATCCCCCGTTCTGCAGCGGTTCCTCGTGCAGCAACTTGCCTGTCGTCGTGCGTACGTGGGTCAAAGCCGTCTGTTTTGCTCCCCGTCTGTTTTTTCTCATCTCAGCCAACTATTCTGTCTCATGGGCTTCTCCCGGCATCTCGGCGTCTCGCAAAGTGGGTGTGCGCTTTGGGCCCCCTTTTTGTCCACAATCCAATGGATTTTCAGCCAACTTTTTATTTGGTCTTGATTCTGATTCTGATTCTGATTCTGATTCTGATTCTTGTACCCTCTTCTCAAGTCGGCCTTCGCGAATGTGACGTGTTTCCAACAGGATGATCCTATGCGAATGCCCTCGTAGCAGACGATGCCACGGCGTCGTGCTGGTTCCGCCCTTGAACGGATCGACAAGGCCTAAACTTTACCATTTGCTGGGCGTACGGGATTTCTGGTTTCCCTTCAGAGCATCTGCTAAAACCCGCCGTGCAGCCAGCGCTCGACTGGGATTGGGCCTGCGACCAACCAGGCGCAGCAAACGCTCCCGGTGCCCTTTCGGCTCCGAGAAGAAGAGCATGGACCAGTCCCATAGCCGTCTTCGGTCGACCAAGTTGCAAAGCTGTGACCGGGAGGGACGTGAATCAAAATGGATCACCAGCTAGGCTCCGAGGACTCTTCAGCCCTAGCAACGTCCAGCCTCTTTCATCGCCCTCCCCTGTCAGACCCCGGCGAGGAACCACAAGGGTGCGACGGCCCAGTTCGGGTACGTCGGGCTCGCGTCGGCGGCGTCGGCGGCGGTCGGCCTCAACACATGGCGCCGCCGCGACGCTCGAAAGCAGGCAAGAAACCACGCAGTCCAAGCCAGTCGATGGATTACGTACAGAGAAGCATTCGCATCCACAGCTCGCCCCGTCTTGCGACATTCGTTCATCCCCAGCTACAATTCCTCATGACCGCAATCCACCACCGCGCCGCACCATCCCATTTTCTCCCTTCTCTCAAGTGAAAGACGACTACGAAGACGACGAAGAGAGTGGGTGAGTGTGGACTCGCAAAGGCGGACCTTTCGTTGGCTGGCTCGCCTAGTCACGACAAAAAGTTGGCGTTCAGGGACGCCGAAATCAGCTCATTCCGACATTGAGCCCTGGAATAAGCTTATCCTCAAGCGTCGCCTTCGCTTGCAAATCCCTTGCCCCTCAGTTGTCTTGTTATCGTGCCTCGCGAGCCTGTCATCGCCCACCATACCCCCCCCCCCCCCCCCCACCCCCCCCCCCTATTTCCCCGTCAAACCCACCAACACACAAGCATGTACAGTATAAGGTAAGCCCTACAGTAGAAAAGGGTGCGACCAGCAAGCCCGTAAAGTAATGAGATTTTTGGTCCATGGTGCCTTGGAATTTCAGACAGCGCAATGAGATGAAGCGAAGAAGAAAAAGAAAAAAGGAAACCATAACAAAGAAAGTGTAAACATCGTATGTCAGAATGAGCCCGCGGTACGAGCTGGGTATCTTGCATAACTTCTTCCAATCTTGCCTCCGCTCTTCGTCACTCGCTAGCGTCTTTCACACTACCGCCTCTGTCGTCCCCAGCTCTGGCTCGAATAAAATTTCAACTTTAGAAAAACGCTAGGAAATCGTGTTGGTGCATCCGCTCGGATTCGGTCGTTCGCTCGTCGGCGCATATAGGTTCGGGTTTTGTGTCCGACAAAGAAGCCGGTTCCCGACTCCAAAAACCGGCAAGTCTGTAAATGTCGTCCATGACTCGTTGCGGGATCTCGCCCGTCCCCGGTCAGTAATTATTTGATGTTCTTGAACAAGTCCTCTCCGAGACTGCCCCCGTCTGTCACATCCACCTTGGCCTGGAGCGCGCTCAGCTCGGGGATCATGGGCGGTGGTGGCCCCTGGTCCAGCGGAGCGGCCTGGAGCTTGCTAGGTGTATGGCTGCTAGTTTCGCTGGTATTTGGGTGCTCATAGACGATGCTGGATCGTTTTTGCGGCGGGGACGTTTCGGAGGACCTCAGCCTCTTGAACCAGCCACTACTGCGCTTCGACTTCTTTTCGTCGACAATGCTGCCTTGGCTGCGGCTCATGGGACGGGACGGGGGGGCGCCGCCGTTGGCGTTCGAGTGGGCTTCGCCTTCTGTATATGCTTGGTTCAGTAAAGTCCGGCTGAAGAGACGACGGATGCTGCCTTGTCTGCTTGACGCTGCTGGAGAGAGTGGTGTATCATCCGAGAATCCTTTCGTACCATTGGTGGTGGCAGGCGAGCCTGGAACTGCTGCTGCATGACCGTTCGTCTTTTCGTCGACCTTTCTCCTAACGGCGGAGTCGGACTCCTTGGTTTCGCTCACACGCGGGGTCTGGGGAGGCGTGGGGACCTCCTGGACGGGGCTAGGGAGCGGCGGGGGAATATTGGTTCCTTCGGTCAAAGAGCCGAACTTGAAGTCAAGCTTGGGAAGCTCGAATCGCTTCGATGCGCCAGTGGTGGAAGGCATGGCGTGTTATGGGATGGACGGACGTGTGTCATCAATTGACTGGCGATGTAAAGGCGAGGTTGGGCCAGGATGGCACTTGTCTGAAAGACGAGGTTTGCAAATGCAGGATTCGGTTACGGACACCGCCAGCTAGACAAACGGACGCGTGACAAGGCAGTGCGGTTCGCTCCGTGGCGTGTGTCGTTGGATGGAGACCAGGGGATTCGAATCGGACCCAGTGTGCGAGTGCGGGTTGCGGTCTGGTGCGAGCGAGGTGGACGAATGCGATGCAAGCGTCTGGAGACTGGAACTGAACGATGGAAAATACAGTAGAGGGTTCCGCTGATCTGGTGGAACTGGAGGGAGGTATGGATCCGGACGCTTTCTTCAGTGAATGTCGAGTGTCGAGATTGATGGAGGACGGGCAGCAAACAGCCTGCAGGGCTCGCTCTGGAGCGAAATTGGGTCCTCCTGTTGGCCGAGCAGATGGAAAGGGTGGACAGGCGGTGCGGTGTACCAGGTACTCGTGGAACTGCAGGGTAGTGCAGCAGCTTCGGGCTATGTATTGCCGCCGTGCTGGGATTCGTGTAAGGTCTTCCAGTACAAGGGAGGCGTTCGTATCGTGCCACGAGGGTGATTGAATCGGCTTGGGTGCGTAGCCATAGGCCGGATGATCGTTAGGACGATGGCGTTGAGAGCCAATGGCCCAAAGCAGAGCTGGCTGGACCGGATTTCGACGAGGCGAGTTGGGCACTGGGAACGTCTTGAGCCGTGGCAGAGACGAGACGACAAGAATCAGAGAAGGAAAAGTCAGGGTTGAAAGAGAGGTCCAGGGGGACAGCCGAGTAGAAGAATGGAACGGCAACAACGGAGTCAGTCAAATGGGAATGAGACCGTCGAGGAACGCTATCGGGCTGTGAATCCAGTCTTGGACGGGTTCGGCTGGCGGGGGAAGCTTTGATTCTGCCCGCGAATATGGTGCGCGAACAAGGAGCTGGATGCGCTGGCCGGGATGTTTGGTATTGGTGTGTTCTGCGTCTGCTTGGTGCTTGAGTGCTTTCGGTGCTGGTGTCGGAACTGGAGGGTGGGCAGTAAGATGGGATTGGCCATGGGCTGGACTGGATTTGAGATGGACTGCAGGGGTCCAGTGCTCTGCGTGTTTGTCAGTGCCAGAAGTGCCAGGCCGTTCCCCGACAGGTGGGGCACAGTCACATCCACACTTTGGGGCCTGAGGGAAGGTACTCGAGTACTTGGGCACCTGAGGACCTGGGATTGATGTCTGTGTACATGGATGCTCCTGGCAAGCTGTTTTCTTTTCTCTTTACTTTTTTCCCACTTCTTTCCAGTTTTCTTCTTCTTCCAAAGTCCGCGCGGGAAGAAAGATCGATGCATCTATCCATCGCTGCATATCCGTCAGCTGCCCACGGCGTGTCTTCTTCCAGCCTTCCTTTGCAGATATTGATTGCCAGTTTGGTAAGTTTTGCAACCGACCTGGACCTGGAATCTCTCCGTCTCTGGGATGGCAATGCGAGATGCCAGATTGAGGCGCCGGTCTGGACCCTTCTGGTCACTATCAATGGTTGAGCTACTCTGGCGTTCTTTTTGGCCCAAGACACGGAAGGAAAAGTCACAGGCGGGCACAAAGAATAATAATAATAACAACAACAGCAATAATAATAATAATAATAATAATAATCATGGTAAGAGCACAGATGACGCCTGTCAGTGTAATTTGATCTTGGGAAAACGGGGACCGAGGGAGTAAAAGCGGCACCGACAGCCCAGCCCAGTGCGCTTTCCGTACCCCGTGCAGGTCCACGTCCATGGCAATGTCCGCGTCCTCACCCTTCCTTCCTGCTTCCTCCAAAGTCCAAAGTACCTTGATTCCTTCCAGGTGTCTTCGGTGCATTATAGTCGATTACATAATGTACCTCCTTTACCTGCAACAAGCAACGCAATCTTAGGATTTCGCATTATCGACGTCCCAACGCGGCCATTCACCACCAACACCCATCCCACTCCGTCCAGAATGTCAGACACTCGGCATGATCAGCGCTACCTTGCGAGTCACACAGCCTGTCAGCCCTTCTTCCTCTGCCTTGCGACCGACCGCCGTGGCGGCCCAGCGGATCGCTGGTCGCTCAGAATTATGCTGTGGTAGTCAGCACTACCGGCGTGAGGCGTGGCAATTGGGCACCACGGTGTTTGACCTCACAGACACTCGACATGCAAGAGAAACTGGAACCAAAATGCGCCGAAACCACCGCCTGCAGGAAATTGTCCGTGAACCTGCACTAGCACAATTTCCACAACACCCTTTCAGGGTCTCCACTAGAGTGCACCAACCCAGAGATGACGACCCGCGATATGATGCATATTGGCGCGTCGTAGCACGTTTGCTTTGCCTTACATTCCACAAAATTACCTACAGCACCATCTGGTGGCAGTCTCCCACTTTGATAATACGACATGTACCTCGAATCATCGCATTATTATATCGCATAGACATTCCTCGGAACCGTCGACAAAGCACCAAGTCATTTCACAAACATTTGCGCTCTGTATCGCGCTTTTGGAAGGCCGAAGACCCGGTAAATAAGAAGTTTTCCACGTTTTCCCATTCGGTCATTGAGGTCGCCGCCCAACATCATGATTTGGGACCGTTCCTGAGCTAGCAGATCTCAACCAAACACCTCCGCCAACGAGGCACCTCCCATCATGTCCATCCCAGCAATCCAGCCACGAGTCGGCCTCCCTCCACTTGCAGACCTTCCCTACGGAGACATGTGCGCGCCGCAATTGGCCCAGCATTCTCGCGAGGACGCCAAACCCAGCAACGCTCGAGGGGCCTTTTGCGCCGAGCCGTGTTGCCAATAATCCCGTTTCAGCAGTCGAAGTCAACCAGGGTCATCTGCCGCAGACCGGGGCAGTCGAGAGGGACTGCATTACCAACCCGCCGCGTTTCCAACAAACGTCAAACATCCCCCCCCCGTTGCCGGCCCGGATGCTCAGACCATGGTCCAGCGAGGCCTCCTGCAGCAGCAACGTCCGTCCTTGGACTCATCTTTGGCCATCGTCTTAACGTTACTAACGGATATGGCCTTCATGACACCGCCAAATATGAACAAACGTGTTCAGCAGAGCCAACGAGGCCCAAGCTAAACACGCCAACAGGCAGGCCATGCTCATCTTGGCTAAAATACCGCCTTGTCAGCTTCTTGGTCAAGCGAGAAACATTGGGTTCCCAACTTGGCAAGCGGCCCCATTCTGAATCTCCTCGCGTGCAGGCCGCTAGCAACGATCCCCACGACCAACGGCCCCAACCCACAACCCATGATCCTTGGGTGCGGTGCGGTCCCTAGATCCCTTTCAACGTAGAGCGAAGCCAGGCAACCCCTATCTTCCAGTTGCTTTCTTCTTGCCGTCATATCTTTGTCAACGTCCCGTCTTAGCTGCGACTTTCCACCCTGATCTGCGTCGACGGGCGACACATCATGGCCTTCACGAGGAAATATAGCTATCTTACGCCATCGTTTCTGTCATGGCTCATCACCCTGCCCATCCGAGATACATACCGTTTCATGCAACCCGCGCCATGCGGTGGGAGAGTTTGTCCCCGCTCCTCGGATCCCCAGGCAAGGGACATTGAAACATTTGATGGAAACACATTCCCTTTCCCGACCTGCAGGTAAACATTTTTGTTTCCTCAATCTTCCGCGGCTATCTCCGAAAAAAGGCATATCTCCATGGGTCTATCGCGTACTTCCCCAATGAAGGAACCTTCCGCCCCAAGAAGACCTTTTTCGCTATTGCAATATCCGAGTTTTCAACTTTTCGGATGTCGGTATCAGCAACAACGTTGCACTGCTGCTCTCCACTGCGCCCGAGATGTCAAAGCGTTTGCGCCGAATGGGTCCCGGGGCTCCGTTGCGCGCTGATAGTGACTGGAAGCAATCAGGCATGATCCATCTCTACCACCCTGGCCGCCATAGTGCTTGCGTACCATAGTGTGCGCATCACCCGACATCAAAGATTTTACCTTTGGAAGCCCCGTCCTTGATGCGTCGAAGAGTACAATGACTCGCTTGGATCCGAGGAGATACTGTGATTTCACATGACGACTCTGTACCGACCGTAGTCATCATCGAGGTGGCGGAAGGTCGAATTTGAGGCCAACTTCAGAAGCAGATGATATTCATGACGCGAAGACGGGAAATTTACTGTGCCTGGAGCTCGGACTGGCGCTGTCACGGACTGATTTGCGAATTCGGCTCGCATTGGCCCCAGCGGGCCGCGACGGCGCCATCGGACGACACATGCCACACGACGCCTCCCCAAGCAAAGTCAGAAAAGCCCGTTTCTGGACCCGCGCTGTCGACATCGCCAGGACCTCGTTGCTGTTCATAGCGGCAAATCTGATGCGGCTTCTACCTTTAACTTACTACTGGGTGACCAGAGTGTCGCGAGCCTTATTAGCCGCAGCCACACTTACTAAGACGCTTCCTCGTGTCCCACACCTAGAAGTGATTGCAAATTTCATAGCAAGTTCCTTACGGAATATTAGCCATATGCTTTGCACCGCGCTTTTGGCGAGTCCATGGGCCGGAGTTGGGCAAGTACTTCGGCAGCGGTTGCGGTGTCCTGTTCCGTTAATGGCTTTGCTGGAAGCTTTCGTCTGCTACCATGTTGAATCTGGTGACTCGATTATATCTGGGGAAAGGGAAACTAACGCTAGTCACAACCAAACGTTCTCAGCAACCGTGCTCTTCCGGATGAAATAGGTATTGATGTCTCGTGCGAGAGCTCTGGCTTGGTGGTTGCGTGTAGGCCTGTCATTTGCCTCGTCCCCACACTATGTTCTCATCGGTACACACGCCTTGACATGAAATGGAGCCCAGAGTATGCGGCTCTCGCCAGTCTTCTTCAAAACACAGGGCTATGGCGGAACGAGCCGGGCTATTTAAGGAGTGTTCTGATCTGATCTTCCGCGGCGCTAGAGTCTCGATCTTCGTCGCAGGACGTGGCTTTTATCCTGAAAGTCGAGGCGCGTCTGGTATGGGGCTCGCCTTCGACCTGACAGCTCTGCCGCTAGAGTATATCTGGCATTATAAGCGGACGAAGACGGAGGGAGAGCCACCAGGCCAAGAAATTCTGTCACTCGTGGCCTTTGAAGTTTGCCATCGTTGGCTTCGGGTCAGAACTATAGGCGGTCACCCACCATCGAACCCAAAGACATAATGCAAAGCGAAGTATGGGTGCTCCAGGCTCTGGATAGCATGTTGCATCCACCCAGTATAATACCTATATGATGGACTCCCTGACATGCAAAGCACTTTCCGGCAGACCAGACACCACAGACGATGAGAAAGGAGAGAAAAGACGGGACTTTGGTTCATCTCGTCTTGTGTCCAAACAAAATCATGGATTCCATGGCAAAGGTGACTTCAGCAAGATGGGCAGTTTTGATATGCCTTTGTCGAAGTCCATCGTTCCAAACGCATTCGCACCCTGATACGCCGACAACGAGAACCAACCGAAATTGTAGACACCCAGTGAGGGCCACTGTGTTTGGTGAGTATGACGACACTACTACCAGACGTAAACGATTGATAAAGAACATAAATTGCCGTAGCTCCTGACATCCAGTGTGCTGCGATCATCAAGGAAGAAGGTATCATTGGCTTTGAGGGTATGGCGGTCGAATCACACTGCGTGCTTTTATGAAACCCAGTCATGGACCGGCTCATATGATGGCTTATCTTATACCAGAGCCTTTACGCGCGCAGGATCATCTCTTTTGGGGCCAAGCCATGCAGTAGAATATTGCGAGAATGACGTGGCTTGTCGGCTGCTTGCTTCTCGACTAGGTGAGATGCCATGCCTGAGATGTCTCCCGGAAATAGGGAGGTTTGACCCACCTCCACTAGAGTCTCACATCGGCTCGAATGTCTTCGCGACATAAACACACACCGGGCAGGACGGGGACCAGACGCCACGCAGCGCGGTTTTTTTGACGCTGAAATCGGTGTTGGTGTATGCCTACCCTACGTTGATGGATGTTTTGTCAAGAGCATACAAGACAACGCACTTTGAATGGTGAACAAGGAGGTGAGCATAAGCGCCACAGCGGGTGCTCCCTGGCTCGATGAGCACGCCGTGTGCTCTGCGTTCCTATAAGAATTGAGTACAGGCAAAGTCCACGTGGAATTGGAATGGATCATCTCTGTGGCTTGAATCTTTTGAAGTGTCTTTCATCTCCTTCGATGACCTGATGCACTGCTATCGAGTCACGTACGCTTAAGCGGGATAATGACGCAGGCGAAGATGCAACATCTGCGTTGCTTCGCTAACCAGGATGTGTCCAGTCCAAGAGAATCTTGGAGGCTTCTGACTAGATAGACATTGAAGATCTGAAACTCTGTCCCAGTTCTGCTATAACCAAGACCACGCTGGTTCAAAATCGACTCGGTATTCAGACAGGTACGCAATTAAACACATTGGGAATAGAAATCCCATAATAATCATACACCCACATCACCTCGCACTCCGCCAGCTCCCGCTAGCGCTCCCATTCCCATTTGCGGTAGTCCCAGTCCCAGTTCCTCCCCCACCCCTCGATCTCCTCAGGCTCGAAGCACGAGACCACGCGGCGGCAGTGTCGCCCGCAGACTTCTTCAACCTGTTCCCCAAACTGATCCTCGCAGCACTCATCACCGCAGCACTACCCCCTCCCTGCATCCGGCTCGGAATCCCCGCAGAGCTCGTCACGCTCTCCCAATCCCCCCTCTCCTCGTCGTCGGGCTCCTCGATCGCAGGCGGCGGCAACACGAAGCCCCGCCCCATGATTCCCCCTGCAACAGCAGAAGTAGCCGAAGGCGCGCCAGCGGGTTGTTGGCCCTTCCTCAACGCCCCCATCATCGCAGCCCACGACTCGACCTGCCCCATCGACGCCTCCTCGACGCAGTTACACTCGTCGCCCGCGGGACACGAGATCTCGCCGGCGGCGTGCCACTCCGCGAGACACGCCTCGTGGAAGGCGCAGCCGCAGCCGAGACAGGGCGGGTACAACGCGTCGACGGGCTCGCGGCAGTAGACGCAGAGGAGCTGGGTCTGAGTGCGGTGGCAGCGGTCGCAGGTGCCGACGGCGCCGCCGCGACGGGTCGCGGTCGCGTAGGTATATTTCAGGGGCTCGAGCTGGGTTTCATGAACGCGGCAGACACCGGTCACGTCGAGGCCGCGGCCCGAGGCGACGAGGGCTTGGAGCTGTTCCTTCTTGCCGAGTAGGATCGGGGAGGTATTGTGGGGTTGTTGCTGGTGATGTTGCATTTGGTGGGCCTGGTGCTGTTGTTCGGAGTGGTGCGGTTGATGGTGTTGCTGGATTGTGGTTGAAGTGTCAGCGATGCTGTAGGTCTCGTGGAAGTCATCTGGCGCCCCGGCCCCCTGGTTCTGTTGAAGCACGTTAAACTTCATGATCTCCAGGCGGGCTAGGGGCTGGTTCCACATCTGCAGGATCTCGGCATAGACGTAGCGGTACGTTTCGTACATGTCGCTGCGGCTGGGCTCGAGAAGCGGCGTCGTCATCCAGCCGTCGTCGTCGAATATGGTCTGGTCCTCCAGATGGACGGAGACGCCGATGGGAACGAGTGAAAAGAGCTCCTCGCGGTAGACCTCATCATCTGAGAGAGAGGTGCGTGTTGTGCCCGAGTCGCCCATGACGGTCGAGTGCCCCCATGTAACGTTGCCGACTGTACTGGGAGCTAGAGTGCTGAGTATCGTTTCTGCCGGGCTAGGGCGTTTACGGGTGTGGTTTGGAGGCGATGAGGCGGCGGTCGTGGTTCCTGTCGCAACACCGCTGAAAGGGCGGGGGAGGTTGATCGCAAAGCTCGACGTTAGTCCCGAATTCGCCCTCGACAGCGTCCTTCCGCTGGGCGAAGTTGATAGACTCGGCGTCTGATCGCCTTCGCCGAGATACTCCTTGACGCCCTTGTTGGGTGGGGTTTCGCCGCAAGAGTAGGAATTTGAACCCGGATCGCCAGCCCACAGCACTTCTTCGGCAGATCCTTGAGAGCCAGAATAGCGAATAGGGGTGTGCAACGTCCTCGGAGTGGTGATGGCAGAGTTTGTTTGACTTCTCCCATTCAAGTTCCAGAGCGATGCATCTGTGGGGAAGTAGTCGAGTGAGAACGCGGGAGTCTTCATCGGCAACGGGGTGTCAGGCTGTGTCAAATGTGACTCGGCATATGCAACGCTGTCCTTGGTGAATGCTTCGCTGAAGATGCAGGAAAGCATGGCCAGCATCTGTATGTCCGCCGTTTTCTCAAAGTACTCAAAGAGGTCGCTGATAAAGTTCCTTGCTAAGGGATGATTGCCCCATTTTACTCTTCCGTTGAAGACGGCGGGGTCCTTGCCGTTCATGGTTTGGACGCCTGGCGAGTCTTCGTGGCGGAATCGTGCAAGCGCATGGCGAGCAATGATAAGGATTGAGTTCTGGCGAGGGTCCATATTCGACAGTTCCAGTGGAATATCTCTGCGAAGGATCAGTGAGAGGTAGCGCCAGATATCGACAAGGTCCTGGCAGCCATGCTTCTCCGCGACCTGGGCGTTGTGCTCGCAGACCTGGGCTCCGTCTCCAAATATGGCGTATTCCTGGGCGAATTCTTTCTTTGCGGGAAGAAGATCTGAGGTGTCGTGAAGGGATATGACGTTCTTCGATTTGGCCCCAGGCCGCCTTCTAAGGGACCCTGTGCCCGTTCCAGTGCCCACTCCTGTACCGCCGCCACTTGACCGGACGGAACGGTTGTCGCTCCAAGTCCTCTTGAACCTATGCTGGGGCTGGTACCATAAACTCATCTTGTTGATGGACGTCGACTCCGAACCGCTTGACGATGAGGACCCCGTGGAGTCGTCAGAGTCTGATAGGTCGTCTGTCGTGGACATCTCATCGTTGCCGTATCTCTTACCCGGTGGCGAATCGTGTGCAAGGCGACCGAAGCCGGCAAATACTGGTTCGCCCTTTGGTCTCTCTCGCAGCGGTTCAACCGACGTGGAAAACAGCGCCCTTGCCTTTTCCTCTTTGGTCGGGAAGAAGCACACAAGCCGCCCGTCATTGGAGAACCGAGCCCCGCAGAACCGTGGCAGTGGTGGAATCGTAGGCCTGTTGTTTGGTGCGAGAGTGCTTTCGGCTTCCGCGTTGGAAGGCAACTCCTGTGACATAGACGCGGACCCGCCCGCTGGTATGTCGTTCTCGTCTTCACTAGAGCTCTCAGAGCCCAGTCCGTCCAGGGGGTCATCGAGGTCCTTCACGTTCTTGAAGAAATTCGTACTCGCTGCAAGGTCGATTTCGCCCAAGAGGTAGGAGAAGGCAACGTCCAAGCAATTTTGCTTCCGCTCAAGGAACTGCTGGCAGAGCTCGTGAATCTCGTGCTCGATCTTCTTATGCGTCCTCTCCGACATGAAGCCGGTTTTCTCGATGAAGAACCTCGGAGCCTTGAATTTGGGGTAGTTCGACGGAATGTCAACGGTGACCTTGATGAAGATGGTTTCACCATTGGCACCCCAGGGTCCATTAAGCGAGGCATTGAGTGTCAGGTTGTCCATATCGATGTGCTCCCACTTCACCTTGGGAAGCTGCATGCTGATGCGCAGGAACTCTTCCTGGATGGTTTCCGGATCTCCCCACTTGTCGTCATCCATGTATCCAGGGCTAAACATGCTCGAGTCCTTCGAATCTGCCCTTCGGGGACTATCCGTAGATGTTTTTCTCTTATTCATCATGATTCCCTTCATCCAGCCGATATGCGCCTGGCTGCGGTCCAACTCTCTGGAGGCGCTCTTGGCTTTCATAGAGGAGCCTTTCCAAGCGGCACCAAGCTTAGAGTAGGTAGTCGGCCCTGAGCGCATACCCATCGTCAGGGCGCTTTGCCGATATTGCGAGCTGTTTCGGGGATCGCTCATTGTCGCACTCCTCCGGTCTCGGCTGACGCTGTCCTCGACCGTCCGGAAAGTCTTGTAGGCGGCACCTTTCCGTGTAAGGACCAAATTCTTTCTTGCCGGCATTCCCTTGACGTAGCCCACGGATTCGAGAATGGAGGGGTCGACTTGTTGCAGCCGTAGCTCATTGTCCTCACCCCAAGAGACCAGTTGGAAGTCTCTCTCGTCCAGCCCGTCATCAGTTATGCCCCCTCTACTTCTCCACAAGAACTCCTTGGCCTTGTGGTTGCCGTGTCCGGGGAAGACCGCAACTGGTTCCGTCGGTCCCTCCTCGGGGTCCTTGGGAGGCGGTCGCCGGTCATACAGATACAGATCGCCTGGTTCATTCTGAGGCATCGCCAGGAGGCCCCGGCCAAAAGGGGTATGACGAGCCCGCCACACCGGGAACTTGGTGCGTATGACACGTTCTGGAACATCCTGGTCGCTGCCGTAGTCCCAAAATTTGATGTGCTTATCCAAGGAGCATGTAACGATGCCCGTGGACCTGGTTCGGTTCCAATCAATGCCGTAGATTTTGGAGGTATGCGCGCTGATGGATTTCAGCGGCTCGCACGACCGTCGCTCGTCCCAGATGTGTAACCATCTGTCGTGGGATGAGGCCAGAATGTGAGGGTCCTGGCGGTTGTACTTAACTTGCGTGGCGCCGGCAAACCAGTCGCAGAAGGTTAGGACAGGTTGTCTTGGGCGCCGAAGATCCCAGCAGTGGACGTAACCGTCGACTGCGCAAGACGCGAGCTGATCGGGATGGTGTGCAGACCAGTTGATGTCTGTGATGGCCCTGCTGTGGCCTTGGAGAGAGTGCTCGATCGCCCCAGATGTTGAGTCGTCTCGCAAGTTGAGATTCCACACGAGTGCACGGTGATTAGCCGTGGAGACGACCCAGTAGTCGCGGGCTGCGAACGGCGACCATTGAACGTCGGTGACAAGCCATGGCGAGCCATGGCTGCTGAGTCGACGGGGAGGGTTGTATGGTGAGTCCAAGTCAATGATGGACAATCCCTCGGGCCTGGCAGATCTGTCAGTATTGGACGAAAAGGCGACTTGGTTGAGTTTGGGACCGGATAACTCACGATGCCAATGCGACATCCCTACCAGAAGGTGAGATTGTCGCTGATCCCACCAACCCGGCAACGTGGATCGTGCCATCGGCGTCGAAGCTCTCACTGTCAAAGGCAGACTTGATCGACTTCCCCTTTTTTGGAGCGTCGAGCTGGTCGAAGTGCGGCATAGTGGAGGAGGTTGTAGCTCAAGCGAGAGAGACGCCTCATGAGGGCATCTGTTGGCAATATGCCTTTGCCATGATCCAATGACAGCCGAGCGTAAAGTGTGTCCCAGTAACAAGAGATGGCCCCGAGATTTTTGCGTCTGTTAGAGTAATAAGCGACTCGATAACGCAAGCTGTTATTGAAGGTATCGTCCTTGGTGGATGAGGCTCAGAAGCTCAATGCACGCGACAGGAAGTGCAGCTGAGCATCCTGGGCGGGCGACGGCGGTGCGCCCGTGGAATGCGGATGGACGGGACGACAGCTGCGAATCCACTATCGGACAATGTATCTTTGCATACAAAAAGGCAGCCAGAATACTTCCCAGTTTGCCTGCCATCACTGACCAATTACATATCACCTATACCATCGTGATTCCCCACTCCTTGCCTGTTATCGGCACAGCGTCCGCTGAGTGTGTCATACCTCTGGATCTGGCACCTCCCGCGGGGCAATTCCAAGCAAGGCTTTCCCAAGCACATGCCCACCATACCCGATTTCCCAGCACCGGGTCGCCTTTCCTGCCTTGCCCTTCGAAACACTCCACCAGACCCGAGTCCTCGTCGCCTTTGTCGCTGCCGTTCCGTACACATTTCCCGGGCATCCGACTGCGATTACTTTTGGCGATTACTCTTATTTTGTAGGCAAAAGAAACCGACCGCAACCCTTGTATCTTTCTGGGGGGCCTTGAAGCTAAGGAAACTCCTTCCTCGTTCAACACTCGCTTGACCCCGCCAACGGCCCGGCTGCTTGAATATCCACCACCATCTTGCGACTACCTCAGCTTTCTGGGGAAGCACAAACAACTTTTCTCTTTCTTCAAATTCACACACACACACACACCACAAGACCAAAAGCCTTTGTCGCCCAGTATGGCCTTGCCTAAGCGTATCGTCAAAGAGACCGAGCGTCTCATGGCCGAACCGTACGACTTGAATTCTCACCCCGCCATGGTTGTTGCGACATTTCGCTAACAAAGACATACTGCCAGCGTCCCCGGTATCAGCGCCGTTCCCCACGAGGATAACCTCCGCTACTTCGATGTCGAGATTCACGGCCCTACGCAGTCGCCGTACGAGGGTACGCATCTACACATCCACTGCACTTGTACTGAATCGCGAACTGACAGGTTGCTGCAGGCGGTGTCTTCAAGCTCGAACTGTTTCTCCCCGATGACTACCCCATGACTCCCCCCAAGATCCGCTTCCTGACCAAGATCTTCCATCCCAATGTCGACAAGCTGGGCCGTATCTGTCTTGATGTTCTCAAGAGTGAGTGGCCCACAAATCCTCTGATTGTCACATGCGCATGGAGAACTGACAAAGAACGCTCTTCCCTTACAGACAACTGGTCCCCCGCGCTCCAGATCCGAACCATTCTCCTCTCCATTCAGGCCCTTCTGGGCGCCCCCAACCCCGACGACCCGCTTGCCGCCGACGTAGCTAAGAGCTGGAAGGAGGACGAGCAAGCAGCCATCGCGACGGCCAAGGAGTGGACCGCCAAGTTCGCTGTGCCCAAGTAGACGGTAGAATTAGAGGCCGGGGGGTGATGGGGGATTCCTATATGAGAGAGTGGACGACGGTGCGAGGAGGGTAACTACGGCAAGAGCCGAGGTGGACGCAGGTCACCTAGCTCGAGCTTGGGTGGAGCTTGCAAAGACGACGACGGTTCATTTGTCATCCCCATACTCTGGACTTTTTAGAGGGGTCTGATTCGGACGATCCAGAACCCGGAGTTGCAAACTTGAGATGTGCATCGCGGTTGCTTTTCTGGTTGCGAGAGACCAATGCATTATGCCTTAACGAACTTTCAACTAAAAGAAGGATGGCTTTCTTTTAACATTCGGTCACATGGCGCTTGACTCTTGAGAGCAATGTCCCCAAACCCGCGTGAGGTACCAATCATTAGGCCATGGAAAGCCAGCTGCTCAGCGATACTACCCTACGTCGATGATCTTTGTCTGCTTCATTCAGAAAGCCAATGGGGTATACAATCCAACCCACGCTCAAGCGGTAACCCAGACGGTCCGTCTTCGGCAGAGTCGCGATGCTAATACATCGTCGCCGCTGTGGAATCATTGTTCTTTAGTGGTTTCATCACATCTTCGAAAAGCCCGGCTAATCCTACATGTAGCTTGATCCCAAGTCCAGACTCGGCACCTGCTCATACCTACCGATTCAGAGTTGCCGTAGCTCTCATGCTGAGATGTTTGCAAGCCTAAACCCTCAAACTCGAGTACCATGGACACACAGCCTGGCAGACCTTTGATCGACTTGCCGATAGCTCGATCTGCTACGAAGTACAAGGACATGCAGCGATGACCAGCGCCCACTACCGTACTACGTCTGGGTTATCTGGGTGCTCATCCACCGCCGCCGCCGCTACTGATCAAGAGTAACGCCTTGTAGTGGTGGGATGTGGAGAATGATCATGGTATTTGGTTGAAGGTGAATGTGGGAGAAGCAAAACGACAATGGGGGAATCAGCGGTAGATATACCTGCTGAATTTTGTCGATGGTTTTGTTGATACCATAGAGTAGACCGCGTGAGCGAGCGAGTGTAAGCTACAATTATGCTGTTTTGAACTATTCTTTCATCAATGGCGCCGATGGTTTAGTGGTAAAATTCTCCGTTGCCATCCAGCAGCGTCGGGGAGCCGGGGGTTCGATTCCCCCTCGGCGCAGTCGTTTTATTTTGCTTTTGCGCACATCTGTTACCGGATGACGAGTTACATGTAAAACATTTTGTATATTTATCATGTATTTTCGTTTTGTTTTATCAAGGATGTCATCGTCTCGTAAACCAACCATTTATGGTGTTCATACGATTCTGATTCTCTGAAATAAATGCCGCTTTTCGTGCAAAGTCAGATTGCTGGACTGGACATCAAATCCGTGCAGATGAGTTTCCCCAATCAACTTGAACGTGAGATAGTCATCAGTGTCCCCTCCGCTCTCTTCTGGAGCTTCTGTCACACTCCTACGTAGAATGAAGGGCGTTCGGGCACCTTCAAGAAGCCACACCTCATCAGGCGGTGGTAGTTGCCGCCAGCTGGTTCCGTTCCAGACCACCTCCTCGTCGTCGTCCAGCACCATTGCAGCTGGACCCAACCCAAGCCTGTTGTCAGATGTGGTGTACAGACATCTGCGTTTGAGATCTGTCCAAACATCATGGTTGATACAATCTGCGGATATGTTTTCCAGAAACATTTTGGCCTGGTCTGCCGCTTTGCGAAGCTTCGAAAAGCGTGATAACTGAGACGTGATTGACCGCCCGTCAGGCCCTGGAAGGCGCCAATAACGATCCTCACGTATCTCGGTGTCACTCATCAAACACAACCTCCTTGCTTGAATCGGATTGCCGATGTTGATCTCAGACCAGACTCTGGTGAGTCTTATGTCTGTCAGATCACCGCCCCGAGCACAGTTCGTAAAACTTTCATAGAGTAGCACTGCTGCCACAGCGTCCCAAAAATTGCTCTGAGGTTGGTTGAAGAGCCCCCTTTTGATATCTAAGATCATGTTCAACACTGTAGGAAGAACAACTCCTTTCCATGGTCTTTCGCTTGCACAACCAGTGTTGGCTACGATGCCTAGTTGAGTACCGTATAGATATAGAGAGGACCCGACATGCTGCGGGCTTCTGAAACTACCACTCCAGGCACCGCCCTGAGAGTCATTTGATGAGTCGATTTGGGTGCCGAAATCTGTGGCAATGCTAAGATATTTGTTCCACGAAGGGTCTTGGACTGGTGGCGTAGAGTAATCCGGCACCCAAGAGGGCAATGTTTTGTAGTTTCGTTCAGTTTGGCATTCAACTTGTGAGAGTTGGAATGAAAGAGGCGTCTTCCGGAGTACCAGGACTGAAAACGAAGTGTATAATTCTTCAACACTCATCTCATAACTTGGAACAATGGGACTCGCTACGTCATGGGGCAGTAGCGTTGATAACATACCCAGACATCCGTAGAGGTGGTCTCGATCATCTCGAAAATGCGAAGAACGGATCGACCTCACAATGAGGCTAGCACACATGAACCACGCAGCTTCGGAGTCGGGCAGCCATTTGCCGGCACTGTCAAGTCTACTGGTCCGGCCAACTGTGCCTGCCAGCACCGGGCGAATTTGACTGATTTGGCGCAATTTGCCGCCGACACCAAGAGCACTGCCGAATGCTTCGAACTCACGGGGCATCGCTGGTACGTCTACTTCGACGTTTGTTAAATGCTTTTTTGAAGTTGAGTGGTCGAAATTAGAATCCAGCTTATGTCCATGGCCTAACCATTCTGGCCGTGGTTGTACAGCCTGTGCGAAGTGTGGCACCAACGATATGCTCCATTTTGATAGGTGAAGAAAATGAGAGAAGGCCGCGAGCCTCTTCCAGATCATTGTTGTAGTCCCGCAAAGCACAAGTACGCAAGCTGGGTCCGCCATGGATACCTCTTGAACGACCCAACCCCGGTAAAACCATCGACGGCGCTTGAGGAAGTTCATGAGTGAGATCCACGCCGTAGTCCATCGACTGCAAGTTTCGGAGCCGAGCTCAAGGATCACCTCGTCCGACATACACAATGGATCCTTCTCCAGATGTCGGGCGACGAAGTCTGGCTTTTCCCGGGTCAGTTTAGCTAGTTGGGGTATGAAGCTGTCGTGAATCCACAGAGTGTTTGGGTCCGGCTCTGTTGGTCCCATCCATATAACGACATTCTTTGCTGAGCTGTAGATCCTGTGCATGAGGAGTACTTGGCGCTGCTTTTCGTCATTATTGCTTTGGTTGATACAAAACGCATCGATCCACATCGGGAACCGCTTCAGAAGCTCAGCGGTTTTAGAGAACAGCCTCGATGTCGTGTTCGCGGCTGAGGCTGTGTTTTTCGCACCAGTGCTGCGAATAGATAGAGCGTTGTCAAGAAAGCTGAATAGGTTCTCAGAAACTCTCATCAACCTGCCGTCGCAGACAACCTCGAACGTCTTGCCCTCCCCTGGGTCGCTTCTGTCTCGGGTATCGACATACTCTGGCAGATGCCATGTGTAGGAGAGCGCGATGAACTCTGGTTGGTCACTCAACCGTGCTTCGGCAAGGGATAACAACATTCCATAAGGCTGACTTTCGTCTCGTGAGAAAGTCAAAAGGCGGATGGAATCGATCGTCGACAGGGCACGGTACTGATAGTCCGCAGTAGGCATACTCATTGTGTTGTTTCGGGAGAGTCCTCGCTGGCTATTTGGCTCAATCGAAGTGTGGCTCAAGGGCAGACAGACTAGAGATTACAATTACCTTGTCTGACGCTGCGTTTTATTCGACCAGAGATGCGGCACAGCCACAGAACGTGCATTTTGATCAGCGCGTTGTTGCCGACACCCCTGGTTGTATCAACCAGTAAGATGCCGGTTGAGTGTCGAGCAAGCATAGTCGTGTGGCTATGTTGATGTTAGGACACCAGTATCATGACACTTGTGTTCGCACTTTTATTCATGGTTTCCAAAAAATATTTATCATATCATAATTACAAAAGTCATTAGCGTCATCTCAATCTGCTTGGCCTCAAATCCATCTAGAATGCCCACTGTCTGCACCAGTTCTGCATCAACTCTGGCGTCACAGCCTGCATTTCCCTCATCGTCTTGCTGCTCTTCGTCGTGCGCTCCATTGAGAGCTCTACGCCCTGTCCGCCAGCCGAAGCCAGACCCTGATAGAAGTCAAGCAGCTTAATGCCTGGGTTCTTGTCCATGTCATCAGTGGAGCTGGCGCTCTTCTCCAGAATCTGTACCCACTCCTTGAATGGCACGATCTTTTTGATGCTGTCGCCATAGTAGGACTTGACGGCTTCTCCGAGCTTCTCCCAAGGAACAGTGCGGGGATTGACGCCGTGAAAGTAGCCGTTGACATTCTGCAGGGGTACCGGGGTGGTGATGCCCGAAACCTCGAGGATGAGGTTGGCAATGCCCTCAATTGGGGTCCAGTTGACGGTAGTCATGGCGCCGAGGTCTTTGGGCAAGACGCCGAGGTACTTGGAGCTGGCGATAATGGTTGGCAGCCACTCCTGACGATTCCAAACTCCGTTCTTAGAGAAGGGACCGGCGACCTGACCGACGCGGACGATGGCAGTAGGCACGCCGGAGCGTTGGGTTGTCTCGTCAAGGATCAGGGAGCTGACCATCTTGGAGCGACCGTAGCCGGTGCTGGGGAGAGACAGATCCATAAGTCTCTTTTCCGGCACAGGCTCGGGACCCTGCCAGGCGTCGACGGTACCGATACTGCTGATGAAGATGATGGGCACGTTCTTGGCCGCCCGGACGGAGAAGTCGACCCAGTGACGGACACCGCGAATGTGCGGCTCGAAGGTCTCGACCGAGATGTTGAAGTTGACAGGCCAAGCGTTATGAATGACGCGGTCTGTCTCTTTGAGGAGCCTCTCGTACACCTCGGGCTCGAGGCCGAGGTCGCTCTTGGACATATCGACGCAAAGGAACTCGGCCTTAGTCCAGGAGGTCGTGAGGCCGCGATCGGCGCTCATCTTGACCTGGCGCTTGCCGCTGTCTTCGCTACGGTTGAGACAGAAGACCTTTTTGACGGCGGGGTTGGACTCCATGAAGTCGAGGAGGTAGGAGCCCAGAGCACCCGTGGTGCCCGTGACCAGAACGGTTTGACCCTGGTCAGCAGGCGCGGGCTTGTTGCCGGGGTTCTTGGGAAGATCGCTGGTGTACTTGGCCAGCTGCGCCTCCATGGCGTGGATGTCGTGGTTCGCGCTATCACCGTTCTCGGTCGTGGTGTCTCTGCTCACGCGGTCCATCAGGTACGCAGCCAGTTGGCGGGGCGTGGGGTGGGCGTAGATGACTCTAGTGGCGATGGCATCGGCGGTGATAGTGGCGCCGGCGGCTTCGAGGCCCTTGCGGAGGAGACGAGAGGCGTTGATGACCTGCATGGAGTCGATCCCGGCGCTGAAGAAGTCGGAGTCGGCAGAGAGGGGTCTGCTGCCGAGAGTCTGCTGGAAGAGCTTCTCGATAGAGTCGATCATGGTCTGCTGAGACGTAACGTCGATGTTCACGGAAATGGAGTCGGCGCCCTCCTCAGCCTTGTTGTACCACTCGTCGATCTCGTCCTTGTATAGCTTTAGGGCCAAGGGACGTTGAATAGTGCCCTTGCCAGCACGAGGGAAAGGCTTCTCAGGCTTGGCAACGCCGATGAAGGCGCGGCCGATTTGGCCGTGGGCGACGGTCTCCTTGTTAGCCTTAACGACGAGGGGCCAGACGTCGTCGATAAACTTCTCGATTTCATCCTCCGACGTGAGAGGCTCAGTCGGCTCGAGAATGAGGAATGGCTGGAAGCGCATGGCACCAGCGACAACAGCGCCCTTAACTCTGGGGTGGCCTGTGACGATCTCCTCAATAGTGACAGGGTTCAGCTTCTCGCCGTTGGAAAAGACGATAATGTTGTCGGAGCGGCCGTAGTACATCCAGTGGTTAGGAAGCGTTGGGTGCTTGCGGTAGAGGTCCTTGGTGTTGTACTCCTTGGCGTCGGGGAACGTGTAGAAGATGCCCTGGAGGGGATCCTCCTTGTCTTTTCGAACAATGACTTGCTCGTAGATGTCCTCTTCCTCGCCACTGGCCTGGCGCCAGTCAACGCCCAGTCTTTCAGAGTCAACAATGAACCATTGCCACAATTCCAAGTTCTTTTGGAAGAAGTATGGCAGAGGGGCAGCCCTGCGTTGGGTGTTAGCTTTCCATCGACAGGAGTTGTGAAAGACAAGATCGTACTCAGTAAAGGCAATAACACTCGTGACAGCAACGCCCTCCTTGACCAGTTTGTTGCCAGCCTCGCGAGCAAGGTTACCACCGCCAAAATTGACGCGCTTGAGCTTCTTAAGTGCCGCGATACCCTCGGGCATGTGGCTCATCTCCTCCAGAATCGCAGGGGGGAGAATGATGTTGTCGATGTTGGCATACTCAACAGCATCCATTACGGTCTGAGGCGTCAGAGGCCGGTCCAAAAAGCCAAGAGCAACGGGGCGTCCCCAGTAAACAGTAGCAAAAGTCGACATGTAGCAGCCGGCGGCGTGGAAAAGGGGCATCGGAAGGAAGAGGCGGCTGCCGTGCATGATGGACTTGATGCAGTTCTCGGAGCCCATAAAGTCGTCAAGGTTGTGGAAAGCATCGGCGACGGCGACCATACCAACGCGGGCGACGATGGGCTTCGGCAGGCCAGTGCTGCCGCTAGTGTGCAAGACAACGACGGGATCGTACTTTGCCTCCTCAAATGTCTTGTCGTAGGGGAAATGGGGCACCTCCTCGTCCGATAGCCAGGCGTCCGCGGAGCTAACCATGATGGCGTCCATCTGGCGCTCTTCCAACAGGGGCTGAATGACATCTTTGAATGATGAGTCGAAGCAGATGATGTTGCAGTCGGTCTTCTCGAAGAGGTTCATCTGTCCCTCAAAGGAGTTTCTTGGGGAGATCAAGAGCGCCTTGTATCCTGCTTTGATACAGGCAACTGTGATGATCATGTATCGTGCATCATTGGGTCCGATGTAGGTGAGCGTAGGGAAGCTCCCAGGTTCAGGCTTGCCGCGCTTGTCAATGATCCTCTGGGCTATGCGGTTCACTGCGTTGGCGATTTGCTTGAAAGTGATGGGCTTCCAGCCATCTCTGGGATCGGAGGAGCGTGGGACAGAGAAAAATTCCTTGTTGGGTTCTGACCTTGCGGTCTCGTCGATAACTTGGGGGATCAAGCGCTTTCCATACTGGGGCTGTGCCATGCTGAACGAGATAATACTAGATGGTATAATGCTAAAGAGATGATAGTTTCCAATATATTATATGAGTTTTCAATGATGATGATGATGATGTGAGATTCTGATGATGAGAGATGGGAGACTGCGAAATAAGTGCCTTTCGATGTCAGGTCAATAAGGTTGATCCAGAGTGTTTATATCCTAGTCTATATTGAGAAGCTCTCCCCTCACCAAACTTAGCTCTGGCCCAAGCACCGCCACGGCATTTTCCATGATGCTGAAGTCCGTTCATTAGGACGTAGCTCGGGGAGGTTGAGACGACGTCATGTCCACATGGCTGTCAGTTCCACCGTGCTGCAACAGGACTTGAGCCGCTATCGGTCGGTCGGCGCTCGACGGTGCACCGGCACCGCGAGTGGGGAAGCAAGTGAAGGCTTGTTTTGAGTTCATTGTAGTTAGTACAGATCTTTGTAGTGGTAGGATCGGTTGTATCCAAGGGGCGAGCCGCGAACTGCTCGCACTCACAGCTCTGCAAAGCAGGTCAGGTCGGCTGTGGTACGGACGATTGTGGGGGACGGAACGACGAAGGACGGAATTCGGCCGCTAAATGGCGTACGGTGAAGGGGTCCATTTCTCTCTTCTTGCTGCGGGATTGCGAAACAGCACTTCGGGTGACATCCACGGCTGTTGGGGAGACCAGGTGGAGCCGTTCCAGAAGTTCATATCATTGCAGAGAAGACATCCCGGTTTGCTAGGCCCGGCGTCACCGTTGACGACCTGGCAGGGCCCTGATAATGCCTCATAGGCCATGTCGATGTCACAAATGCTTGCGGGATGGATCGAAGTCAAGCTTTGATGCTAAGACGGGCCGTGAGACCCACTCATGCCTCGGAGGGCTCGGAGAGAACTTGGCTGAGCTGTGGGAACGTACCTGTGGCACAA
The DNA here is from genome assembly GCA_001625285.1 of Colletotrichum incanum. NCBI lineage: Eukaryota > Fungi > Ascomycota > Sordariomycetes > Glomerellales > Glomerellaceae > Colletotrichum > Colletotrichum incanum. The sequence goes on from LFIW01001475.1 coordinate 79,053, forward strand.
CGGACACACTCAGTCTATTCGTCTTCTCAAGGTCTCTTCGCAAGTTGCCTAGGCATCTCCACAAGTCTCCCGAGTGGCAAAGGGTGGCAGAAGGTTGGATCGAGAAGAGAGCATGGGGGGGCGGAATAAACGGCTAGACGGCATGCATGCATCACTGAGAAGAAACAATGGGGTAGGGCGAGCGGGAAGCGGTCGGTATTTGGTGGTGGATGGGACAGATTAGATTGCAGATTGCTCTTGAACTAGGGCTGCTACGCTAAGATAAGTCATCCACGGAGTTTCGCGCACTTTGAAAGTATCATCAGAGTTTGGAGTCAGGGCGGAGTGTTGCATACGTCAGCAACGCATGACCTCAGCGGTCGCCCCCATGGCAAGAGTCCGGGAACTACTAGAAAACTATTCAACGCTGACCAAGTTCGGCAAAGCTTCTATATCGCCTTCTGGTCCGAATTATCGCTGGCGTCCTCGTTCTCTTGTTGCTGATCACTCATCAGCGGAGAACCATGGACACGGAGTCAGGATGATGGTCTGTTGTAGGACCGAAGATTCTACATCAACCAAAGTAAGCCTGCACTTGGGATGCTTCGGTTTGTCCAAGTTGATGACAGTTCCTGTGTGCAGATCATGGAATTCGTTGCAATCCGCATTAAAGTGGCCAATGATTCGCCAACCCCATCCAGCTCCATCCCAGCGGCGTAAGCTGAGGGGCGACCCCGAGACGTGCGTCGTCTGTCTGTCATACCTTGTACTATGGTAAGTCTGATCTGATTTCCACCTCGTTTTTGCATGGGTCAATAACAGCCTGATTATTGCTAGCAAGACCAGCGCTAACTCCGGTTGTAACAGTGATATGCATGCATTAAAACGGACATACTAGTGTCTAGGCCCCTAAATAATCCCTTAGAGGCGGCCCGGTCAGCAGCTGCATCCGCCTGCTTTGTCTGCTGCAGCGATGCATTTGGTCCATCAACACTGCATGCCGAGACGGCTCCGATCTATTCATCCGCGGTATCACTGAGGATTACTCTGCATCCAATGCCCAAGGAGATCTGACGACCCAGTCGGGCATCTGAAAATGCGAACAGAGGGCCTTGAACATCTTGCTTCTCAACCTCCGATAACAAGCGAGCATAATGGAATCCATTACGGCTTCATGATGACAGCTGACTCCGAAAGACCATCAAAGCATTGAACACGGTCAGATCACAAAGTCGGGGGTCTCCATCTTTATAACTTTTATTTTTAAGTCTGACCAAGCAGCTCTAACTTCTCATTTCGATCCTTCGGCCATCCAAACTCAACACTTCCGCTGCTACTGACCGCGTCGTGCTCACCCAATCCCAGAAGAGACCGTGCCTCCAAGCAGCAAAGATTATCTCCGTAGGGACTGGGGCAAAGGTGATGAGTCCAACAATCTGACCAAACCCCCAATCGTTTCCAGCATACTCGTTGCCCATTATCTCCGCCGCTGTCGCCTGGATTGTCCTCAGACGGAAGATGCCCCAAAGAAGAGCGCCGCTGAGCACAAGCGGGACGAACAAGAGCAGGAACTTGAATCCCACTCTGGCTTTTCCACACTGTGCCAACGACCCTGTGTGTCCTCGACAATACAAGAGTCCGTCCGCGATCTTTTTCGAAATACCTGTCTTCCTCCTGCAGTCTCCGGATACCGATGCCTAGCGCATGCCACAGCACAACAAGAAAACGGATATTGAAGCCATAACTTCGCAAATCGTGAGGAATCAGTGCTCCGTATCGCTGAACCTCTCAAGAGCCCCGAAGGCCATGTCTTTTATTCTAGCCCAGTCCTTGGCCGTTGTTAGGGTCTCCCCGCCGGGATCGTTGCCTTCACCAATCCATAGTGGATCCCAGTTGTGTATGTACTGCGACAAAAAGAGGTAAAAGAACAAGACAGAGAGGAAGGCGAAGAGCATCAGCCGGAATTCTTGCCGTTTCTTTTGCTCCTCTTGCTTTTTAACAAGGTCTTTTTGTCTCTCGCTTCGTGGGTTGAATAGCCGCGTCGGGAGCAACGCCACTGGGTAGACCAGCGGAAGCACGCAGATAACGGAGATGGCGAGACCGATTTACGCTTCGTCGGCGCCGAAGCCGGCAGTGGACATGCCAAAGTCTTTGTTGACGAGCATGACAATGAATACGAGTTGTACGGCGATGGCGAAGTAGATTGTGAAGTCGAAGAAGGCTTCGAGACCGGCTTTAGCCACCAACTGAGTGAACTCCCATCTTGGACTCTCCTAAAAAATTTCGACAGGTCTCTATCGGTTATACTGTCGAACTTAGCTTAGGTTTCTTGTTAGCCGCCGTTGTGATGATCATTCGCCAGAAAGAAACTTCCATGCAGAGACATGCAGAGTTGAGATTCAGGATTGCTCACTCCAATTCCCGAGATATCAGGGTCGTTCTCACCCCAGATGGCGTGTCATATATGGTGCTGGTACTCATCAAGAGAACTTATGCTGAGTGCTGTCATTGCTTTGAGGTGTCCGATATAGTTGTTGAAGTCATCAATGGATTGCAGCAAGCTGCAATCCGTGCCGGTTTGACTTGCCACTGCGCGTTCTACTCTTCTAGCATCGTCGGCATAAAAAAAAAAGTACGATCTCGGAAAGACAGAGATAATGAGACGAAGGGAGAAAGCAGGATAAGTGAGTGCGACATGCAGAGGAAACTTAGAGCAATGGCAGACTGCTCCATAGCTGACCACAACTGAAGCCACTCAGCCTCTATCTGTTTTCTCCTATCTTGGGAGCTTTGGTAGATGACGTGACGGTTCTGACATCGAATTAGCTTCTGTACTTGCGGACCAAGGAAGAAGCGGAACGCATCTTTAACAGTGAAGGCATATCCCATTAATCATGAGATAACTAGGTTGACAAAAGGCTTTGATTCAGCGGCGCCGATCAGTTGGAGCGAGGTACCATGGAGACCTAAGCAAGCACCATTGGTGACTCCATACCAGCCATACAGCGTCAGATACAACGCGAGTGGTCGTGGAACCACAAACTATGGCTTAGCGAACCAGTAGAGGTCACCTTTCATCTGCAAGGCACTGTCCGAAACCATTTTACTGTGTTTTGTACTTATACAAGAAACCTTTAACCCAAGGCCCTCCGAAGCAGTGTCTCTAACCTCTGGACATCCTCTTGCTTCGTCGTCTGACTCGTCATCACGTAGAGAACGTTTCCAAGAACTCTGCTGTGGACATTCCAGCGCGCGCCCTCCGTGCCGTTTTCTCCATGAAGAAGAGCGCTCTGAAGCTCGGCGGCGGCGGTACTCGAGTAGCCAGCACTCTCACTGTCTTCCATGTGAATAGCGAGGACAGAACCTAGCGCCCATACTCCATCAACACGGTCAGTCTGCTTGGAGACCCAGTTCACAAAGGAATGAGACCACACAGACCATGCCGAAGAGGTATTGCTAGACTGGAAGGTGTTGATAGCAGATGAATCAGACGCCCATCCACCAGTCTTCGCCAAATCCCATTCCCCATCTTTATCCATTCTTTGCAACTCTTGCAGTGACTCAAGGGCGACTTGACATCCCAAAGGATGCGCGGTGTAGCTATGGCCGTGTAGCAGGGCGTCGCTCTTTTCGTCGCTCTCAAATGCGCGGAATATGCTGTCGGATGCGGACGTGGTGCAAAGAGGTACCAGGCCTCCGGTGAGAAGCTTGGCGTTTACTACGACATCCGGGTGGACGCCCAAAAACGACGCAGCAGAGATCCGGCCGAGACGAGTGAGACCTGTGAAGACTTCGTCAAATACGACTGGAAGACCGGCCCAGTCGTTGGCGTCTGTTTCGATCCCGGGAGCGTGGGATGCCGTGCCGAAAAGCTCTGGATGCTGGCGGACGACCTTGACGAGAATTCTTTGGAACAGAGGGTCACTGTATCAACATTTAGTAATGTCTCCGTTCAGCAGCCTGCTGATTGTCTTAACTTACGCCATGATCATGCCCCCTGCCCCAAGAATAATAGGCTCCATAACTAGAGCACCGAACTTGCGGCCTTGATTCTGGAGACGAGCCAGGATCTTAGTGATGTACGTCTCGTACAGCTGAGCCTGCTGAGCCTTCTCTCTGCTAGCAACATCAAAAACCTCGGATATGGCGCCGAACTCCCAACCGCTGCCTAAGTCCTCACGCAGAGCTTCAGGTACGCGGGTTTGCCACTTTCCATCTTTGCACATTACCGATGGGTAATCGAACCAGAAACCCTTGCCGTTGTACCACTCTACCTTCTCGTTGAACACGGACGGCTCCGTGGAGTCCATCGCCCCCATCGTGTCGCCATGGTAGCTACCCCTCAAGCCCAGGATCTCGAGCCTGTCGCTTGCGTTCCAGCCGTACCGGACCCTTGTGGCGCGTAAACCCATTTTAACGGCGACCTCCATACCCGTGCTGCCGTTGTCAGAGTAGAAGACGCGAGAGAGACGCGGGTTCTGTAAGCTTTTCAACAAAGTCTGAGCGAGTGCCAAAGCCGGCTCGTGGACAGCGGATGCAAACATGACGTGCCCGTATCGGCCAGCGGCGTAAGACGCAGCGAGAGTGAGCTTGGGGTTCGCGTGGCCGAGGCCCTGAGTCCACCACGATGATGACCCGTCAAATGAAGGCTGAAGTAGAGCTTGGTCTTCCGATGTGGTTTGGCTCTGAGGGACGAGGGTCTGGAAACTGTCACCGTAGGCGGAATCAATTGCCGTTATCTTGTCGGGTGTCAGGCCTTTGTGTTGTGTGAACGGGTACCAGATGACGTTGTGAGCATCGTGAGCCATAGTCTCCAGGCGGGAGATGCGAGCGAGGTGACGATCTTGCAGATGTTCCAAAGTACCTTTGATCGTGTCACTTGAAGCCATCTCTTGATAGTATTGAGTCATAGCGTTGGTATCTACCCCATTATCCTCGACGCGGGCCGGAGGCTGTTCCAAAGTGCCGACAGGAATTCCACGGTCGCGTGCAAAATAATCGGTCAAGTAAGTGTAGTTCTGGTAGTAGTCGTCTCGGAAAAGTAGAATGCTTTCGACATCGTAACCACGAAGCTTGAGAGATTCGACTGCCGAGATCGTTTGTGAAATGCCGCCTAGCTTAGAATCGCCGATGAAGACAATCGGGATGCGGAGCGGGGCGTAGAGGTCGGCCTGCGGGGTCCCGGACGGAGCCGGCGAGTGGACTCCACCGGCCGTCTCGATGAAGAGCCACCCCGGCCCTTCGGCGGCGCGGCGTGACGAATAATCGTAGATGCTCTTCAAGACTTCATTGTCCTTCGGGGTAGGCTTTGTACAACTTGTGAGTGAACAACGAGAGCGTAATGGAGAGTTGGAGGACTACCTTGTTCGAGGCTGCCGCGGCCAGATGGGGACTTGCTGGAATCTCAAACTGAAAGAGCGTCTTCTTCACGATGGCGGGCACGAACCGTTCGATGTGACTGGGGAACGGAATTAGCAATAACACCACAGCGGAATCGGGCCGAACACTCTAAATCTACTGCCACGTTAGCTAGAGACTCAACTGAACTGGGGTGACGTGACAGAGGTGGGTTCACAAACATACACCCATCGTCGGCTTCGGCAGCCGGGCCCGTGGAAACGGGTTTCAGGAATGCCGTCTTTTCATGCGGCCAAAAGTTGCGGGCCGCGTTGCACAAGATCGAGGCGAAGACGGTCTTGCCGACATCGGTATTGGCGCCATAGATCTGGTACGTTTTGAGCGAACGCCAGAGTAGAGCGCCGATTGGTGCCATTGGGGGCCTTTGAAGGTGTCAAACGGCCATACGAGAGATTTCAACTTGGAAGTGAAGAATTATCCTCTTGAAATGCAGGCTGTTCGGCTCACTCAGAAACACGCCGGTCGCTTCTCCATTATCAGCCGTAGGAGTCACTGAACCGGTAGCTCCGAGGAGCTGGGGGACAAGCAGGCGGGGTACCTAGCGCTGCGGCATTTGTTGTGCCGAGAAACTGGGGCAGCGGCTATCGTAGGGGAACTTGTTGAGCTCTGGGTGTGTCATTTTCGAGCTTCCCAACGGTGCGGCCCGGAGAAGGTTGGGTCTGGGCGGGTCCATCCTTGCATGGATCTTGCATCTTGCGTCGTTTTCGGCTATAAGCGCTGTGAGATCTTTAGAACCAGGCAGGCTAGGGGAAAGGGAAGCGGGGAGAAACTCCCTCGTATGCCTGCGTAACCAACCTGTGTGTTACAATGCCGAGTTTTTGGCGTGGCTCGTGTGTTCCTACTCGCATTCCCTCAAGCAACCCGAACACCCCCTGATTCGTCTCCAATATGCCGGCGAACGACCGTCTAGATAAAGTCTTTGCGGCACTTCTGGCCCGCCGAGAATCCAAAAACCAACTCCGGAGATTGACACTCGTCCCGGCCGGGAGCGCCGACTTCTCATCCAATGCATACCTATCCCTTTCCACCCACCCGGACGTCCAGCGTCGGTACCTCACCCGGATTAAGGCCCACCTGGGGTCGTCCAAGACATCACCGAACGATGATAACGACGACAATAGACACAGCACAGCACTTCTCGGCTCCGGTGGCTCGCGTTTGCTAGATGGCAACGTGTGTCTGGCGGAGTCGCTGGAGAAGGACATTGCAGCTTTCCACCACGGTCCGGCTGGGCTTCTTTTCAATTCGGGCTTCGACGCGAACGTTGGTCTCTTCAGTTGCGTTCCGCAGCCTGGGGACATCATCGTGTACGACGAGCTCATCCATGCGAGTGTGCACGACGGCATGAAGCTGAGTCGGGCTGACAAGAAGATCGCCTTCGCACACAATACCGTGGAACCCACAGAAACTCGAAAATGGCCACAGAGTTTGAGCGAGGTACTTTCGAGGTTGGCCGATGGCGACGAAGGCCAACAAGTGAGAGAAGGCTCGAAGCGCGTCTTCGTCGCGGTGGAAGGGATCTATAGTATGGATGGAGATGTGGCTCCTTTGAAAGAAGTTGTTGAATGCGTTGAACGGCATTTGCCCTTTGGGAATGGTCTTATCATCGTCGATGAAGCGCACTCGACAGGCCTGCTCGGGAAAAGAGGCCGAGGGCTGGTTTGCGAGCTGGGTCTCGAAGATCGTATATGGGCCCGTGTACACACATTCGGCAAAGCAATGAGTTGCTCTGGAGGTATATCCCCCATCTCATGAGCCTTGATGATAATGATCTCACACCCACCAGCGATTGTTCTATGCTCTCACATCACCCGGTCATACCTCATCAACTACGCTCGTAGTCTTATCTACACAACCGCTATGCCATTTACATCACTAGCAAGTATACAGACGGCATACGAGTTCATTAGTAACGGCCACTCTGAGAATCTGCTCCGCCATCTCTGGTCTCTCATCAACCAAACCAGTGACCTGCTGCTGGTGCTACTGGACCGTCATCGACCGGAAAGAGCTCTGATGCATCTCGCTTCGGGCAAGCCGAAATCACCAATCATACCTCTATTCACCTCAAACCCACGGAGTCTCGCGCAGCACTGTCAGAAGCGTGGCTTCATGATACGGCCCATCGTTGCGCCTACGGTCCCGGTAGGAAGTGAGCGTGTCAGAATATGCCTTCATGCCGGCAACACCTTTGAGGAGATCGAGGGTCTTATTTCTGCAATTGAGGGCTGGTTGGTTGCTCAGCCAACGCATCAAGGGGAGCTCTTTGATCATGCTCTGATTGCTCGATCGGGGGTGCCGAAGTCTCGGTTATGAATCCGATTCAACAAACATCAAAGGGTTTTGGAAGCAACAAGATAAAAAGGGTCATGGAGCACATAGACTTGAAAACACGATTAAGAGAACAAAGACCTCCGACATTGATAATTGGCAACACATATCCTCTTGTAAGGGCAAGTATATCAAGCCAACAAGAACTGACCGACGCACACGACGATCATAGCGGACAACATCCCCAAGACACCATAATCAGTCCTTGTCGCTGAGCTAAATGGCGGTGCAGTTGGAGGAGTAGAGTTGGTACCATTCCTCTGTCCCATGCCCTTTCCGCCTCCCTTTCCGCTTCCGCCTTCACCTCCACCATGCTTCGTGCCGTTGCCCTTGCCGCCCTTTGATGTTCCTGACTCCATACTCGTCTGTCCCTCAGACATCATGCTGCCCATGTCATGGTTAGAAGACGGAACCGTCGCAGACCCGGAGACCTTCTTCAGTTCCACAGAGGCCTTCTGGGCTTCTGTTGCGGGAGTCTCGATGAAGGGGATCATAGGAGCCAGCGTCGCACAGTTGTCTTGCTGGGCCACGGACATGCCCTCCATAGTGCCAGTGTTGTTCTGGAAGAGGAGTCTCTGCTTCCCGTCGATGGTCCAGGCCTTCCATTCAGGCATGCTGGCCTGGATTTTGGCAGCGTTCGGGTCGAGTGTGTGCATAAAGCTGGCCCAGTAGGCCTGGGTTAAGGGTACGATGGGCGCGTTGGTGGTTGAGTAACTCTTGGGAGGGGCGCCGTCGGTGTTGTTGGGTCCGAAGACGCCGTTGAGCTCGACGGTATGGTAGGCGCCAAACCCTTGGGCTTCCTGCTCTTCGTCCAGTGGTCCATATCGGTAGTTGAAAGTCTTCACGCCGTCACGGGCCATGGCGTCCTGAAAGATCTTCGTAATGCAATGAGCTCTGTAGTCTCCGTGAGCATTCGCGAGCTGGCGCCATAATTTGCCTGATTTCGGGAAGACGGGTTCCGGCTTATCGAGATACATCTCTTTAAGTATAGCAAGGGACGCGTTGCTGAGAGACTGAGTGGCCTGGTCGTTCATGTTCTTGAAGGCTTCCTCAACCGTATCGGTGTCCTGGGGAACGTTCTTAGTCCCCTCATCGGTGCATGTGCCTGCGATGTTTGGAACTTTGAGATATTTGCCTTCTGCGAACCGCTGCAATGTCGGGGCTTTGACAAGGTCGCCATCGAGGTTCGGATTGAACTGGCAATCTTCTGTTTGAAGGGCTGTGGCGTTGAGGCTGCGAAGACAGGCCAGAGAGTCGGCTTGCTGATTGCAACCGGTGGCGTTCGTGAGACAGTTGTACTGTTCCTGGCCTTGCTCAAGGGTGCGAACGGTAGCGACCGAGACAGATTCCATGATGGCGCCCTTGATCAAGCCCGGGTCGTTGTCTCCGAATGCGGCGAGAAGCATTACTACAGATGTTGCGCCGGCTGAGTCGCCGACGGCCACCATCTGGTCTGGATTGCCTCCGAACTTGAGCACTGTAAGTCAGTTTTGACCTGAAAAGCTAACGGTAGGTTTGTTTGAGGTAAGGCTTACAGCAGCAGCGTGTTGCTTCAGCCACTTCAACCCCTGAATCTGATCCTTCAAGCCATTGTTCATGCTTGCACCAGCCTCCACCTCCTTGCTCTGTAAGAAACCATAAGGCCCAACGCGATAGTTGACCTGAACAACCAGCATGTTTCCAAATCTGGCCAGGTCGCTGCCGTTGAAGTTGGCGTTGGAAAGAGACTGGAAGCCTCCGCCCTGGATGAAGTACATCACCGGCAACTTCGACTCGGGCGTCGCATTGGACGGCGCGAAGATGTTGACGTATAAGCAGTCCTCGTCGGCGGTGAAGCGTTTGTTTGGTTTCATTGTGAAGTCTGACGCACTCCGAGCGAGACATATCGGGCGGAACTATTCCCATCATTAACAGACCGTCACTGACATGATGCGGATAGACTCCCTACATTCGAAGCGTCGACTATATCAGTCGTACTTGGGGGGTCGACCGGCGCAGCGAACCGGAGCTGACCGAGTGGTGGCGCGGCGTACCTAACTCCCAGCCATCGCGTCGCACCGCCCGGCTCAGCGACTCCCTGGAGCTTAGTGTAGCCAAGGTCAACAAGCGGGTCAACCGCCTGAATCTGACCGATGTATGCGGCCGAAAGAAAAGAAACGAAGGTTTGAGTGAGGGAAGGCATGATCACAGAAGTGACAGACTAAATTAACAAATAATAAAAACAGACTAATACATTCATCACTAACAAGGAGGGGGCTTCATCTATCATTTGAACGAGCCAAGATTGTGGCGGCCTTGCCATATATTATACAGCCTAAAATGCAGACAATAGAACGGCCGCCTTTCGCGAATTCCTTGACTCGAATGTTATCCTCGGCGTCATGCTTAAAGAGTTTAAAGATGATTCTCCGAAGTGTTCGCAGATTTTGGGGGCTGCGGGGTTTCAGACAGGTTTTTGATTCGATTTGTTGCCGGTTTCTGTTCCAGATGGCGAACTCTATTCTCGGAAGTATTAGGAACCCTGGACAACAATCTCCTCGTCGAACAGCAAACGCCATTAACGAAATTAGCAACTACCGCCCTTTCAGCCGCGGCATCGTAGTCATCCGCAGAATAAAGTTTCGTCGCAACATCCTCTACCCTGTTCTATCGAATCATGTAACCTCTTTGGATGACAGGCTTCATAAGATGAACCTGCCTGTTGGCCGAGGGTTCGACCGTTTACCTTTAGGAGGACTCGGCATTTCCAGACCGACCGCCTTCTCATTGGGTTCCTTGTCCTTTCAATCACTTTTGGACCCATCACCTTGTGCCATGCCGACTGATTGGTAGCGACTCAGAATGACACATGCAACTGTAACCCTCCGCAAAAAGGGTACGTGCTTCGCTAAAACGTGGTCCGTCGGATATGTTTTTCGGAGTCAGCCGACCAGGCACTGCTCTCGACGAATGTGGACCTTGTGACGATACTAATTCTGCAGACAAAGTGAAGACATGATGAAAAGTCGGAGTATGGCTTGCAACATGATACTATATACAAGAAAGTAGTTGAGCGGCTATTTACAACATGTGATTTCGGCGGCTGCCTATTCGTAGACATAGCAGAACGGTGATCCTCCAACGGTACTCATGAGATCTCGGAGCTTGACCGGTCCACCGAGAGGAGAAACATCAACGAGATCATCCAGAGTGGCGTTTCGGCTCGGAGGGTTGTTCTGCAATGTCAAGGTTCCGAAGATGTCCTTTTGTTAGAGACAAACGTTAGTCAAGGCCATCAAAGTTGAAGTAAGCTCAACACTTGTTTGCATACCTGTCGGTTGGCAAAATCAAGCATCTGCCAGATCCAATAGACGCGGTCAACTTGCGCGTGGTGCAGGAAGAATACTGGTTCGCCCGTGGAGATGAAGGGATCGGAGCCAGGGTCGCCTTGAGGATGTCAGGAACGATCTACTGAATCAGGCGATACATTGAATCGAACGCTTACCTCCTATTGTGTAATGACCACCTCCGTGAACGCCCACCTCGATACCTGGAGTGTATCGATCGTCGCCCTGCATAACCGCCTGGAACCACTCAATGTTGTCATGGTCCAGAATCAGCTCGGTCGTGTTGCGGAATGACGTGTATCTAGAGGCGATGTGTTTGTTAAGATCACGCTTTAAGCAACGCGGATGATCGTCTGTTGGCTTTTCCACCCTGAACGGGGTCGTGGTACCATATTGCGGCAAGCTAAAGGGACCAACATGGACAGTCATATTCGCGAATGGACCGGTCTCGACGCACCCGCCTCCAGAACCGGGCTGCAGTTTGACGGTGGTATTGGAGAAACGCTGCAAGAGTTGCATGCCTTCGTGGGGAACGAATGCACCGTTGCCTCCCATCGACGTCTCTGAGCCATCGAAGACGGGCGATGCTGCCGGGTCTTCGACGTCATATCCCCATTCCCAATATGGCATTGTTCCTGCAACGGAAGGTTAGGCAAAAAGTGTCGTTGGACTCTGGTCATTTGCACCTACCTTGATAACCACAGACATTGCGCAGTTTCTCCTCGTGAACATAAGTGAAAAACCTGTGCCACAACAGAAAGTTGGCCTAAACGTTCAGATCATCAGCACGTCTCATAGTTAGACGCCAGTTTTGCGACTAACCGTGACGTGTATACTACCAGTCTGGTTGAGATGTGTTAGGACAAAATCGTCGTACAGAGACTTGGCGGCCGGCAGCTTGACGGGGTCTAGTAGGGTAGGCGATGACTGGAGGCACTGAATCGCTGCAATATAAGACTTGCGTTCTTCCGCAGGGAGTGTTCTCCTGAATCCCAACACAATCTCAGCGTCTTTCCACGAGAACAGTGAGCAATCTAACATCAATGACTTACCATTCTTTTCGGACACGAAGCTTGTCGGCCGAGCATGTGAAATTCGCACCACGACGTGCTAGAGCCTGTCTCAAAGCATGCGAAGCTTCGAGGGCTTTGACGTTGAGCTGAGCAAGCGCCTCGCCATTATCGATGGCCTCTTGGGTGAAGTTAAACGCGCTAGGCTTGGCGAAAGTGAGAGCAGCGTTGACCGCCAAGAGGAGCCATGCACAATGCCTTAAGAGCGCCATGGCGTTGGTACGATATTATCGGATGAACAGCCTTCGAGAACAAACCTAAGCTAGGGAAAGTTCCACCGGAAGTTGCAGCCAACAGTAGCTTTATGTCTTACGATTTGCAGAATCAAGGCATTCGAAGCCGGTAGCCTGCCACTGGAGCCCAAGGACTCCCGCGGAGTCTTCCAAGGATTGTCTTGCTCGGTTAGGGCCTTTTACCCAGGCCGGAGAAGCTATTGTGGGAACCATATTGGTCGAGGCCAGATAAGAGATCCATTTGATCCGAGTCAACGAAATTCCTCGTCCCATGTAGATGGATTGGGTGGGTTTAGACAATAGTCTAAGTGCTCCCGACCAGGGACTTGTCCTCAAAAAACGGTACGAACCACGTTGTACCGCACACATCTTGCAGGCTAGGGGCAACTCATGAGCTAAGATGGTGTTGAACCAATCGGGGTGGGTTAATCATGGAGCTCTTAATGTAATTTGGCTATCAACATCAAAGTTAATTTTAGCATTGCAACACATGCCCCACGTCTTTCTGTCCAGTCTCAAACGCATCCTTCCTCTGCGGCGGCATGTCAGCAATTACAGAACTGCGTAAGCCCACAGCACTCCATAGACAGATAGTGAGTATTGATAAACAAACGTAGCCTGTTCCAAGATCTGAAGGTTGGGGAATTGTAATGTTCATGGTTGATATTACTATTACAGTTCGTAACATCCAAGTGGTGGAGCCTTAGCGAGTCAGATCTCATCTTGACGGTAATGAGCAGGTGCCTTGGCCTCATGAAGTTCCCAGCAGTCAAAGTTTCAATCCCGAGGTAGACGACGAAGCGAGGAAAGAAGGTTTGGGATTCAATCGCGGTTGTAGAACGAGTTATGGACTTCTGGTAGAACGCCGCCATAGGCAGTCTTGCTTCACAGTATTAATATAAGAGGCTCGCGGCAACAAGGACCGTGTCTATTGCCTTTCAGACATGGCTCTTGGGCCCGAAATGAAACATAATATGGGCGCTAGTAAATGTGACTTTCTTAGAATACTTGTCTTGGTCTCACTTTAATTAACGCGACATTTCCGAATTTCCTTGATTATGCCCCCTCAGGAAACTCACTCTGAACTTGGCTAGAACGCTAAGTCGCATGAACACGTGGTTCGGACATCTGATCGCGTCAAGTACAGGTCTAGAATTGTCGTTGTTGACTATATCCCGACTCTCAATAAGTTATGGTTTCAGTCTGATCATTGAGTAGTTGTTTCGTTTTCAAAGGCAGTACGACTGGTCAAGATGGCTCGCTCCGTTACTTTGCAGTCATCGGTATGTCATTGTTCCATAGCGGAAAGAGAGTGTCTATAATTACAGCTTTATAAAGTTAATGTACAGCATTTTTTGTGAGCTTGGGTCGAAATCTTGTAATATGTTTTATGTCGGGGTTGTCTCAAACCTTGACGAACCACCCCTTGCCTATTTTCTTCGTCTTGACTATTCGGGCCATTGCTAGGAAGAGAGTCCCAAACATGAGACAGCTCCCAGCAAAGGCCTGCGCGCCAAGATAACGACCTCCGGTGGCAGAGATGATCGCACCGGCAATTGGGTTGCCGGTGAGTACGGCGAAACTAACAATTGTAAACACCATTCCAATGCGGGTACCCTGTTTACTCGGATCTGTTGTCAGAGCACTGACTCCCGCGGGGAAGAGAGCCTGAATGGCGTTGCCTGCGATACCGAAGAAGACCGTCCAAACGTAGAGGCCTGTTGGGGATTTGACGGCAATCCAGCAATATGTCAGAAGTCCTGAAAGAAAAGCCATGGGTGTGAAGACAGTGATGGTTCCGATTTTGTCAGCAAGAAAATTCGGCCCAAGGCGTCCAATGAAGCCGATTCCGTTCAGGACCAAAAGCAGATTTAACGAGTCTGTGTATGAAAAACCGAGCTCATCTCGACTATACGAGGCGAGATAGTAGAACGCGAAATACACACCCATGAAAGACTAGTTAACAATGACTATGTGAGCAAAGGTGCTGACTCAACGAGATCTCTGACTTACAAAGAACCCTCCAGCGGTATAGAACGTATATTCAAGCTCTTTGAAGGCGGACAAATCCACCATTTTACTTGCTTTGCGCGGTGGTATCCGAGGCTTCAGGAAGACCAAGCCTACGGACAGCGTTGCAAGCTGGATGAAGCCGAGTGTGCGCATAGCCCAAGGGAATCCTACCCTCGGCAGCAACTGCCGGACTGTGCTCGGGAACACCAGGCCACCAGATGCACTGCCAACAGCCGCTATGCCAATGGCTAGCGCCCTCTTCTTATCAAAGTAGGTCGATAACGTAGCTAAAGACGGACAGAAGACAAGGCCAAAGCCCAAGCCGACGCAAACTCCATGTGACAGGAAAATCTGCCAGTACTGGGTACACCAGGAGGTAGCGAATATGCCGAGGAGGATTAAGAAGGAGCCGCACAGGAAGAGATGTCGGAAGTAGCCCGCGTCCGTGAAGCGACCCGAGAAAGCGCCAATGAAGAAGAGGAGAAAAACTTGGAACGATCCAATCCAAGAAATGTCTGAAGGCGGTCTATCCAGTTGCTGAACGTAATATGTTTGGAAGACACCAAAGGAGTTGACAAACCCCCTGCATGACGGTCAGGTTCTGAGAGCTTGAGAGCTTCATTCGACTGAGGAAGCGTGTCGCTCACCATGTGTCCATAAAGATGAAATGCGCACTCAGTACTGTGAGAGGCATTGTCAGTTTCACTCATCCAACAGAAGTACTATTAACACATGCTCACCAGCCATCCAAGCATTGTATCCTCCATCCGGAGGAGGACCGGGATCTGAAGTAGGTGCCGACGCGATGCGGCTCAAGACGCGCCCGACGCGGCTTCCATTGCGGACCCTCTCTTGTCCCCCGATGACATCATTCCGCGAAGAATCAGACCTGGCCTCTTTGTCGGTGCCATTCATCGTGGCAGTCTGGCCTGCATGTGTCTTGCTGTGGATGAACAAAAAGGAGTGTCGTCATAAACGTCGTGACAATCGTGTCCTGGAATTAAGCAAGAAGTATGCTAGTACTACGGCATACTGGCAACGGTGATGCAAAGCTTGTATCTCTGCTCTCGCGCCGAATTTTTGTCGAAAATTGGTTTCTTTGACTCATACAATATTGCTCACCTGCTTACCGAGGTTAAGCGGTGTTGCTTTCCCCCGTAAAACTAGCAGCTGAAGCCTTTCCGCATTATAAATTAGTCATCTCGAACCTTGATGGTCATTTCCCGACGTTTCGATCCCTTTAGTCCATTCATGATTCACGTTTTCAGGACGGTACCGCTCGGGGAGCCAACCAGATGCCGAGTTGGTTGCCGGGATGCCGACTAGTTACCCGGGAATGCGGCGGAAGTAGCGGGGGTCTTCCCGCTTCTCAAGTCTAGTGCTAGACTGAGAAGCTCTTGTCGTTGTTCATCCTACGTGTCAAAAACTGGTAATGTTCAGTGCAACGTTGCGAATGATAATTTTCTCAGAGATTTCAGGTTATGTGAATCGTGTCTGAGCTTGTGAGTGGATTGCAACTCTCAAGTCTTGATTTTGGAGTTTGTCTCACGCCAGCTTTTGCTTGCGACATGGGAATTGGCAACGCAATTTTATGACTATGTAACCTGGCTCATTTTAGTTATATGTCTTTTCCCGCGACTGTGCAATCTGATTGGACTTCCAGAGTTTGACTGTGTGAGAGAGAGGCGTAGCAGATATCCCACACTTAGCGGTTAATTCCTTAGTGCTACCAGCACTTCAATGCAATTCGGTTTGAGACTGTGTTAGGTGCCAGTACATACATTTCTTCGAGCTAAGTTACAACTCATTATCTGGGACCGGCTTGAAAGGAAATTGTAGTAATTAGAGGTGTTTCTATGGTTATGGTATTAGATTGCTATGCTCGAGCAGCGACTCAGTGCGCAAGGTGTGCGACCGCCCAGCTTCACTCCGAGTCTTCGATCTTGGGTTGAACGTTGGAATGTGGATTCAACTTATCGCTGTGGCAATTCCGTTGGTCGTAGCTTCGTTGATCCCACAAAGTTAGCGGTATAGATGTCATGTAATGGAAGGGCAATATAAGCGTAAAGCGAAATGCCAAGGAAAGAACAAGCATCAGGCGCGCTCAGTGCAACGATCTAAATTATAGCAACGTACTTTGAAAGGACACATGGAAGCAGAAGCCAAGTAACGGTCAAGCGTCACTAGACCAAACAGCATGACCCTACAGGAGGCAGGTATGACACTAAGGGACAGAATGGACTAACACAAAGTCTCCCTTGAACCAGACAAGACTTCCGCGAGAGAATCATGGATGCCTGAGACTCTCATTCAATACAAGGACTTGTTCTCGTTTCTCAAATCGCCACATGCAAATCATTACAGTTCAATCCCTCACACAATCTTGTGGTTTGAAGATCATGCATTTCCGCTTCGTTTCTCACTTCTTCTCCATCAACTTGGTGACAGCGATTACCGTTCCCAATTGCAACGATGCTGAAAACTCAACGGCAGAGCTCTCCTGAAACGTCGGCGTCTCGCCTCGATAATGCCTCGAGTTTGTTAACGATCCGGTGCTTGAAGGAGCACACTGTAAGTAGGAGAATTGACCTGGCCACGCCAAAATGAACGCGACGAAGCAGTTCCGTGGAATCAAAAAATTATGTGCAATTCTTTTCTTCATTTCTTTTGTTTCACAGACAAGATCTTGGACTTGTCTGCCGACATCGAATCCAACCATTACCACGCCCTCTAGGTTATTTGCTTCAGATACAGAGACGATAGCGGTGCCAAACATAACTTCAAGATTCATTCGGAGTCTGGATGCAGGGTTAACTTTGCGCCGCACTCCTTCCATCGTCGCCTGGAGAGGAGCAGCATGAGCCGCTCCAGTATAATTATCAGACTTCTGAGATCGGCATTCTACAGATGTAAGTATCCTATCAGTGTCCTTCTATGGCGGTCGGAATTTTATCAAGTGGAAGATGTTGTTAAGTAGAACTTTATCACTGATGGCGTTGGTTTTCAGTTGATAATGCCGACATCGGGGGTACAATCAAGGCAGGCTGCCTCATCAGTAGAATCGCCTTCTTCTTTAAGGGAATAATTACGTACGGGCTAAAGATGATTGTTATTCCGGGATAGGCCATTTTCTTAAATTTAAACGGGCCGCATGCTAGGATAGCAACCATCGGTAAGACCTCTGTATTATTTCATCAGGCCCGGCGCTGGGACCATCGATCAGCAGATGATGTCTATTTACTTTATTGGGCTGATTTACTTACCCCAGATAATCTATTGTTTGTAGACAGATCCTTGCAAACGGCTTGATGGTTGTGTCAGTAAGTGTCGGAACAACCTCCACCGGCTCTGTATGACGTATGAGTGATGCCATTCCTGAAGGTTAATAAGAGCGACTATACATCTTCTACTCAAGATATCGTCAACTCTCAGATATCATCAGCTCACGGACATACACAATCGCATCCATTCAAGTAATCAGATAGAAAACACAGACCCAAAACAGCTATCGCATTGAGCAGCCAAGATGTCCGGAACAGCACCAAACAACCCCGCGCCTGGAGGTCACGCCAATGATCGCGGCATCCAGCAAACGCCCTTGGACGCAAATCAATACGGTCAATCACAGCAAGTTCTACTGCCCGAAAAGTATTGACCTGAAAAGATAAGACATTAATCTGCAGACCAGGAACATCATTGACGAGACCAAAGACACGCACGGCACGGCCGCGGCCGACCGCAATGTCGGCGAGACCATTGACAGCACAAAACACCACCACAAAGGCGGGCTATCCGCTCGCGTAGACGACATTGTCAACAAGGCGTTGGGATTTGGCGGCGCCTCTGAAGCTGCGGAACGCAAGAGCGGAGAGGCGACGGAACGTGGCTTCCGAGTCGGCGAGGAGGCGGATCAGCATCACCTGGCTTCGAGCAAGCAACCTTGACTACGGATTTAAAGTCTTTGACACGATGTACGAAATTTCTTTTTGGCATGGAAGCGACCTGAGGTCTAACACTCATTTCTACCTGCCTGGCAGATGAATAGTGACACGTTGGACAAGCTTTGTTGACCTTCGGAAACGTTATCTGTACTTGGTCATGTTGTTGGTGTTGCGATTCGGAATCCAGGGATGTTTCAAAAGAAAAAGAAGAAAAAAATAAAAACAAAAGAATGAAAAAAAGAATAATAACTAAAAAACGAAAAGAAAAAAAGTCCCCGAGTATTGGTTTGTTCTGTACCACATATACTAGGAAGGAGCACGTGTGGTCATTCACACAGACCACACCAAATGGCTTCACCCGATCACCGAGCCAGTTAGAACAGACACTGAACCAGTCAGCTATGTAGTTCAAAGCTCAGGGTGACCGGTCACATTCGACTTGAACACAGTAAAGAGAGGCAGAGTCCTCATATATAACATCGTTGCTAAACTGAAAACTGGATATCATCTCGTCGCACATGACACATTATCCTCCCGATCCACTCTGAAGCCAACATGAATTCTCCCTTCCTCCGTCTTCCACACCAGATCCGTTCCCATCATCACTATAAAATATGTACTATCTCAGCAGATGTCCCTAGAGCTCGTCTGTCTTCAAGGAAGGTTCTTCAACTGGACGCTGTTCTGGGAGGCCGAGTCCTTGCCCGCAGACCAGTGCTCCGACCGTCTCGCATTCTCCTCCATCCGTGCCAGCCTCGAGTTGCGCTTCTTCTGCTGGCTCTTGCGGTAGAAGAAGAGCGCGGCACCAATCAAGAGGCCAAGTCCGGCAACGGCACCGATGACAATTCCAGCAATCGCACCGCCGGACAATCCGCTCTTGCCACCGGAGGACGACCCGCTGTTCGAAGCAGAGTTGCTTGCCGAGGCGGACGCCGAGGGCGAAGAGGTGGCGGCGATGTCATCCTCGCCAGGCTCCGTGGCGTTGAAGCAGGGGATGCGGGTGTTGAAGTTGGCGGCCTCGACGTAGGTGATGTCGGCGCAGGCGTAGAAGGTCTGGTTGTGTGGGGCATCCCAGTCGGCGCGGTAGATGATCTGGAGGGTCGCGTTGGAGCCGGCGGCTACGGAGGAGGGCGGGTTGGGGATTTCAACGCAGGTATGGCCCGGGTTCAGGTCTGCGACGGATTGCTCCTGGATGATGGTGGTAAAGTCGCTGTTGGTGGTTGGGTCTGAAGACTATTAGTCACTGATATAGTAAGAAAAGGGGGTTGAAGAGTGTTATCAAGGGCTGCCTTTGATTGAAAGAGACAATGGTGTTCGAGTAGATGTCGGTAGCGTTCAACAACAGGAAGGGCAGTCGACAGGGATAGATTTGGGTGAAAAGCATTGAGCTTGCCGGTTTGGCTTACCGTTCTTGTAGGAGATGGAGATCTTGGTGTTGTAGTAGTCATCCTGGGCCACGAGAGCAACCTTTCCGCCGACTGATTGTTCCGTGTTAGTTGATGACTCGAGCTCTGCTGGCCCCAGGAGTGATATTTTGCTCACCCAAGGGAAACTGGGTTCGGTTTCCAACACCGGCCCTGGAACCACAAGGCTCCTGGTTGTCCATATCTCCGCTCCAGACACGGTCACCCGGCCACATGAAGGCGGCAGGGCCCATCTCATCGTCCTGCTTGGTGTGCTGGGCGCAGGCGACGGACGCCAGGCCCAGAGCTAGGAATGTCTTCAGCGAGGCGTGCATTGCGGAGGCTGATGTCTTGGGTAACACAGGGCCGGAAGAAGATTCAATAAGACGGATGTTCGGCGGGACAGACCACAACTTGCAGATCTGCGTACGAATGTGCGTACGACGACTAGACTCGGCAGGATATGGAAAGTGGGAGAGAAATAAGGATTAAAGGGGTGGTTTGTGCCATCCTGGGAGACGAACCGGACAGCAGCGACGGTCAAGTTATACTACTGCAAGTCCACACTCCTCCTGCACCTTCAGCTCGATGCATGAAACGTTCTGCCCGTCTCTTCCCCTCTCCGATCAACCTTACACCAACCACCTCCGCTGAGCCCGCTCGCACATGTCTACAAGGAAGCATCGAAATAGGGCAAACGCTCCCGCTCACAAAGCGATGAGGGCGAAAAAGAGCGCAGTCACGCAAAGTGTTGTACAGATGTGGCCCAGAACGTGGGAATCATCCGTGGGAGCCACAAGTTTGCCGGATTTCTGTTGGATGGGGGCATGATCTGGGTGGTGGTGCAGGTGGCGACGGCGTTTCTTGGAAATGTCTTGGGGAGTACCATTCATGTTCACCATGTATTATCCAAACTGTTAGTCAAAAGCCAGGCAGAGGCACGCATGGGCACTTTTGAGAAGAGGGTCCCTTCTAGATGGCGGCCAAGAAAGGACAGGGAAGACCGCTGGGCGGCAATGGGAATACGAAGTGAGGTTGCCAGGCTCTTCCTCGGCCGCCGAAGGGGCCGCCTTTACGTCTACGCTGCTCCAGTAGATTGCGAAAACCTCAGGCAACATGGGACCCAAAGTGGCTGTCGGATAAGGTCCCTTGGCAGAGACGCAGCTTGAATAGTAGCGTAGGAACGAGTGTGACTCCATGTGGTGGTGAGATAGAGACTTGGGGAGGGGAAAGCCACAATGGGATTTTTTGAAGAAAACTCTTTCCAGGATGCAGTTTATCAGATCCCTTTGTCCAATGAGACAATGCCATCAGTTCCGCGGGGCCTCTTGGCAGCAGGAGCAATATATCCAAACAGGGAATGGTCCACCGGCGCCGTTGGCCGATGGCTGGGTCTATGGTGGTGAACTGATGTGATTGATAAGATTAGATGCATCACAAGATCCGCCCTACCCCCTCCGTCCCCTGCGATTCCGTGGTCTCCGCCCAAGAAGCGCAACTCCCCACCTTGGAACAAGGATGGCGTTGGTTTTGTAGTCCGACCTCGCCCGCAGGGACGCAGGGATCTCGACGCATCAATTAACGCCCCTCTCACGCCACGAACAGTCATATTCCGAAGCACTAGTCCAGCCATTCCTCGTCCAGCCCGGTCCTGGACCCGACGATATCGGTGAGGCAGAGGAAGAAGCCACCGGGCTAGACAGCCCTTTTCGGGAAGGCCAGTTGGCAGCCGGCGCCGTCTCTCGGTTCTACGGCATGTTTTCAGCACTTGGCATCAGCTCACTTGGACGCTCGGGTTTCCGACACTCTTTGAGTCGTCTGGGCAATGAAAGGACATGCGTCAGGGGCAATGAGAGAATGTGCTAGACGCGAGTTGAGCGCGGCGAGGGGCACTCGTGGGAATAGATGGACGAGTGGACCTTTCGTTCCAATATTCATCCTTCACCACTCACTCAATTATCCTTCACAACCTGCTTCTCCTCCTCCTCGGGCCTCTCAACCCCTCTCTCTCAATAGCCTCTTAGTCAAGACCCATGACGGAGTGGGGAGCAACGGTACCATGCATGTACAGTTAGAGTTGCGTTGGTTCGGCGGGTAGTCGACAATCCACGCACAGTACCAGGGTCTTTTATGTGCCTGGCTTCTCTTTACATGTGGTACGAGCTCCTTCGGCATCCCGCAAATTACACACGCGCGCGCTGGATCCGGTTCGGCGATCCGGGGCAAATCCGAGCATCCAAGATCGATACTTGCTGCGCGGTGCCTCGATTGCTTGCCCTGCCTGACCCTGCTTGATGGCTGATGGAGACGGCACTGGCCAAGCTGCTGCGGTCCTATTCTGTAGCTGGAACCGACATGAGCTTCCCACATCCCCAAGCTGGGAAGTCGAGACTGATGCATGCGTGGTAAATGAACGGTTTTCTGTGCCTATTTCTGTCCCTGATGCGGTGGTATACAAGTTACAATACAAGCATATAATACACTCTTTTCCCAACCTTTCTGCTTCCCGTCTACTCTCTCTCTCTCTTTTCCAGTCCTCACGCTCGCTTCAACCCACCTGATTGGCATCAAGACAATTCCCTCAGACCAGTCTTCTTCACCGCCTCAGGTATCTCTAAGCTTAGAGTTGCAAGCCCCCCTCATCTAGTAAAAGCTTTCAAGATGCGTTCGTTTGTTACCTGCACCGTACTGGCCTCCGTCGCCTCCATGGCCGTTGCCCAGCTCGGCCACCCTCTCTTCGAGTACCCCGACACTGTCCCCATTGAGAAGCGCCAGGACCCCGGTACCCCTCGCTATCAGTGCCATGAGGACTGCGGTAAGACATCTTGACTCCAACCAATCCATCTTCACCCGTCCGCTCCATTCACAGAGACTGACGAACCCGCACCACAGGTCTCCTTATTACCCTCGGCCGTCAGGACGGCTACTGTGATAGCTCAGAGTGGACTGAGCGCTACGACCGCTGCATGGCCTGCGCCCTCACGGAAAGTATCTGGCAGTACTACTCCAGCAGCGTCACCGCCGCCGCCAGCAAGTGCGGCCTGACCCCGGTCCCCAGCTCCTCCGGCGGAGCGGCCGAGACCTCCACCGCGCCCGCCACAACCTCCGCCGCCCCGGCCCCGACCACCACCGCCGCAGCGCCCGCCACCACTAGCACCTCCGCCGCGGCTCCCCCTGCCGAAGAGTCTTCTTCTTCCGCAGCTGCTGCTTCCTCTTCCTCCGTCGCTGGTGTCCCCGTCACCACCCTTTCCACCCAGGCCAGCACCGCCGCCTCCGGCACGGCCTCCGGCGCAGCTACCACCTCCACCGGTGCCGCTGGTACTTCCACCGCCACCCGCGTCCACTCCATCGGAACCTCCGTCGTTATTGTATGTGTCGCCTGGGCGTGGTCTCTGCTGTGAAATGAGTCTGCGAAGAAAGATCGGTGTTAACGTGGTCTCTTGTCCTGTAGCCCTCCGGAACTCCCACCCCCAGTACCGTCTTCGCCGGTGCCGGTAAGAACGCTGCTGCCGTGGGTCTCACCTTTTTCGGCATGGTCCTCGCTGCCTTCTAAGTTGAGGATTGGTTGCTGGATGGATTCGGCGGATGTGTCTATAGGCTGTGATGCCAACCCCAAGCTACAGAGTTAATTCCAACGGAGATGTAGTTACGTTCATGTGTGTATGATAGCGAGCTTGTTGTTATACGATTGAAGATAGTATATTAACCTAATGAGCTTTTTTTGCATTTTGACTCTGGGGCCCGGCCAAGGCCACTCCAGAAAGCCTGTATGGGCATCGCTACCACTGTGCTCAGATTCGATTCAAGCGTAGATCAGCATGAGAGATGCTTTGGAGAAAACACTGAATCCAGAAGCTAGCACCACTCACAACACCCCATTTCTCCATAATCCTCTGACAAGCCCTAGCCGGTTCAACGTAAGAGAAAGGCTTTGAAATTATCGCAAGTCGAGATTTTTGACAAGCGAGACTGACGCCACACGCTGAAGCAGATGTTGGTCTTGCAATCCATAATTTAACGTGGTATATGTAAATAGCTTTCTATATAAATCACGACTTTTATTCATCCCTGTCCCTAGATTCGGAGGCAGCGTGGTCTTCGATACTGGACTCTTTCTTGTCAGAGTCCATCGCTCCGTACCTGTCAAAGAGTCAGTCCACTGTGCAACAAAAACAAATCAAAGAAGTGATCGGACCTACCATGAAATGACGCCCAAGCCCAAGAACGCAGCAACGCAACTGAAAAACATGGCAACGTAACCCTTGGGGGTGAAGCCCTCGGGCAGAGGACCGACGGGCTTGTTCTCGCCGCTGAGGTCGAGCACATTATTGGTATTTCCAGCAGCGTTGCCCTCAGTAGGGACGCCCGCGGCACGGCATACGTCCAAATGACCCTCGGGGATCTTCTGTCCCTGCAGGGCCTCGGGCGCCTCGACGATGGTCGCGATGAGGCCTTGGTCCATGTGCCACTCGATATGACAGTGGAACAGCCATACGCCCGGGTTATTGGCCTTGAAGCGAATCACAAAGTTGCCGTTTCCCTCGACGAGGAGGGTGTCGCGACGCATGGGGTGGCGCGGGAAGGCGACGTCGGTGTCGTTGGCGAAGGCACCGGCGTCCTCGTCGGAGCGGTGGACGACCTGGAACTGGTGGCCGTGCAGGTGGAAGGGGTGCTTTCCGTCGTCCTCGTTGTTGAGGACGATCTCGATGATGTCGTTGTGTTTGAGGACGTGCGGGATGGTGTAGGTGCCGTAGACGCGGGGATCCGCTGCGTGGTTGGCGCCGACGGTCAGGGCGGTGTAGAGCGAGGGGACCTTGGGGAGGACGTAGGTCTTGTCGTTGAAGAAGGCGCTGCGTGCTGGTCAGCCGTGAAAAGGTTTCGTGCAGGTGGACATAATCTTACTAGTTTGCGCCGTCGCCAAGGTTGTCCATCTTGACGTTGAAGCTGAAGGAGTAGTCAACCTTGTCGTAGACCTCCTGCTTGTCGAAGGGAACCAGCTCAAAGTCATCAAAGGGGTCAAAGTCGTCAACGGCAGCAGGCTCCGGAAGGGGCTTCTTGTCGTCGTACACAAGCCAGCCAGTGACGTTGGAGTTCAGACCCTCGGGGATCACATCGAAGAGCTCCTCGTCCATGGCGCCGACAATAGCAAAGTTCTCAGATGTGTCCTTCTTGGTCGTCAGCAGGACGCTGTAACGCTGCGCAGGAGCAATGTAGAGCGTCTCGGTGTCGGCCTCCTCAGTCCAGACTCCATCGACCTCGACGACACGCAGCTTGTGGCCCTCGAACCAAACGTAGTGAGAGGAGAATGCACCAATGTTGACCATGCGGACGAGGTAGGTCTTGCCGGGCTGGACGTTGACCTTCAGGTTCTGGGTGTCGTTCATGAGAGCCGAGTTAGGTACGGGTTCGGCGCCGGTGGGGTTCTCGACGCTGATCAGCTCCTTGATGAGAGATCGAGTCGACTGGTGATACCAGTCCGAGAAGGTGATGACAAGCTCCTCGTCATATTTGCCCTCGTACGGACCCTTGGGGTCGTGAATGACCAAAGGACCACGGAGGCCTTCGGGGTATTGACCGTCGTTGTGGGCATGGTACCAGTAGGTGCCGACTTGGTCGAACTGAGAAATGGCATGAGTGCACCGAGATGGGGTTGACACGAGTCGTGAGAGCTCACCTTGAAGTCGTATGCAAACGACTTTCCGGGCGGGATGGCGCACTGCGTAATGCCAACGGCACCGTCCATGTGGTTCGTCCCATTCTGGAACAGGCCGTGGAAGTGAAGACTGGTGCTCGCATTGCCCAGGTGGTTGTGGACGGTGAGAACGAGCCTGTCGCCCTTGGTGGCCTCGATGAGAGGCAGCGGCCACTGGCCGTTGACGCCGATGGTCGGTTTGTCGAACGCGCCGTCCGGGTTGGCCAGGACCCATCCAATACTCCAGTCGAGCTCGATGGTCTTTGCCAGGACGGATGTGATGAGGAGCGCCAGGGCGGCGAACCGGGCCAAGACGGCCGAGGGTGGTGATGAGAAGGCCATGGTGGCGGGGTGCGAGAATGTGTGTGTTGCCTCAACAAAGCTGCCCTGCTTGCCTTTGCCTCCCTGGTGTCGTGTACTGCCCGGGCTCCGTCTCAAGTCTAAAGAGCGAGAGTTCGTTCGTGATTCATAGACTTGTCAGATCCCACAAAAAAATAGCTTCCATGAACCGGGCCGAGCGCGGAGGACATTGGACGTTTTTGCCCCGTTGCAGACACTTTCCAGGATGAGATGGATAGCGGGCGGCGGACAGCGGCGGCGGAAAATCGGGGACGTACATAACGCGAGAGAGCATGTGGAAGCGAGTGAGACGAAAAGAAGAGAAAAAAAAAAAAGGGACACACGTGAAAAAGGGTCGCCTGATGCAAAATTGCGCGCGGAATGAAGTCTTGGCGATCTGATAAGGGAAAAGCCGCCCTTCGCGCCCCCCTTCAAGCCCCCTCTTTGAATCGTCAAACGGGCCCGCTCGTCGGCGGAGACGCTTGGTTTTATCTGATCCTACTATGTACAGCGTCTGATTGAAACACGACAGCGCATCACACCCCTGTGTTGCAGTCCGCCAGCGCCCCCGGAGACCCCCCTCTGCCCACTCGGTTTTACGACGCTAGCCGACCTTGCTGGCGCGACCGACTCCGGGAAGAAGAAAAAAAAGAAGGAAAAAAACCTTTCGGAATCCGCTCACACGACACCCATAACCCCACCCCAGAAATCCCTTGGGGGGACCCTTTCTCGCTCCTCGGCGCAGAGCCGCTTATTCCTGCCCCGAACCTCCTCCGCATCGTCCGTCCCACGAGTTGAAGCCATCTTCGTTCTCCTGCCATGCCAGCATACTCTGCGCCGTAGTCCTTCTCCCAAGCCAAGTGCCCGTCCGTATACATACCTACGACACCTGTGCATCTTAGCTTTGCCCCCCCTTAAGTTCCAGTGCCGTGCCACAGCATCTGAAAGCTTAGCCGTCCCTGATTGGGCCGCTCCGTCACTCATTCCCCGGTCGCCACCCGCTCATCTTCAACCTCCATACTCTCGCTCTCACTCTCACCTTCACTCGCATATCGAGTCACACATCGTGTCCGCTTACAATGGAGGACCTATTCTCCCTCCCCAGTACGAACCATCAACCACCTTATCACCTCCCCACTCCCACTAACAACCCTCAGTCTTCTTCATCACCTTCCGCGAGTCCCTCGAGACCGCCATCATCGTCTCCGTCCTCCTCGCCTTCATCAAGCGCACCCTCGCTACAAAAGATGACCCCGTCCTGCAGCAAAAGATGGAGAGGCAGGTCTGGCTCGGCACCGCCGCCGGCCTCGTCACCTGCGTCCTCATCGCCATGGCCATCATTAGCGGCATCCACAGCCTCGGCGCGGAGCAGTTCGCCGCCGCCGAGAGCATCTGGGAGGGCATCTTCTCGCTCGGCGCATCTCTCATCATCACCGCCATGGGCGCCGTGCTGCTACGCGTTACCAAGCTTCAGGACAAGTGGCGCGTCAAGCTGTCCAAGGCCCTGAACGCGAGCGAGAGCCATTCCGGCCCCTTCCGCGACCGCATCAAGTACTTGGGTGAGAAGTATGCGTTGTTCCTGCTGCCCTTCATCACCGTCCTGCGTGAAGGCTTCGAGGGCGTGCTCTTCATAGCCGGCGTGGGCGTGAGCGAGACGGCCGCTTCCATCGCCATATCGGCCGTCCTAGGCCTTGCGCTCGGGGCCGTTGTTGGCTACTTCATCTACAGGTGAGTCTTGACGCTAGCCAACTGTTGTGTGTCAACGCTTGCTTATCCTCTTCACAGGGGCTCCAAGACTGCACCTATTCAGGTCTTCCTTATTGTCTCGACTTGTTTCCTGTACCTTATTGCCGCCGGTCTGTTTTCCAAGGGCGTGTGGCACTTTGAGCAAAACGAGGTGCGTGTCCCCCTCTGAACAGAGCTCTCGGAGCAAACTAACATGTCGTAAAGTGGAACAAGATTGTCGGAGGCGACGCGGCCGAGCTCGGCTCCGGTCCCGGGTCCTACGACATCCGCAGAAGCGTCTGGCACGTAAACGTGAGCACCCCTGATCCGAACCCCCACCCCCGCTTACCCGATCGACCTTCTGACAACAACCCGCAGTGCTGCAACCCTGACCTCAACGGCGGCGGCTTCTGGGGTATCTTCAACGCCGTCCTGGGCTGGCAGAACTCGGCCACCGTCGGCTCCGTCGTCTCGTACAACTTGTACTGGGTCGCCGTCGCCACGGGCTTCTTCGTTATGATCTGCAAAGAGAAGGGCTATTGGCCCTACAGCAAGAAGGACAAGCAGCAGGTGGGTCATGAGGGCGACGACCAAGAGCCGCTTCTCAGCAGGCCCGCGAGGTAAGTCGGCCACCTACTAAGCAAGTTGGGCAACGACCAGGAACCCCTGGTTTTGTCCCTCATCCATGACACCGAAAAGAGGAGGTCATCTCCCAAAGGCGACCAAAAACCGAACCATGTCGAGAGGTGAAGTCCGAAGGCGCCTTCAACGCTATATAGTTTCTCGTCGTTCATTATATCTTGTACATACAAAATATGTATCCGGACATACAAAATGGATCGCATATCCTGACGTTCTCTCTAGACTACTCTCATTTGGCTTAGATGCGTCTTCTGGTTTCTCAGCAGACAGACCAAAACTAGCATAATCGGCACTCATCACCAGCTTTGACTTCTGACAGCTTTGCCGTATTTTCGGCCCTGCGACTATCATCACGACAAAGCCACTCCCTTCTATGATGCCAGTTCGGCTCCCCGTTGATCCTCAACCCTTACAATGTTTTGAAAACGGCGTGAAATTGCGGTATTCTTTATCTATTTTGTAGATTGATGTTTAACTACTGTATTATCATTGGCGATGTTTCTGGCTCTACGGCAGTGTCGCACAGAGGTTCTTCTTATGGCTGTATATTATACATCGTGGTCCTGACTTCCTGCCTAAGGATAATAGAATTTCTGGTTCGCAGCAGGATCGTACACAGCGTTTCTCAGGTGTCTCTCGAACAAGTCCCGGATCTGTTCCAGATCGTATCCTGCGTTGATGGCGAGCTGCAGCATGATGCGCGCCTGCTCGCCACCGAGGTAGCCCGAGTAGATTCTGAATGACGAGGTTAATAATTTGGGTATAGGAAATAGGATGGCGAGAAAACATACAGAGATCCAGTGGCGGGGTGGGGAATACCGGCGCCGGTGGCCGGGCGAGGGGCGGCGATGGTCGGGACGCCCTTCTCGAAGAGATCCGCGGCCGCAGCCGCGGCGCTGGGGCTGAGTGATGCCGCGCCAGGTCCGAGGATCACCAGACCCCTAATCGAAGTTAGCCACCCGTCTGTTTTCAACTTTATTGACGACCGAGTCTAACTCACTTTGCACCACTATCGACGGCAGCGTACATCAACGACGCGTCGAAGCCCTCTGCAAGCATCATCAGCATCCAGGCTCAAAGTCGCTCCCGTTTTTACACTCGCTTCGGTATGCACTCACGATGGCAATATAAAACAGCTACAGAAGGCAGCTCCGTCGTGGTCGTCACATCAAAGTGCGGCCGCCCGGTCGGATACGCCGCGCCGAAGAAGTAGTACGGCTGGCCCGCGAGGAAGGCCCCGAGGTTTCCCTGCTCGAGGGACTTGAAGGTGTCTGGCGTGTTGGCGTTGAGCTTGGTCGAGTAGTACACCGAGGTGATCCTGCGTCTCTGTCAGTTGACTGACACACCCTCCCGGGAATGCACAACGCATCATGGGTTTCCCACGATGGCGAGACTTACCTGTCGTTGAATGCAATGAGGCCGCCGCGATCGCGCGAGGAAGGCGACGCAGCAGCGGCAACGGCCTGGTAAATGTTCGCGTAGCCATCGGGCGAGATGTAGGTATCAGGCCGCATCGCCCCCGTGGCCACAAACGGCTTGGAGCAGTTGAACGTCAGGTCGACGCCGAACGCCTGTTCTCAACCCGGTTAGTAACTCATCTCGCCTACATCAACTTACACCGAAACCCCCACTCACCGTCTCCTCAAGAGTGTCTGTTCCGTGAAACATGACCGCCCCAGCGACGTCGCTCCCCTCGGCGCAGAGCTGTCTGTTGGCGTGCTGGCTGATGTTCAGGTACAGCGACGAGTTGACCCCCGCGCTGCCGCCCTCGGTCGTCGGGAACTGGATTATGGCAAGCTGGGCGACACTCAGGACCTCGGGGATGTTGCTGATGAGGTCCTCGGGCGTGGGGTTGTCGCCGGAGCCGTACGCGATGTTGTCAAGGCGGCTGTAGTTGGAGGCGGAGAGGATCGTGCCGCCAGTGCTGTAGATGCTGCGAGAGAGGTCAGCGGTGGCCGTTGGGGATTAGTGACTGCCAAGGGACTTGCATGACTTTGGGGAGGGACGGGTCGGTAGACATCCAGTCGAGATCCCAGTCCTTCTTGGTCTCGTTGGATCGTGCGACGGGCGAGGCGATCGTGCCGGTGGCCAAAGCCAGGGCGGCGGTGAGGAGACGGAGGAGCATCGTGACGGCGGGAGACACAAGCCTCGGCTGTGAATTGACCTGGGCAGCTTGGGAGTAAAGATAGAACAGCACGAATTCCCTCGGATGCGCACGAAGTCTCTATTTATATGCATTTTGAAGGCACGATTCTGCCCCAATGCTAGAATACATCTCCATCTTCTCGTCTTGGCAAATCATGCTGGGTCGTTTCCATGACTCTACGAATGACAGAGAATCTCACGCTCCCATAACGGCTCCGACTCAAGCGCCTGTCAAGAATTTGATCGGCCGAACCACGTGCTCCGTGATCGTCGTCCCGGTCGCCGATGGCCAGGCTGGCGGTGTTGGGATCGTCGAGATTTGGTGGAGCAGCGCCATCGAGGACTTTATATATGTCTTGGCAACTGCGAAACTATTACCATCAAAAAACCCAGGAAATCTCTCAATGCATAGTATATCACAAAGACGGAGAGAATTCTTATTTTTAGTATCCGCAAAACGAGTCCTGGGTCAATCCACGTTATCCCATCGGCCAGCTGCAGATATGCTTAGACGGAAGATTATCGGGCGCCACCGCGGATGAGTCGAGGTTGCGCGGCCGCGGGGGACACCGGGTGGCTCACTGAGGCTGGGCTCCGAGCCCGGCGTTGCGGTGGGGAACGTGACGTTGGCGTACTACATTGGCGAACTACCATTGCGCACTGAGACTTTTCTCTCTTTCTTCAGTTGTTCCGACACGATACTGAGTCATTTTGTGAAGGCTGCTCATCACAGCTACAGATCGATATAACTTATGTGCTGGACTGTGATCGTAAACGCTTACTGCCTACAAATCTTCGACGTTGATATTTAGAGCATCGGCTTTGTACGGTATGTAGATTTTGGGGGCCAAAATGTCCACATAGAACGAGGCCTGGGAAGCAAACAAAGTCATTGCGTCTCAGGGAGCAGGGCGAGATCTGGGGAGCGTTGCAAAATGGGCCTTGCCTTCATGAGAACAACTGTCACATCGCTGTGAGCTTGTATTTTCAAGTCTCCGGTTGTCTACGTTCCCAGCTCAGTCCAAGTAGTCAAGCAGACTGGCACCCGAAGTAAGCCCTGCCGAGGTGAAAGACCAACCCCAACCCCTCTCAAGCGCCTGCAAAGGCTTCTTCTTCTCCCGGCACCCAAACATGAATATTAACGACTCCGCCATACCCACACCCCCGACGAGCTTCTTCAGCACACTCATCACTTCTCGGGTGACCTCCGGGTCCCGCGACTTGTACAGCACGCACGCCAGCGGCCGGACGATGTTGTTCTCCGCGACCAGCGTCTCAAGCCCGTTGAACCGCTGCTTCTTTGCCAGCTGCAGGGCGTACTGGATAATCTCCAGATATAACGGCGTCACGGCGGGTAGGACATTTGAGTCGAGCTTGTGCCGGGCGTGGATGGCCGAGAGACTCTCGACGTAGAGCGCCTCGAGGGTCATGGCCCTGAACCAATGGTGGTAGTTGCAGTCGCGGTGCTGTTTAGAGGCCTGCAACAGCGGGGCGAAGCTCGCGCGCCAGGATTGCAGGAGCTTGGCGCATTCTCCCCAGATGAATGCGCCGTTGTCTTGGAGGGCCTCCGAGGTCTTGGTCTTGAGGTCATGGAGGTGGTGCAGCATGGCGTGCTGCGTGATGTGCCACCAAGACGTGGCCTGGGAAATGGTGTCGAAACTTTTCGAAATGTCCCGCATCGTGTATCTGTGTCTGCAATGCGGGAATTTTCGTGCTGGTGCTATGATTCGCACACTTTCCGGGCCGAAGCTGAATGCCCAGGGGTGGGTGTGATGTCTCAGCAACCAGTCGAACATGGCTGTCTCCAGCTGAGAAAGTCTGAGCTTCTCGAAAGGGACTTTTTCGATATCTAGCCTGAGGTCGATGTGCTGCTCCATCATGGCAACGGCGTGGTTGTGGTGCTTCGAGGCAGACTCGGTGTTCCCAGCCATCATCTCGAAGGTGGTGAACAGCAACGACGTTAAGATCACACTCGGCAGATTGTTCGTCGTTGCCTTGACGCTGAAGATGGCCTTGGCGGCCCGGCCGTAGTGTTCCAAGGCTTGGCGGTACTCTGCACTTGCAAGAGTGTCGTTGAAGACAGGATGAAGAGCCTTTCCGAGGGCACCGATACGAGAGCAGATCTCCCTGATGGCGATCTCATTATGGGCGTACTGCGGCGTCATCTCCGCCACTGTGTTCTTGAGAACGGCACCGCCCTGCTCTGCATTGACAACAAATGACTGGAAGGCGTTCCATTGCTGCTGGTGGTAGAATAAAGTGGTTTCGTAACCGGGGGCGCTCAGGATGCGGGTGTCCGTAGTTTGCTGTGTACTTCGTACATCTGGGGGAGCGACAAGTTGTACCTGGCCCCGAGGCTGGGGTAGCAGATGGATACCCGAGTCAAGGTATCCCTCACAGAGCCGGTTGGACTTTATGCATTTCATGCAATGCGGTCTAGCCAAATCACATTTGATGTGGAGTCGCCTACCGATTACGTGAGAATTGTGTTCGTACTACTAATAGAGACAGCGAGACTGCACGGAGCTTTGGGAGCGAATGAAATTGGGATGAAAGAAAGTTTCCATAAGCTTACCTGCATTCTTTGCATCTGTCAGGGGGCTCGGTACGAAGTGAGAAGGTCAACGGCAAGATAGGTGTAGACTGATGACTGCATTCATCTCTGGCCTTCTCCTAGTTGACTGCTGGGGAGCTGGCCTTCTTATAGGTGGGCACTGGTGTGCTAATCTATCCCTTAGATCACTAGTCCATTCCAGTCTATCCCTTAGATGACCTTTTGGCTCGTGACAGCATCCCTTTCGGGTCTTCGGGGCGCTCGCGCGAGTCTGTTTGGCCCGATTCGAGAGGGCAAAGACCTGGATTCGACCGTTCTGTGCCGTCCTAGGTACTCAATCGGTCAGTCATGGATTCATGGTTCTTGACTGTCTTCTTCATTCTTCGGCACGACTATCTTAAGTCTCCACATTATGTTCCCAATCACATCGAACAATTAATTGTACGATTCGAGGGTGGACCTCGCAACTCATCAAGCATATCGTCTTGCGTATGAACACTCTCATCTAGACATGCATACTTACGCGATTTCATTATTATGCATGGAATTATGTGATTGCAAGTCTGCCAGCGGTTGATGTTGGGGCCGGGACTGTGTAAGTGCAACTCTCGTGTCGTTGACGACCGATGGACGCTTATGAGACATTGTATTAGTGCCCATCTCCGCAGCTTGTGTTTGTCTTGCGAACAAATTGTTCGATGAGGCGAGAGAATGTAGGAACAGACTACTGGCTATCTGGGGAGGATATCAGTCTCGACTACAGTTCGGAGGGAGAACAGGGCTAAGGGTAGCTCCCTGAGATGGGATGATGTGACTCCCATAGCGAGGCTGATACGGAAGAAAACGAGATCTTGACGCTCAGGGATCAGAATCCTTTTCGTAGCTCGACCAAACGTAGTTTTCTATCTGGTTGCAAGGGTGCGCTGAGCAGCCAATCAATAGCATCAGAATGCGTGATTCCTATTTTGGCCTTAGCGGATATCAGACGAACCCTGGAAACCTGATAGATAATGAGGAATTGTCGTCAGCTTCTCGTTCTTCCAATCTACCCAATGCCAATATTTCACTCTATCCGATCTGTTACACGATCTCAGTTTCGGTCGTCAGATCGGTACATCATAACTGCTAGGCGGACCGGGCTTCGGCTCCGGTGCCCAGTTGTCCGTTCTATTGGCGGGTACCACCCCGCATGTCGGATCTTTTCCGTCTTGTGTAGAGACTCTTTAGGTAACGATGACTATTGTGATACCGAGGTGAGTCTTACTAGAGTTCTTCACTTGAAACAATTAAGTTGTTATATGCCCTACCTTAAGGTATGCATTAAGTCTTCAGCTTTTTCTTCGCAGTCCGCCCCAGCGCAATGGAGCCATTCGGTTGCCCATGCCGTAGCGTTCCACTTTGAAGTTGTTTAAAAATGGTGCTCTAAAAGTGTCTCAATATTACTGTTTTTTGGGTGTCCAAAACATAGATTTTATCAAGACATGCTTCTATTGGTTCAAGAGGGGATTAGGACCGCAATTGAAACGATTCTACCAGGCCAGACATATCGACAAGGGGTTCTCAGCCTCAATTAGATAGACGTTTTACGAGGCGTGATGGTGACTCATCACGTCTCTAAAGATATTCACTGTCAAATTCATCGTAAGACTTTGGTGCTAGGATTATCAATCTAAGAGCCCAAGCCGCAGCCTAGCATTACATGTCAGATTCACAGACAACTCAAACGTTATTGGTTGACTCAATCCAAAGAAACATGTACTCTTTTCAATTTCTCAATCTTTCCACGAAGATGTTATGTATTCAGAGATCAGACGGACAAGGTTCAATAGTAAACTTTGAATAAACAGAGCAGCACGTATTGGACGTAAAGGTTCATTCAGCCCAGGGAGACCTCCCTACCAGAAACAACACCACCTAATTGAACTTCATAGGAAAGTTAATACTGTAACTTTGTTCTATAAGGAATGATTTCGGCTCTTATCATATTGCGCTTCCGAATGTTCTTCGATTACATCTATGACGATACAACATAAACCCCCTGTCAACAACTACTCGCGATGGTCAACGTTCGAGTTTGACTTACTACTTGTCATTGCGCCACACTCAACCGCGGTTAAGACTTGTGACTATATGTCTGCTGAGTCTTCATGCGAAGCAAGCTTACCTCCCAGTCCATACTCCACTTGCTATTTTCTTCTGTTGATGAAACAGTGCCCTCGCAATAATTCGATAGGAAGCCAAGATTTTGCAGCATGGTGATAATTGTGGAGGTTGCTCATTTGACCTTCTGAGAACCCATATCACATGAGCTTCTCTAGCAAGACGATCCGTAAACATAGAGCAGAACAATGACTTTAGCCAGCGTTTCGCTCTGAGCAACCAGCCAACCCAAACATCGACAGAAATCCCAGTAACCCAACCAAGTATTGTTTTGCAACCGAGCAACCAACCAAGTATAGGGTCAAAGTTTGGTTGGTGGTACAACCCAGATGATTATCAGAGGCTCGGCCCGTACAGATCATTGAAGTCGACGAAGACTACCATTAGGGGTTAAACGCGGCTATCATTCAAATCTACCTCACTGTATCCTGCTACGGCTGACCGGATCCCCTTGAAATGCGGTCTCGGATTAATAATGTTCCATCCCGATGGACTCACGCCGGGCCCCCGCGGGATTCCCCTCATCCCGGTGCTCTCCTCCGGTCACTGACAAAGTAACCCCTTTCTTCAACACCTAGCATTCACCCAGTGCCCCTAAGAAGCTGACAAACATTGATTAGTCAGTATTAAGAGGATGGAAAGACCCACGTCTGCGGCGGCCATATTGTCTACGGTACCTTTATCCTCTCAACCAACCAACCAACCCAGCTAACTGTCAGGGTATTTTCTCAATAATCTAAGCAACCCACAACTGCGTCTGTCATTAATCAGCGAACCAAGTATGAGGTCAAACTTGAGTTGGTTGCTCTGAGTGTGTTGATATCCGGATCACTTTGGGTGAAGTACGGCACGTGATATCCACGTGACGTACTTCGGGGTGGCCAATGGGATCACACGGATTCTCCAGCAGCCAGCTGGAGATATCCTTCTTAACCACCCAGCCCAACTTTCACTTCCTACTTTCAAGCAACAACTACAACAAGCAATATCACCACTTTGACGGTGATCGTTGCTAACCCACGATACTCGAGTATCTCCCCATTTCACCTGTGAATCCAACAGAGTGAAACAATGACTTCAGCTAATTAAACTCCCACCAAGTAGATTACTAGAATAGTCGTAATACACAGAACGAATCTATAATGTCAAGTTTTGTGCAGCACGAGGAACCGATCTTGTTTCAAGTGAAGAGGAACTGGCGTTGAAATATAAGAATATACAAAGAATACCAATTTTACAAGCGGACTTCAGATTGTTGCCAAGGACTTGTTGGGTAAACTTGGAAATAATCTGCATTAACTAGGGGGTCGAAAGATGTATGACGGGCTTTGTCGAGAACGGAAAAAAGGTATTGAGCACGAATACCGATCAAAACAACGGAATCATCCCAAGACCTGGATACATTCAAATCGAGCCGAGAAACGATCATCATTGAGAGAGCAAGGTGTCAGTTATGTTATATCTGCACTACAAGTGTCCGGCTTGTTGAGGAGACGAATATAATCTAACTTTCGGCTAAGGCTTTCCCGAGCACTTCGGGATCCTCACAACGAAAGGCGATGCATCCCACCAGAGTGTCAGGATTAGGTAGAAAATCCTTGCCGGGTCTTTAAAAGGATACATCCCACCACTGAGGGTTGTGACTCTCAGTGCTCAGAAATTGCTCAGGGTTCACTAGGATCGCAGAGTATTGCTGCTGAGCCGGTATTGGCAACTCAAGCCACATTAATTGACAAGGGGTTGTTGTTTCTGTCTGGTACTACAGTAATATTTCCAGCCAAGGATCGAGCGGAGATCATCACCGCCGACGTCAAGGTTCACATCGCAGGAGTATCCTTTCAACCATCCGATCTTCGAGTCAGTTCAGATGAAAGCAAAATCAGATAAACACTCCGTCGGCCAGCTCAAAGGAACGGTATAATTGGGTGAGCAAAACAGGCCGCACCCCGAACGGGTTGCCCCATGCTGTTCATCCCCTACGTGCCAGTTTCCACTATTTTCGCCCTCAACTCCAAACTTTGTCATGGATGCCGGTAGTTGACAATGCCCATAAGCCCCGTCCCGATATTACTCCCCAAAGTCTAATCGTCAACTCCGGACCACTCGGGCCATAAAATTTCCTTTCTCAGCGGTCATTCTGCATAGTGATAGCATGGGAACGACATAGCTTCATAAACAATATCATAAACCGAATACAAACGGGTCCCGGCCGATCCAGGGTGACGTTGTATGCGGTGATTGGTATTGAAACTCTATAACTTGGCAGCGGGAAATTTGGTCCCAGGACCATGAGGATAAATAAGTCCACCCTTTCACCCCGTCCTCTAGCCCCGAGGGGCTGAGGGAGTTGTACGAACCACAGGACATCAATCGCTCTGAAAACCCACTCTCTTTCGAAAATATCAAGACACTCGTTTCCAACATCCATACGCCAAAATGAAGAGCTTCAGCACCCTCATCCTTGCTGCGACTGCCGCCACTGGTGTCTTGTCTGCCGCTGTCAGCAAGCCCATTGAGCAGCGCGACACTGGTCTTTCC
Source organism: Colletotrichum incanum (assembly GCA_001625285.1). Lineage (NCBI taxonomy): Eukaryota > Fungi > Ascomycota > Sordariomycetes > Glomerellales > Glomerellaceae > Colletotrichum > Colletotrichum incanum. Next base: position 116,562 of record LFIW01001475.1, read on the forward strand.
TCAGGTCTCACGTACGCCAGCCGTGTCATGAACTCCGCTGCCTATCCCAAGTTCCTGTCGACTGAAATTGTCTCCACGGTCAACTTGAAAGCCCGCCAGGAGGCTGAGCCTGACCCGAACCGCAACGAGACCAACCCTGACCTCATCTTCCTGCTTCAGTGCACTGACGCAGTGAGTCAGACACTACTCTACGTTGACTTGAATAACCCGCTGACGAAAACTAGGGTTTCCGTGGTGACTGCCTTGTCTTTGGTGCCAGTCCCGGCGACTGTGGTGAGTTTCATTGCTCAATCCGAAAACAGATTTAGACCCTAATACAACATGTGTAGTCTCCTACTTCAACTTCCAGGCTGGCAATTCCACAGAGATCAGCGACCGCTTCAACGACAAGGTCACCTCCTTGTCCACCAACACCGGTGGCAAGTGCCAATTCTACAAGTATGTGTCAAAATACGAGCCACAGGAAACAGCGTGCTAACGTTGTCCCCAACAGGTTCAAGGGCTGCAACAACAAGGGTGACGACCGTGGACTGACCTCTTCTTACAACTACAACCTTGGCCTTGCCCTTCCGGATGACCCTCGTACCGTTGAGTACGACAACCAAATTACCTCTTGGAGGTGTTAAGCAGGCCAGCCGCTGTACAAACTACAACCAGCCACACATATGCCGCAGTTAGCCAGTAAAGTATAGTCGGATTTCTTGAGGTTGCATGGTCTCGAATACAGCCGCAACGGTTTTCTCTGGTTAATCCTTGAGCATATCAATGCATTATGCAAGATGCGCAGATATCATTCCAGCACTATTACCACTTCACATCAGTCAGATGAATTTCTGCAAACATCGTCCCATAAGTCTGCAACTTTTCATCGCCAGTCCACGGTTCAATTGAATTAGATTACATCTCGTTTGTGTCGAGTGCAGACTGCAGAGTGCAGCCAAGCGATGGGAGCTTGGACTACCCTCGCATGGTTCCGTACTACCAGATCGGGTAGCATTCACTTCAGCCGGTAGCTCTCATTGGGTCCGGATCGTTGCATTCGTTTGCTGGAACTGCTTGACTTTCAGCCGCGATGCATGACCCTTGCCTCAGCACAAAACACTATTTTAGCTGCGCCCATAATCAAAATTCATCTTTATTACAGTCGTCTCGTTCAGCTGTACCAAATTCGCTCAGCAGGTCAAGTCACATCACATCCAATCCTAGGCCCTGGGTAAAAAGACGCTTGAAAACTTGCTGCAGTCCAACTTGGGTAGATATCTATAGCATTGATGGCGTTTACCACACATTGAGCCCAGTCACTAGTGTTTGTTTACTATATGGTTCTCAGTTCGATTATTGAGCACAATGCGTGTATAAATGGTTCAAAGTCCTGTCCATATCTCTTTGAAAAGGCCAGACCTTTGCGAACTGTGTCTTTTCAACGCCCTGATCTCAGTTTAGCATACAAAATGCACACACTTCAGCTAATCGCCCTCTTCCTCGGCTTCTTGGATTTGTCGGTGTCTTCCTCTTTAGCTTTTACTTACTATGGCTGACAGAACGCAGAGGAGCCTGGGGCCAGGTCATTACTCTTACCCCGTCCACGATTGACCGCACGAAGACTGTTACTATCACAAAGACTGTAACCCAAGTTGCCGTCAGTGTCACGACCGAGGTCATCACCACGGCCACAACTGCCACGATTACAAAAGCTACGACGACAATCATTACTGCGCCGACGACCATCCGCGAGACTTTGACCACAACGGCAGTCGTCACTCAAACAGCTACAAAGACAACTACAGCACCTTGCTCCTCGGTCAGCTGCCCCAAGGTCGTCGCCACGGGCACAGTCTGCAAGAGCTGCTTCGTCGCCCAATGCACCACTACATCGACCATCACTAACCAATGCGGCTGCCCAAGTGCTCTGACCACAACAACAGTTAACTTCGAGTGCGGGCAGGCTGATGTCTGCAATAAGATCGGCTGCAGAACAGTGTTTGCTGTCGCGACTCCGGCCTGTTAAGAGTCTGATATTCGGAAACACGGGATAAGGAACCTTTGGAGCGAGCAAGCCAGGGCTCAATGTAAACGATGTGCTTTCATATAGCTCGTCTTCATAATTCCGCACCGCGGTTTCTTGGTTCTGTGTTCAAGTGACCTGTCTATAGTCAACATGTCCCGTTATGATAGAAAGCGTGGGCTCTCTACAAAATCAAGCGACATGATGCCATAGATTATGACACCATTTTCGTGTGCAGTGGGCTGGTGTAATCAAGTCTGGACCTGATTCTAGACAAGTCAGCAGTGCAAATTGTCAAACGATCTCATCTGCGGGCGACGTTGGTCGAACCCGACTAACGCAAAGCCCCGTTGATTCCGATCTCAGGTCAAACGCAAGAAACGTTGGTTTGTGCGGGGTGTTGCGCGATACTGAGCAACCCGAGAATTGTACCATCGGCTGGTATCGAACACTGTAAGCTATTTGGCTATCAACGCGTTTGATTCATTCAAGTGCTCTGCATGAACTAGCGATTCCCAACGCTAGAAGTATTTTACACATGAAATTAAGCGACGACGGCACCAGGAGCTATCTAAACACTGCGCTTTGAGAGAAAAACACAATAAATACAAGTTTAATTACAACCCGCTAACATAGGGTCTCGAAAAGACCTCCCTGACGCTGGATCAAATGACTTTGCGGCCATGGTGCTGATGAGACTGACGTCACTCGAGCTTTTAAGCATGTTTTGTTTGTTTCGATGCCTCGGCTGCTTCCGGAATGACTTAAAAAGTGGCCATCGGCCCATGATGTTGCGACGCAGCCTCGAACCGTGTTGGCTGCCAAAGCGGAGATTCTTTAGCAAAGACATCACTACGCGGACCACTGGAATGCGGCTCGATACGATACCAAGCCTGTCGGTGAAGAAGTCGGCTAAATAAACCGCTGAAATTTTCAACACGCTACTGCAAGAGCCGACGAGTGCTGCAAGCGATCAATGTCACCAAGAATTGGTTACCTCGATGATTGCTGCGGTTAGCAAAATCGCGGGGGCGGACCGGGGGGCAGATCGTCAGTTTTCTCCCCCATTTCCCCTCACGATTCCCCGCAGTCGTCGGCTCGTTCAACACCGAGGGCATTTGTCCGGATGCTACGCTATTTCTAGGGCATACATGATGGGACCAGGGTGCCCGTCGTTGTGGCATTTTTGCCTTTAAAGATGGGCGGTGCGGTGAACTTATTTTGCGCAGTCTCGCCAATTGGCTGGTTGCTTCACTTTTCGCCTATCGTGTTGCATTGAATCAAGTTTCAGCAAGAGAAAAGCGCCGCAATGAGACTTGGTTTGAAAGCCGGCGGCCTTCTTTGGCTCGCTGCCTCGCTCTGCGGGTCGCAAGGCGCTTCGGCTCAGAATGTTGACTGGCCAATCCATGACAATGGTCTCAACGAAGTTGTCCAATGGTAATTCTCGAGATGATCCCGAGTGTGATCGATGCGACATCAAGGTCGATACTGATGCAGCTCCATGCAGGGACCACCACAGCTACATTGTGAACGGCGAGAGGCTCTTTGTCTTCTCTGGAGAAGTATGGGGATAACTTCTATTTGACGCTGAGGCCATCACACTAACCTGTATCAGTTCCACTACTGGCGTATCCCAGTGTTCGTAGCCCAACGTTATTACACACGTGCTAGACTAACATGATGAAGCCCTGAACTCTGGCGAGACCTCCTTGAGAAGGTCAAGGCAGCCGGGTAAGACAGTCGTGAGAACAGCGTATTGATGACACAACTGAGAGTTGAATAGTTTTAATGCATTCTCCATCTACAACCACTGGGGTTACCACAACCCCACGCCTGGTGTTTTGGACTTTGACACTGGGGCTCACAACTTCACCTCCATCATGACTGTGGCCAAGGAACTCGGCATCTACCTCATCATCAGACCCGGACCTTATGTCAATGCTGAGACCAATGCTGGCGGTTTCCCCCTTTGGCTCACGACTGGCGAGTACGGTTCTTTGAGAAACGACGACCCGAGATACACCGAGGCATGGACACCTTACTGGTCGGAAATTTCCAAGATTATCACTCCCCATCTGGTCACGAACGGCGGAAACGTTCTCATGTTCCAGGTACGGAGATTCCGATTTTTCAGATAGTCGCAATGGCATGTGCTTACCAGGAACTCAGATCGAAAACGAACTAAACGGACAATGGAAGAACATTCCTAACAGAGTCCTGAACCCGCCGATTGCCAACTACATGCAGCTTCTTCAGGACAGTGCGCGAGAAAACGGCATTGACGTTCCTCTGGCCCACAACGCGCCGAACATGGTAGGATTAATCCAAAGTGGATGTACCAGTGTTGGAATAATTGGCTGACGGCTCGCAGCGAGGCTTCTCCTGGTCGAAAGACTTTTCCAATGCTACTGGAAACGTTGACGTTGTCGGTGTGGACAGCTACCCTTCATGCTGGAGTTGCAACTTGAGCGAATGCACGGGTACCAATGGACAGTACATTCCCTACGTGAGTTGTTCTTCGGCCGTCAAATATTTCGACTTCCGGAGTTTGGCTAACCGGCTTTGATTACAGTTGACTCAGGACTATTACACGTAAGATTGATCATGAAATTGTTTAGAAAATTGTAACTAACAAGGTTTTGGAAAGCTACTTTACAATCCAGTCTCCGTAAGTATCTCAGCGCACGAGTCAATTGATGTCACTAACAACTGTTCAGGTCGCAGCCAAACTTCTTGCCAGAGTTCCAAGGAGGCTCGTACAACCCCTGGGGTGGACCTGAGGGTGGTTGCCCTGGTGACATTGGTGCTGACTTCGCCAACATTTTCTACCGCGATCTCATTTACCAAAGAGTCACTGCGATCTCCCTTTATATGATGTTCGGCGGAACCAACTGGGGATGGCTTGCCTGCCCTGTTGTTGGTAAGTTCAGCCTGATCATGTAATGACCTAGACAGCCGGGATGCTGACCTGGAGGAACAGCCTCGAGTTATGACTACTCTTCTCCAGTGTCTGAGAATAGAATCATTGGCAGCAAGTTTTACGAGACGAAGCTCTTGACTCTTTTCACCAGAGGTATTACTACTTGATTCCAAGTGTAAACAAAACAGCAATACTAACACCTTCCTAGTGGCCAAGGACTTGACAAAGACCGAGAGAGTCGGAAACGTAAGCTGACCAGAACTCCGAAAAAAGTACGATACTGACTTGCAACCAGGGCACCGGGTACACAAACAACGCGGCAATCAGTACATCGGAGCTTCGCAATGTCGACAACGATGCTGCATTCTACGTTGTCCGCCACGCTTACACGCCATCTAACACAAACGAGGCCTTCAAGCTTTCAGTCAAGACCTCCGAAGGATCTTGTATGTCTAACGTATTCCTTAACGTATATATGACATTATATGCTGACTACAAAACAAGTCACCATTCCTCAGCACGGCAGCTCCATCGCTATCAACGGCCACCAAGCCAAGGTCCTCGTCACCGACTTTGCATTTGGCGAGAAGACGCTCCTTTACTCCACTGCAGAGGTTCTGAGCTACATTGTCGTCGACGGCCAAGAGGTCATTGCTCTCTGGCTTCCCGAGGGCGAGGTCGGCGAATTTACGGTTACCGGTGCTAACTCTGCCGAGATCGTCGGAGAGACCAACGTTGGCGACTTCAACGTCTACCCGGGCGAGAGCAACGTCACAATTGCTTACAAACAGAAGAAGGGTATCACCTTGGTTGACCTCGGCGACGGATCCCGTGCCGTTCTGCTAGACCGCAGCGCTGCTTACGTCTTCTGGGTTCCGACTCTTGACAACAACCCTTTTGCGCCGGTCAACAACACCGGTAAGCTCTTTTCAGAAGACTTGGATCAAACCAGCCTGCTAACTGTTTTGCAGTTTTCGTCCAAGGGCCATATCTGGTCCGCTCTGCCTCCTTCAACGAGACCGGTCACAGCTTGGCTCTCACCGGAGACGCTGACAAAGAGACAACCATCACCGTTTTCGCTTCCGCCTCCCTTTGCTCCATAACCTGGAACGGCAAGAAGGTTGAACTCATCTCGAGAGATGGAAACACTTTCACGGCCAAGATCGAAGGCCCTGCCAAGTTTGAGGTCCCTGCTCTGGGCCCTTGGAAGGTCCATGACAGCTTGCCCGAGATTGCGACAGATTACGAGGCCACTTCCAAGAGCTGGGTTGGTATGTGCTACTCCCTTCCCTCAACCCCTTTCTGCTAAGCAGCATCTAACTTGTGTTCAGTTGCCGACAAGACCAACACTTCCAACACCGTCAAGCCAGCTTCCAACAACCCTGTTCTCTACGTCGACGAGTACGACATCCACGTTGGAAACCACATCTACCGCGCCACTTTCCCGACAAGTGAAAACGCCCCAACTGGCGTCTTCCTCAATGTCACCGGTGGTCTGGCTTTTGGCTACTCTGTCTGGCTGAACTCGGACTACGTCGGTTCTTACCTCGGTCTCTCCTATCTCGGGGCCAACGCCCAGGAGTTCTCCTTCAAAAACGCTACTCTTGCCGAGAGCGGAGAAAACATCCTGGTGGTGATAATGGATAACTCCGGTCACGACCTTCGTGAAGCAGCTCTCGCCCCTCGCGGTATCTCCAACGCGACTCTCCTCGGCCCCGATGCCCCGAACTATAAGTTCTCGGAGTGGAAGATCGCCGGCACCGCAGGCCGGAACGACCTCATCGACACCGTCCGAGGCCCCATCAACGAGGGCGGTCTGTACGCCGAGAGAATTGGGGCCCATCTCCCTGGATATGCCGATGAGGACTGGGAGTCTTTCGCCTCTGCCAACGGTACCCTTTCTGTTCCCGATTCCGGCATCCGAATTTTCCGCACTGTCGTGCCCCTGGACGTCCCTGCTGGTCTCGATGTGTCCATCTCGTTCCGCCTCACTGCCGCGGCAAATGACAGCAACCGCCTGCGCGCTCTTCTCTTCGTCAACGGATACCAGTACGGCCGTTTTAACCCGTATATTGGCAACCAGGTCCACTTCCCTGTTCCGACAGGTATTCTTAACTACAATGGAGAGAACACCATTGCTGTCACTGTTTGGAGTCAGGCTGCTGAGGGTGCTGAGCTGAAGATTGACTGGCAGGCGGACTACGTTCACACTTCTAGCTTTGACATGAGCTTTGACAGCAAGTCTCTGAGGCCTGACTGGGATGAGAACCGTCTGGAATTTGCCTAAAGGGTTTTTGTATGCAGGAGCCTCTACGTTTTTTGTTGATAGGTATGCAGCACCTTTTGAATGAGCAGGTGTGCAACAAGCATCATTCTTTTTTGTGAGACTGAATTGGATGATGCAATGTTGGTTTTTCACAAAGCGTTTTAAATGGAATGTGAGGATTCCTGGATAAAATTTGCGAATACCTCGCAATAATGAAGCTCCAACTTCAAGTACCGATTTCTTCAGAAAGACGACCAAGGTTGAGTAAAGCAGCTTTCACATAGTTTAGTCTTCAATTTTTGGGACCAAAATTCGTAAAGCGCTCCGAGCCGTTCTTTCCTCGAGGTACGTTCTAAATGGGTAGCTAATTACATAGGTAGACCTGTACATCACCTGCCTATTCTGTCAAAAATATTATTGCTTGCCCTTCACCTTGAAACAATTCTCTTGATTCTTCTAGACTGGAAGACTTGGTAATGCCAACAATTACTGCAAAGAATAAGAAGCAACGCTCATCTGCTTGAGGCTCCCCAGTTCCAACATTTGAAGCTGACGCCAACTCGTGCAACAAATATGCTGCCGACTTATCATCCTTCGATGATTTCAGCATTCTTTTACAGCAGCTGTAACTGAAAACCTGGAAGACTACAATTGAAGACTAAGAAACACAATTCGTAGTCGTGGCGGCCAAGCGCGATACCTTTGCCTCTAGGGCGCCCAGAAGCGTCCGTTGTCGCTTTAATCCCTTGCCTTCGCTCCCCGATTGGTCAAATATCTGAATCATGAAGCTTTTCGCCTTCAAAGCTGGTTCCCGGGCCCTTGTCAACAGCCTTTTTGAAGGTATCGCCATTGAATACTGGTTTCCATATCGGTATCAACTTCCTAAAACACAGTATTCCAGTATGACCTACGTTGCCCAGACCCCCATGGATGAGTCAGACCTCTCTAAAGACTCAAGAATATGAGAACGCTGCTGGATTCTATTGGTCTCTCGCCCTCACTTCCTCATCGGCGTTGATGTACTGATCAACAGTTCTGGGCTGACCACTAATGATTGAACACTTCGCGGTCTGAACTCGGATGAAGACGCAGAAGATTGGTTGATTTGTTATATATCGGTCAATGATTTTGTTTTGCTCCTGAAAGATGATCGAATTACAGACGTGGCAAATTTGGAAGGATTGATAAGGTGGTCTCAATTGATGAGGGACCAAGGGAAGGTTTAACCACATAGATATGTTCGGCTTGGAGTGGTGTTTTATATCAACCGGACTACAGTCAATGACCGATGGCGGTCGCTATTGGATAACGATATGCCCTGTGGGTTACCTTTGGTACGACGTACAGTCAATTTAAAAGCCATCCGTGTAAGCCTTGAGTGGCCACATACCATAAAACCCTCGCCCTTCCATCCGTACAAACTTTCTCTTGCCCACCCTGACTACCTAAATTAGTTTCCATTTGTAAAATCTCAACTATCCTTACCAAGTTTCCCTCACCTTCCTTTACTCTCCCATTTTGATCCCTTTCCCATCCTACCTTCCTTACGCGACTTTCAGCATCTTAGGCCTTCAGGGCAATGGAAAGAGCTTTTTCTCGTAGGAGCTTCTTTCCTCGGGCTTCGGAAACCCATGGACGTCAGATGGGGTATTTAAAACTTCCTCGTTCTAGCCCGGCTGCTTTCAGGCTTCTCTCCATCAAGACCGGTTTAATCGACCAGCTTCCTGGGTAATGAGCACAATGAACTTTCGGTACTTTGTGCATCATGTCGTTTTCTAAACCAACCACAAGCTGACTTTAATCAATAGGCCACCCGAATTACTCCATCTTACCAGACGGTGTCTACCACTCTAATTCCCGCCAAGCATCACATCTCATAGTACATCACTCAATCGCAATCATGACTCCAGCTTCTTCGACATTTCTTACAGTCGCTCTATATAAGCCTTGCGTTGAGAAAATTGCGGAGAGCGACTCAGACGAAATACTTGGATGGCTCACAAAAAATTCGACAGACCATATCCCATGGGTTCTCCGAGTGAAATCAGACTTTTATCAGACCATCATGAATGCATTTCCTAATCACCTGAGGTTTATCAGCACTTCTCGTAATCACGGCGCTGTGAACGGCATCGCGCTGATTTCGAGCTCTCACAAGCTCCTTAGGTTTCATGAATTTCTTCGTCCGCGAACCTTGTACCGAGTCATCCATGGAGGCCAGCCCGACAACGGTCTCAAATCTAGATTGGGACGTGGAAGTGATCCAATCTTCTTTCAACTCCACCTCCAGAAGCATCTACGCTGGCGCTGCCGAGAATCGAGCCCCTTCCTGTCAGCAACCAACAGCTGGAAGAAAGCAATGATAATCGCCGCTGTGTATGCGGCTCGGGCCTTCACCGGTCTCAGAATCATCAAGTTCAAAACAAGCGGTCTGGGCTGGAACCACGGGATTCAGAGATTGTGGTCTGCCAGGTCCTTGATTCGCCAGCTGGGTCTGAATAAGGATGACAGACCCTACTTCAACAATGAATTTCTCATCGAACATTCCATCCCTCAAGAGAGCATCATTGCTCGCTTCGAGTGGGAAGAGGACAAGGAGATACTCGATCCTGATCGCCATTTCATGACAGATGCTATCCATAACCTGAATATCCAGAAGAAAGTGTCCAAACGACAAAAGGAGCGTTTGGCAGAAAAGAAGAAAAAGGCTGAAGAGGCAGATGTGAAGAAACGCAAGGCTGACGGCTTAGACGACTCCGAGCCTCAAATCAAGAAGCGAAAGACCGGAGAATGGGTCAAGGTTGGCATCAAAATGGCCCGCAATGTCGGCGCCTAGGTCATCTGGGAGGTTGCAGTGCAAAGAGGAGAAATTTTACTAGTCGAATTTAAAGATCTAGGGGCGGGATCTTTGCGAAGTTGCAGATGCTTAAGGAGCGATTTTGGGCTTTCGTGGATTGCTTTTTTGGAATTTGGGCATGCGATAGCTAAGATTTGGGAACAACGGCCATAACATCATTAAACATAGACACACAGAGCATGGTCATTTCATTTCCATCATTTCAGCCTTCGTTTAATTTGCTAATAAGGAATACTGGTGTTATGCAGCCTGGTCATCTGAGACCATGTATCGCTGGCCTTAGATCAATGGATGGTCTCTGCTTCCCTCTTACTGTGACTTTATCCAATCAAAATACCATGGGGTGTACCCAGGTAGCATAAAGTGTTGCAAACACGGCTTGAATGCGTCTGAAACACAGTTTTGGGAGAGTTCATCTGATCCTAATGAAAGAGACAACGCTTTTTCTCATAACCAATGAGGAGGGGCCTCTAGCAAATTTTAGGCATGAAACGGTAATGGAAAGTTATGCTCCATGAACACATGTATTGGACGCAAAAAACGGCATGAAAAATAGATGAAAAGATAGACCATTATGGTCGACGGACTTTCGAGACCACAAGGGACATTTTCCATTGTAGGATGGCCAGATCAACACCGAAAAGAAGGATCATCTGACCCCATCCGCCGGTCTCTTTGCGTCCCCTCGCCTCACCATTCTCACCTCTCAACCTTCACCTCACACTCATTGCCTCTTTCTCCACCTCACAGCCGCTTCGATTTTCTTCTTCTCCCCTATATACAACTTTTCCAGTCTTTCACAAACATCAAGAGTACATGAAATATTTATAAAGCGTGAAATAATGTCCAAATTCGAACTATTCTCTTCACTCCCCAAGGAATTGCGACTCAAGATATGGCGCACAACGCTCACAGACCAAGGCCGGCTCGTTACAGTGGCCCCAACCCAAGAACTCCTTGCCTGCCGAAGCGGGCTGCCCGTCATCTCAGCCGTAAACCGTGAGAGTCGCCAAGAATTCCTTCGGCTCTACATCCGCCTCCACGACGACCCCAACACCCATTCCAGCAACGTCCAAACCGACACAGGCACCGCTGAACACCATACCTACTTCAACTCCCGGGTCGACGCTCTCATCATTGGCACCGTCACAAAGACAGGATCAGCTTTAAAATCCTCTGGCGGACTGGAAGGGATGCTGCTTTTTGCCCGTTGCCCTGTTGGAACCCTTATTGACACACCAGCTTTACCTCAGCCTCATAGAGAGCAAGTCCGCAAAGTACACCTCTACGACCTCAATCCTTCCCGTCGGATGGAGATGGAGCCCTCCTTGAGGAATCGTAAGCTCAAATGGGGCCCTGAACGGCACGGACCAATTCCCCTCCCTCGCCTTCGATTCCCAAACCTCGACGCTGTCTTCATAGTCACTCTGCATGCCTCTTTTTGGGTTGGTAACTTCAAGTGCCATGGCAGTCGAGGAAGACATTTCCGGTACGTCGTGCCCAGCAACCGGGTCTATTACAACATGAAGGAGATGGCCCACGGAGAAAACTTTGGAGGGATACGGCCTGCGTCAAGGATTCCAGACGAATGCCTCAAGCCCACGCCTGGGCAGACCAGAGCGGTGCGCGTTGACATCCTCCGCTCTGACGACCTCGACTGGGTAACCAATGACTGGTATCCTATTAGTGGTTCTGACGATTTCTGTCATGAAACATGGCTTATGGTGGTTGAGTACATTGCGATACGTCTGGGCAAGTAAGATGAGTCGTTGCTGGAGGGCTCGAGGGTGAATAAGTCTGGGATTGAAGGTATCTGAAAAGACCGATCAAATATAGCACGTTCTAATAGGTTCGCCCGTGCTCCAGTTAGACAGGCACATATACTGTAATAATACATTGTAAGCTCTTGGAATCACTTTGGTATTGAATGTTCAGTAAGCATTTTTGGCTCATTGCCTGGTTGCAAATGAGCTTCAAAAGCCTTATCTACTTATTTCTGTGGTTTTTATGTTGTGGTCATCGTTGCTTCATTTCTTCTTGGATTCCCTGACCTATTTTCTTTATTCGTCTGCAGTTTGTCTTCTTTTCCCAGTCTCTATGTCCTCCGAGAGGTTGGAGGGTGAATAGAAGTCGCTTGTTTGGACAGGCTCAAAAAATTCATTTCTGCTCTCGCACCTTGAAATATCTCGTCATCTTGCCATCTCTTCACAGTACTTAGAACGATTGGATACACGAACGTCATCACAACTAACCCTCTGATTCTCAACTGATAAGACGTCTATTCCTAACGGGAAACCCCTTCTAGCACACGCACTCTTCCCCCCTCCCGTTCTGCGAGCCCAGAGTGGGGACGAGGGAGGAGAAAATAGTCGTCTGGCCCTCAGGCTACCTAATACGCCAGTCACCACTTCCTCTCACCGCTCGAAAACAGACTTGGGAACTCGGCTCTACGAAGTCGATTCAATTGCCGCTTGATAATTGGAATCTAGCGTTATATCTTCGAGGACAGATGCCTTACCCTTGCAGTCTGTTGTCAGACCCAGTGAGAGCAACTCACACCCATAAAAGCTCCGGCACTTTGCTCAACCACAAGACAAGAGCACATCACCAATTCAAATTCACAACAAAGAAAATTGAGTTGCTACCAGAAAACGATATTACTACAAAAGGTTGGAAAACATCACCGAGCAACCATCACTGCTGGTTTGATCTCCAGGCGAGCGCACATCAGTTTTCAATAACTCCGAATGTTTTGTTCAATCATAAGGCGGGTGCCACCAACAAGTTTGCAACTACGGCCAAGCAAACCTCAAGCTTCTGTTTAACTACTGGACCAGATCCTACGACTAAGCAAGACCTTATCTGTCTATCCACTCCTTGAATGAACGTGTCTACGACTAAACAAAGCCCAAATTCATGTTTAACTTTTGAACAAAATCTCACGACTAAGAAACCACCAATCGTCCGTTTAACAACTGGACGAAAGCACCTCACGACCGACCAAAACCTAGCCTTTCATCTGACCAACGGACGAAAGCAAAGTATCAGCTGTCTGTTCGACCACCGAAAGAAATTATCTCACGACAAAGCAAAGGCCAATTTCCTGTCCAACTATGCGACGAAGTCTCACAGCTAAGCAAGAACCCACTTGTCTGTTGGCTCACCGGACAAACGCGTCTAACGACTAAGTAAATACAACCTTCTGTTCGTCCACCGGACGAGAGGGCCTCACAACTAAATTCGCTTCAGTCATGTGACCTCATGAAGTATTTGTTTGTGAATACCTCTTGGTCGTTTCTTCGTTCTCCCTTTCCCTTTCCACTTCTCTCAAGAACGTTTACAAGTTTGCTCACTCGATTTGCAGCCTGCGAGAGCTCAGCACAGTGACAATGCCTCAAACCAACCCCCTTCCCTCGCCCTCTACGGAGACCTCGAGCTCACCGAATGGCCCTGTGGCTTGCTCCAACTCGACTCAAGAAACTGTATCACAGACCACCTCCTTCTCCTCTTTTCCTGTGGAAGTTCGACGAAACATTTAGGAAATGAGCTTGGACACACAGGGAAGAGTTGTGGGCATGGGTCCGAATTATGATTTCAACGCGATGCGTCCCGGCTTGCCCGCGGCCGCCACCATGGACAAGCAGAGCAGGACGATCTTCAGACAGCATTACATCCGGTTGGACACGTACCCCGACGGCCTCGTCGACCCTGCTTACGCTGGTGGTGTGCGAGAGCCTATCATTGACTACATCTACCTCAACCCCAATATCGACGAGATATCAATGGGCTACCAGACTGTACCCCCGGTTATAAACGACCAAGCCGATCAAAAATCAATCTGTGCCCCCGACTTGGGAGACCAGAACAATGCAATGGTGAAGAAGGTTCGCGTGATTGATGGAGACTGGGTGCGCAGCAGCGGCTTCCACGACGCCGAGAGCTTTTGGAACCAACTCGACGACGAGGTTTCGGTACTCTATCTCAATTTCTACATGTACCCCAACCTGCAGACGGTCTGGGTCACACTCTTTGGTCTCTACGAGGCTTTCATGCCTGCGGGAATGCCCGACAACTTCGCCGTCCGCTACTTTACTGAGGACGACACGGTCTGCATCGCCGAGAGGGAGAAAGACGAATTCGAGAAGAATTATCGGTACACAAATGCAGCGAATCGCCGCGAGTCCCGAAACCTATTCGTTCGCATCGACATCAGCCATGCTGCAGACAATCATTGCGGTGAGAAGCACAAAGAGGTCGAGTGGATGCCTGTCCCCACCAAAAATGAGATCGAGTCTGAAGATGCTTGGCTCGACAGTCCCGAGTTTTACAGACGCCTAGTATGGGAAATGGTCCAGACAACCGTCGAGGAACGCCTTTGGAAGCGCCGTGTCCTATCCACACTCACGGTTGTCGGAAATCTTCGACTGTTGTCAACGCCAACAACCAATTGAGGATGCCGGGGGGAGCAGCTTCTAAAAGCTCTAAGAGCCTTCGGAAGAGTTAACGATGTGCTGAGGCAGAAAGAAGCATTAAGGACATGGGTTATCAACGGTCTCTCGAGGTATGGGTTACACAACGAGACGATGGCAATGGGGTGGTATACTTCCAGTTTTACCAGCAGAGATGGCTGACACTACGACCTGACGAACGGCGTTTTGATACAGGAGGATGGCTCGATTCGAAATTTTGGAGTATCATAGCAACTGAACGGCATGAAATTTTGACGGGAAATGCGATGGAAGGGGAGATGAACATCTCCTTCGTGCGCGAGAGATGGCTGATATGACAGCACCGGAAAACTTGAGTTGTTTTTGGAACCCAGGACCCACGGATGACACGATGGCACGGCAGGTGACATATGGGAAATAGCAGTGATGCAACAAGACTGGCCAGAAATTCCCATCCTTCTATGTGGAAAATTTGGCAAGTGTTTTCAGTACGCCACACAATTTACGATGCTTCCAAAAATACATTCATGACCATCGGGGACTGGGCTATGGGACCGACTTCCGTAATATTCGTGAGCTTGACCTGCTTAATTCATTTTATAGAAACTTCTATGGTACTTCATCTCCCATGTGTTTATACACGTGATGTGACTATTTACCGTGGCAATTTACAAAATTCTCTGTGGCTCTGAGGAGCTTATGACGAGACCTTCGTGGATCTCATCTCTCCCACTCATCAATGCCTGACGGCTCTTACGACGCCTCTTGTGAGGCCGCCAACCTCGCCGCATCAGAAATAATGACGACGGTAATCGGCCCAACTACTATCACAGTACAAGTCCGGAGAGTGTCAATGATCTCAAGGCCGTCGGAGCTCCAGAATGCCCCACTCCACGGATCAAGATTTCAAGACCATAAGGTTTTAATGGAAAAGTAGAGCTCACCTGTTACAACAGAAAAAGACAGAGATTCCATACTTATGAAAATCGTAGGTCTACTACTTTAGAGTCCACGAGGCAGGCATCAAAAGACAACCCCCGAAAATCAACACAGAGCGTTGGCGGGCCGCACCAATCACTTATTAGTGTAAGCTGATTGGCCGGGTGCATCCTACCTGCCCCAGCACATCAAGCCTTCAAGCCATGTACTCTAACCAAATCCTCGCATGACGACCTCCTGCCCAGTACCTTCCACACTCTTCTCTTTACAACCTCACTTACAGTAATTGTGGCAAGAGCCGGTTGGTCACGTGAGTAGCTCCTCCACCTCCCAGAGTTGTCCACTACACGGTCCCTTAGCCTTGGATATCCAGCCAGGCAGCTGCTGATAGCTTCCTCCTTCTTCACCTTCAGCCTCACCAATATAACGAGTATCGCCTCACAATAACATCTTCAATAGAAACAATCCCGACGCCAAATTTACCGAGCTCAAGCCACAAAACACAACATGGAGCGGCAGTTTCTCAATGGTAACGAGTCCAACATGAACTACCATGTAATGCCACTACATGAATTAAGCTTAGCTGCGTCCAACTACGATCTGACAGTATTATCTAGCGACTTTTGAGACCCAACTTCGAGATCATGAAAGAGGCGGGCGTGCCTCGCAAGCGAGTTGCGGAGATTATTATCAGCGCTGAGTACTAGCGCTCGGTCGGGTGTATACAAATATACTGACGCGATCCCACAGCCCTCAAGATTGCGTACAAGAACGCGCCCGCCGCTGAGGCTGCCGACGCAGACAAGAAGTGTTTGTACCCCTGCAAACCCCAGCTTCCTCCCCAAGACCTTGAGCTGACCGCATATGAACCCGATACAGGCGGCAACAAGAGGGCTCGCAACGAGTAGTCGTGACACGGAAAGAGACGCGCCGGGAATCGCGGCAAGGGTCGTTCTTCGCAGGAGTCCAAGGGTTTCCTTCATAGGCTGGAACATCAGTCATTCAAGTGACCGCGCGGTCAAAGTTTTTCCCCACATAGATTCGATACACAGAGAAGCATGAGCATGAATGGAAATTGCGAATGCGCTATAATCACATATGTTTGCGGTATCGAGTTTCGTGGTGTTGATTTTTATCCCCAAGGTTAGTGCTTGATATGGGAAGCAGCCATCGCGTGGCTCCCGCATAGGGAGCAAGATGTCTCTAGCGAAATGGTCGAGATAATCACCCACGAAGCTGGAGGGAGCAGATCTTGGTTTGCCATGCCAACGGATAGATGATACAGACCCCACACCGAGTCACGCTGGAAAAAGATATGAAATCCATGAAAATCTAAGCTGTAGCAAGAGAAAAGTCCTGGGTTCATACTCTGTCCATACTGTCCTTGAAGTCTGCTCTTGGCTCCAGCCAGAGGTAAAGCTGACTTTTGATCCAAAATTGGTTATTTTCATGGTCTTGAATTATTCTGCATCGTTCAGCCGGCTTTCTCGTCTGTCTACTGTTTCCTGAATCGTCCCTGCCGGTGAGCATTGTGGCCTCCCGCCTTCCGTTGTACCTCGTGAGCTGAAGTCGCTCTCAAGCGACGTAACGGGCAACCTCACCACCAAAAACGCATCACAAAAGCCTGTCCACGAAAGCACCATCCCCTCTGGGAGACGGATGCGACGTGGGATTCTGAAGTCCGCCATTCGGTCCCTAGGCCTGCTCCTGGCTCGGATGTGTGCGAAGTCCGCCGACAGTTTGTCATGTCGGTAGGCGCAATGTTCCTTACATGAACGATGCGGATACACGCCATAGCCTGGTACTTCAGAGGTTGGCCAACGCGACTCTCTGTGACCTTTCCGGCGTATCGATCAAAACTCCCGTCCAACAGGCTTGGTCATGTCACTGGTCGTGAGTTGGTCGACGCGCTGTGGCATCGGAACTTGACGAACTTCGCGGGACCATCTTCTTGGGTCACCATCGTAGCTAAACGTCATGGAACTCCAAGGGGCATCGATCCTGCGAGGATCATAGCAATTCCGATACTGGCCTGAGGGGCTGGTGATGGGCACTGGAAGCAAAGGGGGCCGCTGGCGCGCCTTTGCGTTGATTGTTGCGACGTGCTTGCGTTACTCATGGAAGACCCCTGCCGCTCGCTGCCAGGTCTCGAGTGCCACGCTGCACCAGGACCCCCGTATGTCCTCCCCACACTTCGGACGGAATAGGCAAGTTTTCGGCGGCCTGCTCCGGCGCACCGCACACACTGGCCGAGTGTGTGCGGACGATCTGGCGGCTGTAGGCCTTATCATGCGAAAGGGATAGCATCCTTCTCAGCCGTGTAGAATTGAGACCACCAGTTGCCCGCGGCCCCTGAGATACGGGGTCACCTGGATCATTCCTGTGCTTAATTGCGGGCTGGAGGTTTATGAGAGGCCAGCGAGCCACGCCATAGTGTCATCTACGTCCGTTAACGCCGTGAACGAGGGTTGTTGGATCACCACGCATGCATCATAACGATACCACCACGAGCGACTTGATCTGGGACAGAGGCAGTCCATGAAGATATAAGTCCAAAGTCTCAACTCGGATGCACACGTATTACCAAACCAACCCATCCGCTCATCAGTCACTCCCTGAACCAAGTCGACCGCCCGACAATGGTCACCGTCGCAATCGCAGGCGGCACCGGCGATGTAGGCCGCACCCTCGTCGAGGTGCTCTCTCAGCAGACAAAACACAAAGCGATCATCCTCTCTCGGCAAGGCTCCCGCCTCCCAGGAGGACATCGCCCTCGCGCCGACGTTCCAGGTGGACTACTCCGACGTCGACGCACTCAAAGCCTTCCTCGAGCAGAAGGGCGTGCACACCGTCATCAGCGCGCTCGGCATCACGGCCACGTCGCTGGCAACGTCGCAACTGAACCTCGTCAGGGCAGCTGAGCAGTCGTCTGTCACGAGGCGGTTCATCCCAAGCTCCTTTGCCATTCGGTACCCCGAAGGGTGAGTCTTCGCTCTCTGTTCCCTTTGGCAAATGACACAAACACCGTGGGGTGCTGTGCCAGAACGACCAAACATCAACCAAGGCAGTACGGCTTACAACCCCCTCAGTGGAGCCAAAGTCCTCCCTCCGCTAGGGCACTACTTAGCCTCCCTCGCCCTCCTCTCCACGACGACACTCGAATGGGCCGTCGTCCCCAACGGCACGTTCCTCGAATACTTCGCGCCGTCCACGCTGAGATCCTACCCACTCGCACAGCACCATCGCGCTCGACATCGCGCACAGCGCCGCCGCGATCCCGGGCGACGGGGACGCGCCCGTCAGCTTCACCTACACCTTCGACGTGGCGCGCTACGTTGTCGCCGCGCTCGACCTTGCATCCTGGCCCGCCTCGAACGAGCTGCGCGTCGTCGGCGACGAGCTGACGTTCAACGAGTTTGTCAAGCTCGCGGAGGAGGTCAGGGGCGTCGAGTTTGATGTGGTGTACGATGACGTCGAGAAGCTGCAGAGGTTTGGGATTTCCGAGTAGCCCGGACACAAGGCGTCGTATGACAAGTTCCCGAAGGAGGGGTTGCAGTGGTTCCTGGCGATCTTTGAGCGGTGGATGGCGCAGGGGCTGGGGAGGGTTGAGCGTGGTGAGGGGGTCGTTGAACGAGTTGTTCCCTGAGATCAAGCCCTTGACTGCGAGGGAGATGTTGGAGAAATACTGGAAGGCGTGAGTTCCCTTCAGTTCGGTTGCATGGTTGCATTTGAACAGCGGTCAATAGCGAAGTTTGAACTTCAAAAAGGGGATCCGGCAGTAAGGAGTTGTGCTGTGACACGACGTAGTTGTTACCGGTCTTTGGCATCTCTTCGAGATGTTCATCGTGGTTCTGACTCGGGCACGTTGCCGCCTGTAACCGTGCCCTGTCGGCATTGTAACGATGAGTTATGGGGGCTGGCATCGCTCCAGTCACAGTCATAGTGGGTGATACCTTGCAACTAGCGACAGTCAACTCAAACTATTCCTCATCAAACCAGGTGCGACTCTCGACATCATTACCAAGCTGACATATGAATGCTGTTCTCAATAGAGAGGGGGAATAAACCATATCGGTTGTTCTGAAGGTAGAGCAACTTAACATCTTGTGCGTCTGGCACAGAACCCAAGTCCAGCTAGGCATGCACCAAAGACAAAGTGATTGGCGTTCTGAAACAATCGCGGCAAAAAGCAAAAGAAAGGCGTGTGTTGCGACCTACCTAGGGATCGAACCTAGAATCTTCAGAGTATGACTTGGAGCAGCCGAAATCTGACGCGATGCCATTTCGCCAGCAGGCCTCATTGGATGTTGAGAAGGATGCTTAGTTAATAACTCATGTACCTTGAGCGTGGACTGGCTGAAGCGACTGGTCGTCCCACCCGCGATGTGGGGTTTTGCCCGTTCTCGGTCACTGGGTCCTTACTCGACCTGCACCATCGACGATCCAAGATGTAAAATTCTTGTAGTGGAATATTGAGATAGTGTGGCTCACCCAAACAGTATATCAAGTTTCGTCGCACTTTAGGTGTCGCCTCCTTGGGGCGTTATGCCTCCTTCACCTCCGCCGGGACGGATTCCTTCGGCCCCACTTCGGTATCCACCCCCTTTTTGACCCCTTCCGGATCCCACACCGCCTCGATGATGCTCATTCTGCAACCCTTTGGTCGCATCACCCCCTTGAAGACGTAACGCTCATCTGCCGCTTTGAACAGCTCTCGATACTCATGCTCATTGCGCTCTTGCGCATTCAGCACAGCCAGCATGACCATATCCATGCTGCGGATGATCCTCTCGTCCCACGGCGTCTCTTGTCCTGGCTCACGAAGACAGTGATCCTTGATGATAACCTTTGCGCCGGGCTTTAGTGCTGGAACGAGGTTCTTGAGGATAGAAACCGCGTATGGTGTCGAATAGTTGTGGATGATCCAGCGGAAGAAGTAGACTATCTGTAGTCAGTTTCGTTATACACAGAATGCAGAGGGACCCTAGACTCACCATCGGCGTCTTTGACGGTCTGCTCTTTGAAGAAATCGTGCGCCACAGTTTCAATACGCTCAGCAACCTGGGCGTCTTCGGATATCGGTTTCGGCGTTGAGTCGATGGTCTTCGGGAGATCTTGCACGACGAACTTCATATTCTTCCACTTCTTTGCCAGGTCGACACACACAAAGCCATGACTGCCACCGACATCTACCAACGTTCCTCCTTTGGCGTCAATGTCGCTGAAGTCGTAGGAGTCAACCAGGTACTTGACCTCATAGCCTTCGCCACCAGTTAGACTAAGCATGGCACCGCCAAAACGCTTAGCACGAGCAGGATCCTTGCCAAACGTAACGAACATCGGTTCCTTGTCCACTGTGTCGAATGCGAAGTTGAAGCCAGTGCGCGTAAGTGAAGTGGCTTCTGGGTATGTTTTGAGAGCCTGCAGGACATGTGCAGAAGCTGGGAAGTTGTCCTCGAGATTGTAACCAACCCAGTCCTGTAACGCTTGGTCTTCGGCCAGCAGACGTGATGCCGCCGTGTGAGCGATGACCCCGGGCGACGGCTCGCGGAATATGCGATTTGTCATGACATGGCGCAGGATCCGGGCTAGGTTGACGGGGTCCAGCGAAGTTTTGGACTGGAGTTCAGTGAGTGTGACGGTGCCATCGATGGGCACAAGCTTTGCTGTATTGCATCAGTATTGAGTTTCTTTTGTGTAACGATGCCACTTACCCAAGCCGAAGTGGTTCACCAGTTGAAGACTAAGGCTATCTTGATACTACAGGCAGTTTAGAGTCTGCAACTCAAGAGGAGTAAGGATTTACTCACACTCCAGGTCTTCCATCTGACATCCTCCCTGGGGCCATGGGCCAGAGCCTCGAGCTCTCTAGTTGCATAGATGATCTCCATGCGACTTTTCTGAATGTCGTCGGGAAGCTTCGGGAAATCCCCAGGTCCGCTTGGGTCTAAGGTGGGCATTGGCAGGTTGTTTTCCTTCATGTACTTTTCAAGCTTTTCGGTTTCGAACGCGATCTTCTTCGCCAATTCCGTCAATCTTGACGGCGACGAGACAGGAGTCTCCGTTGTGGTAGAGACATTTTTGGAAACCGGTGTCTTGTTTGGGTTATCGTCTTTGAGTTTATCACTCGATCTGGTAGAGAAAGGGGAAAAAGAGTGGCGGTTTTGCTTCTTCTCATCGCCTTCGGCAGCATCAGATGACGAGCCAGCGCCCAGCCATGAACTGAGTTTGAGTTTGTTCATGACTTTGACGATTGGAGCAGCAAGATGTTTTGGTTGCTCGATTGGCGTGGAGTTAGATGCTTCTCAGGTCAGCATGAGACGAGGTTGAAATTGTAAATACTCCGAGAAAGGGGGTTATCGGCCGTAAGAAATGCGATGCGCTAGCATCGCTGATCATCAGACTTCGCCTTCCTTAGCCACCTGTGCGTTTCTGTCCTCTGACTTGAACCTGAGTTAGCCAGCGCTGGTTGCGTGGCAGGTGGTTAAGTCGCAAGGCAGAGCAGGGCGGACCATTCTGGAAGAACTAGAAGGAACATGGTTGGTGAAGAGGATGAGATATCACACACCTTGTATGTAAGTCTAGGTGGGTGCCGCTTACTGCCTCGGCAACTGATGGCGTAACGACGTTAATACGAGTGTCGAGTCGGGGGTCAACAAGTGACACGGCAGCGGCAACGCTTGGGGCCGTCGCAACACAGACACTTTCCAGGGACACGGGCTCGAATTTGATTGACGCAATTCGTTGCGGTGTGTCACGCAGCAGAAACAGAGATCAAGATGTACAGTGGATCGATAACGGAGCTGGCGTCGAGATTTTCAGGACGACAAGATCCATCTGAAACATAGCGATCCAAGGCTTCGAAAAGGGGGGGGGATCTTTCTGTTTAATAAAAATGGGATGGACCCGAGGCAGCGGCCAGAGTTTCTCGCTACCTGAGCGTGGACGGGACGGAACTGGGATAGGTGCTGAATCGTTGCGACGACATCGACTAGCGGCGGCCCTTGCTTTCGTATCCGACGCCATGGGCTAGGATTGCCGTCTGCGTTTTGTTCTCCGCGTGTTTCCTTGTCTCCCTTCAAGTGGCTGACGCCTTGGAAGAGTCTGTTCGGAGAAATCACATGCGCGGGCCCGAGGCCATATCGGCGATGGCAAGGTGCAAGGCACCAAGGAGAGGCAGTTTTGGGATGGTATTCTTCAAAATGAAGTGGCTCCGGAATCGAAGACGTGCAAAGAAGAAACGGCGAGAAGACGGGTTGACCATGGGCAAACGAAACAGGCGGAAAGGGAATGATTGCAGAGTCGTATTGATTCGCCGATTGCACCCCTGTCGCGTGATTCTGTACACTATTGCCGGCCTCTTGGTACCGGTAGTCGTCCCATCCGATGGGGTCTGACGAACACATGGGATTGAGTGGGCCATTAGTTTCACCCTTCCCGAACGGAGCAGTTGGCAGAGGGAGCGACGTGGGTGCAGCGGTGAGAAGTCAATCGGTCAATCGCAATCGATGCATGTTGGATAGTAAAAGAACGGAATCATGCCATGACAGGGGCCGACATAGTAGTCCACACACAGCAGTCCACAGCGGGAAGCCGTGGTGGGTAAGTGCACGCAGCACAGCGAGAGTTCCTTCTTGCTCTCCACGAGTACGACGGTACTTCGACACTCGTTGGGAAGGCATGATACACAATCCAATCATTCGTCGAGGTTGCAGGTAAGCTGACCATCGGGGGGGGGGGGGTTAGAAGACCTAATCCCCACTTTCGAATTTTATGTGGGGCGGGC
>LFIW01001479.1:0-79842 GCA_001625285.1 Colletotrichum incanum
TTTTTTTTTTTTTTTTTTTTTTTTTTTTTTTTGCGATTTGTAGTGTCAATCTCAATGTGCAACCTGAGCAGCGTCACTGTCTTCAGCGAAAAGAAGATGCACAGGAATTGAACGTGTCCAATGATTACGAAGATTTCGGAAACACGATCTACAATTAGAGATGCGAAGAGGCATACATAAACTTATGTGTAGGACAAGACAATTCTGCATTGCATTATGACGGAACCGGCTAAGTACTTGTGCCTCCTTGACGGCTGCTAACCAGCCCATTCCCAAGGAAAACCAACAGCGTGAGGCTTCAGTCTATGAATAGAGAAACAGTTCAATTTCCCCGTCCATACAACTGTCCACAGAGAGTCGACACCCTGGAGTGCCAATGTCTGTGACTGACAATAGAAACAGACCAAAGCGTTTCTCCTTAGTACCAGACCAAGAATTCAGGTGCTTTTGGATGATGTGATGATTGAAGAGTGTATATGCGTGTTTCTTGGCGTAGCGCGAGGGCAGTTTTAGTCTAAATATATATATGGTGGGAAGCGAGGGTGAAAAGAACGGGAGCGGTAGGAGTAATCATGACGGGCAGTGTAACGTAGGAGAGGGCCATGAACCACAGCTACTTACCTGAACGTCGATCGTTTGCCTAGAGATTCTTGTAAGGTTTTGAAGGGCTGGGATGTCCAGCTACGGGCAAGTTCAACGTCTTGCTGACGACGGGCACAGGAGAAATTGCCACACATGCTCTGCAGAGGCAGACACTTTGTACGAGTTCCCAGAAATAGTTCAACGAAAAGGTCCGGATGTCGATAAGCTGGCGATTTGTACCCCAACTATAGGGGGGGGAACGGCGGCCATGAGGGAAAGAAGTGGTTACCGTTGTTGTTGTTGTTGTTCATGGATGTGTGGAGTGTGGCGCGGGGGAAATCATGAGAAACGTGAGGCTGAAGAAATGAATTATAAGCAAAAAGACGAGAAAAGGGAAAGGAGACAGTGCAAGGTCTCCCCTTCTCACCCGCAAAGGGCGCGAAGGGTTGTCGTGGTGATGATGTGGTGATGTGGCTCGGGTGGTGTTTTGTGAGGTTGGAAAGGTGGGAGGTGGAAGAAGAGGCGAACACCGGCCGATCAAGACGGTAAAACTGTTCAGGCGGTCAGTCGCGCTAAAACACATTGGACGTCAATCTTTGAAGTGAAGGAGCGGGTGGACAGAGCGGCGGACTTGCGCGCCCCGCCACTTCTGCCCAACATGTTAGAGCCCCAAACTGAGCGTAAGGAAGGAGCAGGCAGGTAAGTAAAATGCCCCCTTTATGGAGGGCCTCATGATGCTCAAGGAATCCATGACCGCAATACTTGACAGCGACGACGACAACGAGGTGGATGGTTATGACCGCAGTTCATAATGATTAGGCATGGCACGAAACCTTGTAATCCTCTATTCCTTTCTAATGAAAATGCATTACCAATACCGCCCTTACTACACCAAGCGGGGGCGCATCGCTGCGAGTGCTATCCGCAAACCCAATACGGTATCGCCCATCGTCCCAAGACTCCGTGGTATATACACACACGACCCCTACCCAAAGCAGCAGTTTATCGCACAAGGTCTGCAAGATGCCTTCTAACTATCAGTGTTCCAGCTCATGGAATTCCGTCCGCTTCATGCTTGAGCCCAACCACTCCCGGCATTTGCAGCGCTGTTCATGCCCATGTTGAGGAGGGCGTCAATGTCACTCATACCCTCGTTCTCAAGCACATTCATTAGCTCCATCTGCTGCTGCTGGCTAAGACTACCCTGTCGCTCCTGCGACCAGTTGAACGGCTGGCCACCAAACTGATCCAGCCCCAGACCGGCGTTTTGTGCGTTCAACCCGTTGACCTGCAAAGAGTCGCCAAAGAAGCTGTTGCTCATGGAGCTGAAGGCCTCGGGATTGATGAAAGGGGGCGGGGGGTTGAACCAGTCCGTCACTGGGTTGTAATTGGGCAGAGGCCGTTGAGGGGCCCCGGGATTCGACGTCGGAGGAGGGGCAAAGTTCGGCGCTCTGGCTGCCTGACCGGGGCCGGGTGGTGGTGGTGGTGACATGTTCGTGCTATGTTGGGCCATGTTTGGTGTGCCATGCTGGAGGACGAGGGGCGACGAGTGTGACATGGCCGGGGTGCCCATCGCTGGGGGCGAGATGGTCGAGCTTGACGGCGTTCCAACATGTGGACCCATTGAATCCGGAGGCGTAGGCATCGCGTTGTTGATGGTACTGGGCGGTGATGACGACGACGTGTAGCCAGGCGTGGTTGTCGCCGGCGGGGTGGAATCCTCCAGTGGTGATTCAGGGGGATACGCGGAAAAGCGACGTCCCATGTTTTCATTGGATGAGTTGCCCCAGATTGAGTTGGATCGGAAAGTCGGGTGGGGAGGGAAGTTGGGATCCCACTGGTATGTGTTCATGGATTCGGGCGTTGCGTCGAACACGAACCCGAATTGAGGCGGGTTGTGGGGTGGGTTGACCTTGAATGACGGTCCACCCCCGGGTGCTGTCGAGGCAGAGATCTCCGAGCCCTGCGGCGAGTTGCCGTCAAAAAGCGATGGCGGAGTCGTAAAGGTGCTGGACGGTTGTAATTGAGGGGTATCTCTGGCTTCGTAGCTCTGCAAGCAGGCCTTTGCAAAGATGGAATACAATTGCACGGCCTGGGCTGTTCCTGGCCACCGCTCGGTGCATTGCTCCAAGATGTCTAGTGTCTGGTCGCCCAGCTCCTCCACTTCCTCGCGAGGGTGAGCTTGCCGGATTTCGGGGTAAGACACGGTCCATAGCAGCGTGTTGAGCGACATGTAAAGATTCAGGAGGAAGACCCAGGTGATGTCAACAGCTGCTTTTTCCATTTGCTGCTTCGAAAGATTGATGATGTACGACGCGCCCTCAAAGCAGATGGCAGCGGCTCGTGGGGACGGTTTAGGTACTTGCGGGGACGGGCGGTAGAGGAAGATGCGCATCTGATGGTATCGCCCGGTGAACCTAGAGGTGAAAGATTAGCTTGGTCTCTTGGGAACAACACCCTTTGTGCTTACCAGGGTCTACACCACGCCGGGTTCTGGGGTGACGAATCGATCCAGTGTTGGATGTCTCTTTCCATCTTGGCGAACCAGGGGTGGGTCTCGTCCCTAGGCTCATCGCGCTTCTTCTCGTACAGCACCCTCCTGATCTCGGCCTGCTCCATGCGCATTTTGAAGAGGTGCAAGGCGACCAGCTTCTTCTCGCTCGGAGGCCCCTGACCAATGCCGTCTGCCGTGATGTACTCGTCGTCGACGGTCGTAAACGGCTCTACGTCCATCCGGTCGTCGACTTTTGAGAATCCGTTCGGCCGGCCCATGCTGTGCGCCAGGCCGGCCTCCATGGATGTGATGATGTAGGCTAGGCGACGGCGCATATCGAGGGTCAGCGGGTCTAGCGAGTAGCCCGCAGAAATGGTCTTCTCGTCGGTAAGACCCTCGGCCTGACAAACGCGGGTTGCCAATCCCACCATGTAGTATACAGCAGTTCTGGTAGGAGTCAAGAGGGAATATTGGCCGATCAGTGCGAGACTCTGAAGAGACTTCAAGTCCTTCGGCCGAACGACCTGCTCAAAGTGTTCCATGGCAGCCAAGTAATAACTATCTGCGAGACCAGCGTATTGCGGGTCCAATTTCTGCAGGCTGATGGCAAAGACCATGCGGACAATCAGGTTCTTGTAGGGATCCTGATCCCCCGCGTATACGGCCTCCAGATCATCCAGGAATTGTTTCTCGTGTAACGTGGGCCAAAACACTTGCGCTGTAACCAAGTCCGTTAACTCACTTGCCAGCGACTGGGGGAGAAAAACACTTACATCGCTGACAAAAGACATCCACAAGCTTGTTTGCGACGGGCCTGTTCGGCAAGGACTGGGCAGGGTGGGCGCTGATCATGGGATAGCTCTTCTTCCTGTCCCTCGTCATGACAATGGACTGCATGCGCGTCATTCGCCTCGCGCGAACCTCGGGGATCAACTCGGATATTCGCTTCGAATCGGTGAAGAGCTTCGCGCCCTGGACAAGCAACCGGGTCATCGCGATGCCGCTGCTCGGCCCCAGGTAACGGGGCGTCTCGTCGGTATCATTCAAGCGAACCAGGCCTCCGGGGCGCACAATGTCTTCGTCGACATGGGAAAACTCGCTGTCGTCGTCGGTATACTGGCGCAACTCGGCCTCTAGGGCGCGCACCTTTTCCTGCAGCTTAATGACATAGTTGCGATTTATCTTCTTTCCTTTGGTGGTATCAAAGTATTCGCAGACGGAGCCGGCGCGCTCGCAAGGCAGACAACGGGGCAGGGTGGGATCGCATCTTGTTTTGCGCTGCAAAGGGAGAGAAAGTCAGCCCTGATCTAGGGGCGGCGTCGTGTCACACGTTGGGAGAGCTCAGGAGGGGCCGGATGTGCAAGGGCGGATTTCCACATACCTGGCGACAGCGGCAGCAAGCCGTCAAAGTGTGTGCAATGCGATTGGAAGGGCCGTCACTTTCGGGATCTTCGCGACTCGCAGGAGTGCGCGCGCCGCCTGGGTAGAGTTGTGGGGGAGGATTAGGAGGCGGATGGTGATGGTAAGGCGGGTTTCGCGGCATCATGTTGCCCAAGCCATGGCGGAAGACAGCTGCGGCATCCATGGGCCGGGTGGGAGACTGAGGCTATTCCCCAGTCCAGACGCGGGCGAGGAATCGAGGAAAGTCTCGACGAGCAGATCAGCGGAAAATTTCCCCCCGTCTTCTCCTGCTTCTTTTTCTCTGCTCTCTCCACACGCTGGAGATGTGTCTGGGGAGGACGGGAGGTCGAAGACGGATCCGAAGCGGTAAGGTTTACGGTGCGGAGATGTACGTCGATGAAGATACCGGACAGGCGCAAGAGCAAGCAGAAATTCTCATGGTTCGGCGAACGAGGATCGATCGAGTGTCGAGGGTATCGTGGAGGGAGGGGCTATGTCGTCGCGTGGACTCGAAAGCGGTTGATTCTCTGGGACGTCCAAGAGGAGACGAGGGACAGGAAGAGGTTCCACATTCGGGTCAGGTAGCAGCAGCAGGGAGGTACAAACTCCAAGGTCCCAGTGGGAGGTGACAGGTCCGTCGCCGTCCAGGTCAAGGTCGGCTCAGTGGGAGTGGACTTGGGGGGGAGGGGGAGGTACATGACTAACGGGCGTGGGGCAGTGCAGACGGCATGTACCTTTCCCAGCGGAAACTAGTGTCTAGCAATCCCGCCCACGTCCACTGGGTAATCCCGGCCGTTGATTCGCTAATCAGGAAAATCGGACAGAGCGACCGGCAAGGTTCACGGGAACCAAGTGGCAGCAAGGGCGTTTCAGAACCATTGCGGCGGGGACGTCACCCCTTAGCAGAGCTCTGTTAAGGGACGACACATGATGGGTGTCTTGGATGGCAAATGGCGACTTGTACGGCACCGTACCGGCGGCGCATCGGCTCTCAGGCTCGCCCACTAACGCCTATGGATCAAGATGGGTTGAGGAACTCGTCACAGTAACAGTGGGTGTGGATGAGCGGGAACAGTGACTCCATTGCGTGGGTATTACTTTTTTTTTTCTCTTTTTTTTCGGCATCTGGCAGTTGAGATTACTCCCCCTCAATGTCAGAAGACAGCCCTACCTGGTTTTCTTTGGGGTCCGTGAAGTTCCAACAGACTCAGAGTGGGTTGCAAACAAGCACACATGATATATGTACTGTATGAATACGGGCGGGCAGCTTGGGAAGCGAGGGTTGTGCCAGTCGTTCATTCAAGAGTGAGTAAGATTCCCGGTTGTCAAATGACGACAACATGCCTGATGCCGACATTGCTCTCCCTTTCCCTTGTTGGGCATTGCACTGCATTGCTTTGCTTTGCTTTAGCCGGTCAACCGGACAAGGTGTGTCCAGGTCGACGTCGTCTTGAACGTCTCTCGAGCTTCTCCGGGTGCCGAGGCCAGTGTCTCCTCTCCGTCTCCAGGTGCCTTCCTGCCCTACGCAGTGGCCGGCCTTGTCCCACAATATCCTTCCATCCTCCTTCCATGACCATCTCCCCCCCTCATCTGATCGTTTGATTCGTCGTCGTCTCCACTTTGGGGTCCACACATCCAAACTGTCGAGCAATCCCCCCGAGCCTGGGCTTTCCTGACCAGCGACCGAGAGACACTGCACGAAAGATTGGAGCGTGATTGCTTGAGAACGACAAGATGAGCAAGAGACACGGCAACGATCCTTCCCTGGCCGTTTGCCATTTGCATCCCATCCATGACTTGCTGTTTTTCACGGTTTCCCCAAGTTCAACCTCCTCACTGGACCCTCATGCCACCGCCAGCTTCACGGAAAACTGACCCAGCGAGCAGCCCTTCCATTTCCCATGTTTCTCGTCACATGCCATTGGCGGCGCCATCCAACCACCCCATCCATGTTTTCACTCGCTCTCTCTTCTCCCAACGTTCCTGATTCTGAGCATTGGTTTGGGAAGGGGAAGATTCAACGGGCCACAACCATCAAGGAAGCCGCCGTACAAAATACGATGAACCCATAGACCGAACCCATCACATCCACCAAAATATGCCTCTAGTGACAGGTTCATGACTAACCGCCGTCGACCATGCGCGCCTTGTCTTCTGGAGAATGGGGACAGTATGTCCGTCGTCACACCGTCTCTTCGCCCGCGGCCACCGCTCGACACTCCTCTTCGAATCGATGCCAACGCGCGGTGCATTTGCCCATTCGCGGCTCTGTCCATCTACCTGACGGCTACCCCGCCCTAAACCTCATTTTGGACGATTTCCAGTGCGCGGAGAGCCTTTTCTGGCCAGAACCCTGGATTCGTCTAGACTAGCTCGAACCGACCTTGCCCTTTGCGAAACGGCATTCCGTCTTGTCGATTCCGGTCTCGACCAAAGCACACGGATGACTTCTGCCCCATTGACTTCACCATCACAGGAAGTGTCACGGCCGTCCTCACCACGCGCTGCTTACTTCGCGATATTTCGTCGTTGATCGTCACCGCTAAGAAAAGCCAAACAGGGCGGGGAATTCCACAGAAATAAACAGCGACTTGCAAAATCATATCGCCTTGCGTTCAGAAACAACGTCATGCCCTGCACGCATGCTATTCTCTTAAGACTTCTCCAGGTTCAGAGTGGGGGATTACTTTTCCGAGCATACCGCGCACCGCATGCTTATGTTTCTCTCATTGTGAGTGGACTTCGCGCCATGACTCCTCCCCCCCCCCCCCCCCCCCCCCCCCCCCCCCCCCCCCCGTCTCTTTCGACCGCGACGCACGCTCATTTCATGCCGCACGAACGGAATGTCTCATTTAAGACCCGCGGGAACAAAATTTTGTCATGGACTACTCGTCAGCCTCCGCTCCCGCCAAGTGTAGGTGTGTCCATGCAAGTTTGGACATTTATCTGCTAAAATGGCGCCGACCTGGGTGACGAGCAGCAGCCATCCGCCTCCGCGGTCGAGGTGTCAGGACCCTCCAACAACTGAAATAACGCATGCATGAATAACAG
Organism: Colletotrichum incanum; assembly: GCA_001625285.1. Taxonomy (NCBI): domain Eukaryota; kingdom Fungi; phylum Ascomycota; class Sordariomycetes; order Glomerellales; family Glomerellaceae; genus Colletotrichum; species Colletotrichum incanum. The sequence continues at coordinate 7,529 of LFIW01001479.1, forward strand.
CTGCTGTCCGCTTGCTAAATAGTACATTATCACGTCGCCCGCTCCATATCTCCGTCTTTTTTCTTCCCGGGTGGCCTGTGCCCGCCATGCCCGTTTCGGCGTTACGCACATTATGGCAAGACAATCCGCGGAACTCGGCCACCAGACATGGAGTTCGTCTTCGCACTCGTCTTCTCTTTCTTCGTCGTCGTCCTGGGCGTCCTGATCGTTCTGATCGTCCTCCTTGACCGAGTAAACGGCCATGGATACATAGGGGATGCCAAACAGCACGACCGAGAGAGGAGGCATCGACATTGTGGACGCCGTGCATTGCGCAAGACGGCCGGCAAGTCATCTGATGATAGGAGAAACGTGGGGCCAACCAGACTCTCGCACCCATTGAAGACGCCTCTGCTTCGCACCAAATGGGTGTGTGATCTCTGCCCTATCATACCACAGCCACTGCACCACAAGTCTGAACAGTCGACGTCAAGGTCGAGCCCGGACAGCAAAGCAAACTCGACGTCTTGGATGTGAGACGGGTCCGAGCAGAACCTTATCGCTACGACAAGTACCCGGCTTGTTGGCCTTCGCCCCCTGCGGCCTTCTCCTCCTGTTCGCATTCGCGGTTCGTGGTTCGCCTTCTATTTTTGTTCCAGAATATTGCATCTGCCGGCTCCCACATTGCAGAGACGGCACGCTGTATCCTGAATCCTCGTCTAAGATCGGAGGCCCCGAACGACGGCTTGACATGCTGTCAGCCGCCCATGCGACAGAGCTCTGTAGACCCCTGAAACTCCTTCCGGCCCAATATCCATCGACAAGCAGGTGGCATCGGCTGCCCAGGGGGGGAGGGGATCGAACGGGGGACTCTATCTAGCAAGACAGCAACAGGGGGCCAGGGGCGCTTGCACCCACCATAGCCCACCCACCGAGCTTCAGCCTTCGTCAGGCAAACGGATCACAGGCGGGGTAAGCGTCGACTTTCAGTCGCACAAGAGAGGGGAAGGAAAGTGTGCGGGAAGTGTGCGTGTTTGACTGCGCCGCCGATCCCTCCAAGAGTACGCTGTCGTTGGGCGGCGCACTTCACACTGCGCGACCGATATAGTAGCTACTGTCACCGCGGAGTACGAATCCCCAAACCCGATCGCCCCTTGCCCTGCCTTGCCCTTGTCTTGCCTTTTGCCTGGTTTGTTCTGGGCTTGCTTTCCCCTGCCTTGCTTTCCCCTGCCTTGCCTTGCTCTGCCTTGCCTCGCCCTCCTCTTCAGCTACGAGGGCACTACGGACACTGCGTAGCGCGACAGGAAGAATAAGGGCAGCCAGGTTGTGAACGACTCGCGCACCGTCTCGTCTCGGGCAGTTGACCCGGACCTTGGTACGGATACAACTAATCATCCCTCGTGGCTGCGCCGCGTTCTGCTGCACTTCTGCACCGCAGATCAGTTCGTCACTTTCTGGTCTCCCGACAGCCGCAAACCCTTAGCCGCCTGAAGATCGCACGCATCATTGTTGCGACTATCCTGAACACTTGCGTCCAGCTGGGAATCTCGATTTCAGAAGTCTATTTCCGATAGCCGACGCGCCACCTGCTACACGCGATACCGCACTTAGGACCATCTGTTCGCATACGTGTAGGTATTCGCGCTGGTCCCTGCAGCGTTATCCGACTTCCAGGGCTTCACAAAGTCCCATCAACACACGATCCGGCCTCAGCTCATCATTGACTGATTTCAACGAGACATCATCCATCTTTCGCCCCGGTCATTCGACCACTCGTTGCAGAAAGTCCTGTCGTCTAGCAGACGGGCGTTGAATAGATCCGGCAAAGCTTGCTTAAGCTATCATTCACCTTTGGTGTTCCAGACGTCAAGCTGCTCTCTAGTCCGCCGCCGTGCGTCTCTTACGACTCGCCATCGGCCTCAGATCAGCTCGGTAGCGCGGCCTCGAGGCACGGCACCTCGTTCCCCCGTCGCATTCAATCGCTCCAATGCCGCGGTCCAGTTTCTCTGATAACCCCCTGCTGCGGGTATCGCGGCCTGTCTCGGCCTGTTCACGATGTGAGTCGTCATGGTCGCGGCTGACTGCTTCTATTTCATGCGAGGCTAATCTTGCCCCACAGGTCGAGCTGCAAAAGTCAAGGTATATATCCTTCCCCGGCTGCTCAGCCTTTATAGACCACAGCGAGCTCTTGCTGATGCGTCCCTTGATGCCTTAGTGTGATGGCAAGCTCCCTGCCTGTACTGCCTGTGAGAAAGCCGGCCGTGAGAACGAGTGCTCCAGCGCCAACGACCAGTTCGCCAGGGGCAAAGAGAGGAGGTTTGTCGATTTGCTCCCGAATGTTTGGCTTGCATCGATCTAATGAGATGCCAGTTATGTCGCGGCCCTAGAACTCAGAGTCGAAAAACTAGAGAAACGACTGGCGTTTGCCAGGTCGCGAAAGGCGTCTGTTAGCCTCCATGATGTCGATGAGGCGGCGGCAGCCCCTGCTGACCGCAAGGATTCTCTGGCCAATATCCGAGCTGCCATTCATCGCAAAGCTGCCCGTAAGAGGGAGGACTCCGATGTCAACTCACTCGTGTCCGATTTCGGCTTTTTGTACGCCACCCTTCAAACCCACCGCACCCATCATTGCTGACATCTACCAGGTCCGTCAATGCAACGACCCGTGACTTCGAGCCGTCGGTGAGCGGCATGACGTTTGCTCGCCTGGTACTGGCCGCCGCAACCAACGACGAGGTGCCCGACCCCACGGAAGACAGCTTCCCGACAAGGGCTGAGGCCTTTGCCATCATCCAGTACTACATGGCCAACATCTACGCACTATTCCCTTCCTTCTCCGAGACGCATCTGCTTACGGTTCTCGATGATGTCTACCAGCAAGACGAAAGGGTCAAGGAGCGCCTCAAAGATGCAGATTTCTGGCTCTTGTACATGGTTCTTGCCGTTGGATACACCGCCCAGAGCAGGGACAAGCAGGACGAGTACTACCGCCGCGGGCTCGACTTCGTTGCCCGCGCGCTACCCTTTGCTGATAAGGCCTTGATGCCGGGTTATCCTACGCAGATCCAGTCACTCATTCTTTTTACGCAATACTCGATGCTTGACCCCAGCCACTTCGACAGCTGGTATCTGATCGGGTTCGCAAGTCGGGCTGTGGTTGATCTCGGGTTTCATCAGGATCCGCCCCAGCTGCAAGTCCCTGATAAGGCTGCTCTTGATCTTAGAAGGAGGATGTTTTACTGCGTCTATGCTCTCGACAGGTAAGCCCCAGCCTATCGGATGCCAGTGGTATTTGACAATCCTCTGACGTTACTCGTAGAACTATCAGTATGATTCGCACCAGATCATTTTCGTTCACCGATGACTCAATCAATGTTGAGTACCCCAGCAACTCTGGTTTGTCTTCTGGCCCCATCACCGGTCCCCAGTCTGCAGACTCGGCTCTGGTGTTGTTCCAGCTTCGGCGCCTTCAATCAGAATGGTACCAAACGCTCTTTCAGGCAGACTCGGCGCCACTCCCTGATGCAGCCTCTTTCATCTGGCAAATGTGTCTCGAGATGAGGGAATGGCACGAGTCTTTACCAGACAATCTTCCGTCAGGCATCCGTGAACTCTTCGAGCTCGAGCTGAGGTACAGCTACATTTACTGCCTCGCGCCTAGTGATCGGTCGCCTCACCTAACGGACTATGCCCGGAAGCTCATTTTCGAACACGCCATCGCATACATGAGCACCATCCACAACGTCGCTCATGGCGCTATGAACACGGCATTTTACACCTCGCTGGACGCTCTCAAGGTCTACTTTGTAGCCATGCAGTTCCTCACTGTCTTGAATGCTGCTCGTGAGCTGCTCATCTCTGAGCAGAGAATCATCCCGCCCATCACCCGCCCAGGAACCGCGCCACCTCCGCCCCTTCCGCACCGCCCTGTCGGTGGCGAAGACTGTTTGGATAGAAGCTTGCGATGCCTCCAGCAGGTATTTGAAACGCTTGACAGGTTTTCCCAGCGGTGGGATATCGCGTCGCAGCTCAAGACGACGTTCGAATCCATCTCCTCGGATCTGTTCTCCTGGCTGCAAGTTCGCCGGCAGATGAGGGAACAAGGACAGCTGCCGCAGCAACAGCAGCAACCGCAACCACAACAGCAGCATTACCAACAACACCAACAACCTCCCCCGATGCATCAAGGACCCTCACCGCCACAGGCTCAACATCCATCCTATCCTCCTCATCCTCGTCCCCAGGCTCTCATGGCCCCGTCTCAGATGCATATGCAAAGCATGATACAGCAGCAGCAGCAGCAGCAGCAGCTTCAGCCGCAGCAGCCTATGATACATTATAGATGGGTTGATGGGACGGGGCAGGTGATGTCTGGTCCTCCTCCTGGACAGGGTGGTCCGTCCATGTGAGAAGATGGAGCCTTGGAGGGAATGGTTTGTGTTGCACATAGATAGATTGACGTCCCCCATGTATTCTTAACTCATGAGACAAATGTTATCCACAAAAAGTACGAGCTTGGTTCAGTATTTGTTTTGCCAACAGGTCTCTGTGCTTCTTGCTATTCATAAGCCAGATATATCTTCCGCGTACACGACTAGAATCCCACAGATGCTCTGGTTGCTTGTACCCGGGATCTAAGCGACAAGTCCTGTGAGATTGCATCCTCGAAGAATTCAGTTTAGCTAGTTGCTGACAATAGCCTTTTCAATTTCCTCGATGCTGATGAGTTTGTCTCGTACCCCTTGGGAGGAGGGTTGTGTTTTTCTCAAACATACTTGCTTTGGCATGTATGTTTTATACCAACTGCGAACACGTAGGAGCCAGAGATGGCGCACAACGATCAGCACCTAGCGTGAAACATTTGTCTTTGTGAGCAGGCCAAACTGTATCATTTTGTATGCTGTCGGCGGAGTCGGTGCACACATCTGGCGTAGATCGTCATCGTTTATCTGGATCCTATTGAGCGATGGTGAGTCGTTTCCGACAGGGAGCAGTAGATATTCCATCCCCAATAAAGTGAACATAGAGGTCACGTCCTCTTCGTAGAGAGCTTGTCGCTACTTATGCGCGAAATATGCTATTCTTGTCGGGTTTGGAGCAAGCTTCCTAATTGATCGGAAAATATTACTTGGAAGTACTGTGAATCTGCCTCGTTATTTCGTCGCCTTTTTACTTTCTCTCCATCTTCCTGTGAGCCATGTTTTGGTACCTGTACCTACGTCAGGGATCTATCGTCTCTTGCATCTGTTCAAGCAGAATAACGACAACACGCGCGATACTCCTTTCATGATGATCGTTGGAAACTGGGCGTAGCGCATACTAATGCACAAATACGAGCGAGTCGCACTAGAATGACAAACGGCACAGGACGACAGATCCGATAGAAGGAAGGACACACAAACTTGTGTAGGTGTCCAGTATCCAAACGGCTACATTTGCAGACCAATGTCATTCGTGGCCTCAAGCCTCTTGGGTCTTCTGCTAGACGACAGTGTACTCTGACGTGTAAGGCTTGGTCGTTGAAGGTAAAGATCACCATCACACTCTACAACTGTTTCAAGGACGCGCCTTGCATTAGCTTGGAATAGTTGTGTAAAAAATCTCGCAGTAGTAGTTATCGAGCTGGGATCATTGTGTACATACATCGCTATTGCAGACTATCTCATTGCAGCATAGAGGATACATGAATGTTGTCAAAATAGAAGAAACATACAAACCACAGTAAATAATGATCGAGATGTCCCTCAGTATCGGCGAGTATCACAGAATGTCATTTAACGCTCAATCGAGTAAGACAATCAATCGGTGTTACTAACCCGAAGAGCAGTCGCATTTTCATGATCTTACTTTGAACTCGGGTTTCGGTTAAGAGGTGGATCTTGATTATGACAACACTTGAATTCCGCAATCTGGGGTATAATGCGACTACGCCCGACCTCTGTTGGGTGGGCCGACTCGTGTTCTCTGATAATACATCAATACACGCATTACTCATTACGCTCTCCCTCTGTCAAACTCGACACACCCCCTAGACAACCTCCCTCCTCTCAGACTGCTGCACCTCAGCACCGTCCTTGCTCTCCGGTGCCCGCCCGTGGTCCTGCACCTCGTCATGCCCGATGCCCAGCATCTGCCCTCCCTTTTCGGTGTGGTCGGCGCCACCAAAGAGCTTGTCCATCTGCTCGAGGGGGACCTGCTTGGTCTCGGGAATGCAAAAGTAGACGAAGACGCCAAGGACCATGTTCATGGCCATGAAGAAGAAGAGGCAGTTGAGCCCCTCGTTGGCGAGGAAGGTCGGGAAGAACTGCTGGAAGATTGTGTTTGCGACGTTTTGCATCTGCGAACACATGCCGACAGCCTGCGCGCGCACGTTGACAGAGAAGATCTCGGCCGTCCACATCCAGGTCGTCGCGCCCCAGGTCGGCTTGTAGAAGAAGATGACTGTGAAGGGTCGTTAGTTTGGTTGTGTCATGGAACGAGGCGGCATAAGGTGTGACTTACATAGGAACAGAAGGAACACGATGGCGATCCCGACTGGCTCGCTCTTGGTTCCGTCCGCTGCCGTGGGCGTCTTCATGCCGACGATGGGTACGATGAGCATGCATACGGCCATACCGGCAGCACCAACCAGGAAGAGCCAGCGTCTACCAAAGCGGTCGGCCGTCCACATGGCGTTGAGCGTGAACAAGATTCCCATCGTGGCGTTGAGGGCGTTGATCAGGTTGATGGTGTCGTTGGAGGGCCAGACCTTCTTGTAGATGGCGGTCGAGTACGAGTTGAGCGTGCCCTGGCCCGTGAGCTGCTGGCCGACGTTGAGAGCGAAGGCGAGGTACAGACGCTTCCTGATGGAGGGGTCCTTGAAGAGCGCGGTGTAGCTGCTGCTGATGGCCTCCTTCTCGTATTCGATGGCCTCGCGGATCTGGAGAAGCTCCTCCTCAACCTCCTGCTCGGTGTCGCGGATGCGCATGAGGGCGGCGCGGGCGCCCTCGACATTCCCGTTCTTCTGGATGTACCAGCGGGGGCTCTCGGGCTGGAAGGGCAAGGCGATGATGATGATGATGGGGACGAGCATCTGGAAGATGACGACCATGCGCCAGTCCCACTCACCAAGCTGCTCGCGGCGCTTGGAGCATGCGTCTACACACATTTGTTAATTCCTGTACCATCAGGGCATGTTGGAGATTGAGTTATACGGACAGTTGATCCAGTAAGCGATGAAGCTACCCACGGAATAGAACATTTGCCAGCAGGCCATGATGTGGCCGCGGATTTCTGAGGGGGCAACCTCGCCGATGTACACAGGGCCGGCGGTCAGGGCCATGCCCTGGCCGAGACCGATAATGACACGGCCGGCAATGAAGACGCCGATCTGGTGGCGTGGGGTGAATGTTTGCATGATAGTCGCGACGATGGTAACTATGCAACCGATGGCCATGCCCCAACGGCGTCCGAGGTAGTCAGCCTGTGGCGAAGCTTGTTAGTTGGCGGTCCGCAGGAGGCTCAGGACGACAGAGCGCGTGGCAGAGGGAGGCTTACGATGGGGCCGCCCATGAAGAAACCGGCAACGATGGCACCAATGGTGTAGGCCGTGTTGACGAGGCCGATGAGCTGGGTATCCTTCTTGAGGTCGACGTCGACCCAGGCGAGCCAGTTCTGCGAGCCCTGGAGGGAGTTGAAGACGGATGCATCGTACCCGTAGAGGACCATGCACATGGCCGCCATCAGGGAGATGTACCTAAAACAGCATTGTCAGCATTTCTTATCCGGCAACCTGAGGTGTTGAAAAAGAGAGCGTCGGGTTGACTGACCAGTTGTACACTCGTTTGCCGGTGGGAGCCATCTTGACGACCTTGCTGCAAGACAACCTGTTGAAAAAGAAGGGTATCGTCTGAAGAGAAGCGAGAGATTGGTCAGGCAACTCCAGCAGAGAGGTGAGGAACCAAAATCAGAGAGTCGATCGAAAGAGAGAGAGAGATGGGATGTTGGCTTTAAAGGTTTGACAAAGGCACTGGTCTTCATCAAACTAAACTAGCAGTCGGATCCCCGCAAGAAACCCAATCACCCCCTTCCCCCTTCCCCCAAATCCCCTCATCCCCGTCTCCCCCCATTCCCCAGTCTACGTTGACTACTACTCCAGGTAAGATAGACAGTAGAAGGGAAACGAGGGATGGACCTGCCGCTTCTCCATAATTATCGGGGGCCTGTCTGGCTGCTAGCGTTAGGTCCGAGGGAGCGGAGGTGGAGTTTGGCAGAGGAAACACCGGGTATGGAGCTTTTGTGATTCCTGAGATTCCTTCGTTGAAGCCATCACTTTAGGATATGTCGTCAAATCCGATATCTTCACACCCATCCAACCATTCATCCACGGGCAACACGAGCCGAGCGGCGGGACAAGACGAACTCCAAGAAATGCGGCGACAGAACAAATCTCTTGGCGTCGTGTGGGTGTGTGGGTGGTCTTTTCCCCCAGACCCCCCTCCCCAAACCCTTCATATCCTTGTCGTTGTTCTCCCCCAGGAGGGTTTGGAACTGGCGGAGAAACCCCATGTCTGATGTTCCACCAATGAAAATTCCACCTGCCGTCACGCACCCACAAAGTGGATAGGGAATCTCAAAGAGCAACGAACCAGGGCAATTCAACACCGCGTGGTGGCTGGTCTGGGCAAACGCTTGTTTTTGAACGTCGACCCTCCTCAGCCTAAACTCATCCGCCATCTGTTTGTGCAGTTGCAGTATCACCAGCGGAGATACTAGCAAATTCAAGAAGGGGGGACGTGTCGCTTCTTATCGCACAGCCTTTACGCGTGCGCTTCTGACGACCATGGTGGGTGTAGTTGGTGGGAGGCGTTGGTGATGGCCCTTGGCGTTGCACATGGCCATCCCCTTCCGAGGCTAGATGCCGAGTCCCGGCTCTGGCCACGCCTCTCCCGTGGGATCAACATCGACTCTTCTAGTTGCTCTCTACGCTGTTCGTGCCTCCTTTATTCTCCTTCTTCTTCAGAGCTTAAATGAGTGGAAGGCAGTTCGCTGATGCATACAATGTTCGGGTCAAACTGGCTGACGACGTCGTCCATTTTCGCTGCCGAAGCACGTCGCGCTTCCTGCACTAGACTCTCAGAAGTGTGACACTGCTAGCTTGGTCCGCGCATCCCAACAGGCATGCCTGCGCGATGTTTATCTCGGTGACCCATTGACCCTGCAGCCGTCTCATGCGAAAAGGTCCAGTTCCGGTATGACTGGGACAGAGTTGGTTAGCCGTCATAAACCCGAAGTTCCCATGGATGTTCCCATGGAAGAAAGCCCCAGCTCTCCGCTGTTTCGTTTCTCGCTTCGAGATTCTCACGACATTTGGGTTTCGATGGCCCGAAGTTTGATATGAAGCGTAGAAGGCTCACGGCAAGATGATTCAAGCTTCGTCTCGCGTAGGCCAAGAAGCCTGAAAGCGCACACCAACCCTCCCTCGGCGATTAAGGAAAGCCATCAGAGGAGCCAAGCATGGCCAGTCCGCCCATCCCGCGTTGGCACTGCAAGCCACCCGACGTCCGCCAAGAACCATCAAGTTACGTGCCCTTGGAATCGCACCCTTTTCGCCCGTCCTCCTGGCCGTTGTCCTCGAGTCACTAAGGCTCGAGATTGCATGTGTCCCAAGAGCCTTGGCAGACGGCACTTTCCAGCCGCTGAATTCCAGCAGTCTGGTAAGAAAACGTGGCGGACATTTCAGCCTGAAGTGATGACAACACCATCATTTCCGTGTCTCGATGGGGGCGAGTGTCTTCGTCGCTCGTCTGAAATTCTCATAAAACCCCAACTCGCATCATCCCAGCAGCTTCTGCCATCGTGACTCCATAACACCCTCTCCGCTTCATTTCCCCCGGACCCCAGAGTCCGTGCCGCAGTCCGGAGCAAGAAAACCGAACCACCAAAAAGCTGGAGTTCCACGAGTGGCCATCCGTTCAGCTCCGGGAAAGGATACCACGTCAAAAGTAGGCCATCAAGCGAAGAAGACAGGGCCCGCTCTCCCCGCGAACGTAATTGATGGAAGAAATGAACGTTCCCCACACGGCTCCAGACAGGGCCGGCGAAGGCAAACGCCCACGATTTAGAAAAGAATCTTGTCCATGGATAGGCGCACACCCACGCTAGTTGGAAAACCCGCCGCCGTTCTCGCCGGATTGTGGGGACGGGCGAATAGACATCTTCTTGAGAGGCAAACACCCAAGTCATGAATCCCTGTCGGGTTGAGGCTGTCATTCTCCTCTTCAACTGTCTAGGGGCGCTGACGCATGCTACGTTCTGCAGTTTCCTGCTGCGGTTACTTGCGGCTGCATGCAGGATACGGCGGTCGAAAAGATGGGGCTGATAGGAGATGTGAAGAAACTCTCAAACGCGCTGACCGACTCGTTATGCGATTCCATTAGCTTAGGTGCTGAGATCATGGCACACCATGGGCTGTGGCTTCTCAGCTCCAAGGTTGGATCAGCCTCGGTCTCAGTGTTCAGTACGCACCATTTTACTCGGACGATGGGATGGATTGTTGCATCAATCATTTGCATCGCTTCGGAGGGCGCTGGGACTTGCAGATGAGAGCATGTCAAACTGACCCTGCGTTCGATGCAAAGAATAACTACCTCTTGCACGGAGATGTATGATGGCTTGCCTTTCGTCTTGACAAAATTCGCCTGATATTCGATCCGACAAAGCCTTGGCTTGGGTATATTTGAAGGGCAACTGTCAGTCTGTTGAAGATGCCCTACGCCGAGAGCAGATCGATTTGAGTAACCCGTGGATTCCAGTAATGATGGCTACAGCTAATCTCCAATTCGTCGTGAACAGTCTTAACGAGGGCGCCTTTCTTTTTTAGCCATCGAAGACCTCACGGAAAGGCTTTGATTCCTCAGCAGGCACGCAAACGGTCCCGGCACTATACAGAACCATGACCTAGAGCTCTCCAGAGAGGACGTCCTTCTCCCTCAACGAATAAATAATTTCTGTGCACCATACGGCCCGCATGGCGATACTTCTCAACCTAGGGAAATTCAGATGATCTACGGTTCCTTGTCAAGAGGCAATCGAGTTGCAGAAGCTGTGATTGGGCACCAGAGGCGGGTTGTGATGGTGATTATATGAAGTGGTCCATCATCCGCTCCAATAGGGAAAAACAGTAATGGCCTTCATTAGAGACCCTTCAACACTTTCATACGAATGGAAAAAAGTCTGCCCCTGCTCTTATGCTACAGGCAGTCTACTCCGTCATCAGCGGACTCACCTGGTCTCCAGCCAGGGCCGATTCCAACGAAGTGCGATCTGAGGGATGCTTACACCTGACACGAAGAGATTAGACACCTGCTGGGGACCTCTGGTAATTTCACCGTCTACCGCTTTTGCCTACACCTGGCCTCACAATACTTTTAACACATGGGACGGCTAGCTTGATTCCAAATTGCTCAATCAGAGTGCAGAAGAGGATTATGATGGGATGGTGATATCGCAGGCCGTACGTCTTTATCTGCTGCTGAGCGCAAACGTCCCCAGCGTATTGCTTCCTTTCGACTGGATCCCTCCAACAGCAAGATTATCGGAGTAAAAGAGAAAAACAGGTCCACCCCATCCGTCGAGTAGGAACTGGCGCTCGAGATATTTGGAGTAACTGAGTCTTCCATGGTATCTCGCACTATCCCGGTATCCGCTTGGAAATATGCAAAAGTGAGCAAGACTTGGGAAGGCGGCCACGGCCATACGACAGATACCCTTCCACTTCACTGCTCCGGAGATGTGGCAGCTTATAAGTGGCCAGCTCCATTGCCATTGATCTGGCGAAGGGTTTTTACTGGCAAGATATTACGATCCTGTAGGTACGTAGAGCGGTAAAGAGAACCGGGGCCGGCTTTGCGTAACCCCAAGCCACTCATCGCTTCTTTGTGACCAACTGCTTGCCGTGTCTTGAGAGGCTGGTACTTATACATCTCCAGATTGGAGCGATGTCATCAAGTACACTGTGGCTAAATCAACTATCAATTTCAAGCGGGCGCATCAACCGTCCAAGCAGGATCGCTGATGGCCAGGTCAACCATACTGGTTGCCGCATTCTCTGCCCCTGTGGTATCTTTGTCTTTCTTCGGACCAGCCTTCTTCTTTCGCTTGGCGGTCCCGAGGCTCACCGCCGGAGCCTCCAATATCCATCTCGCGATGGCGGCGGCGCGCTCCGTCAAGATAGGGTACTCTCTCCCATCGTCTACACTCCATCGGCGCAAAGCGGGAGATGGTTGTCCATTTCCCACAGACTCTGGCTTGCCGTTCGCGCTATTCTTCAGTCTCAACAGGAACTCGTGGTCCTCCTCGGCGCGATTCTGGCGTGCGGTGATAGCCGCGCGGAGACTAGCCTCGTCGACAACCCTATCGTCATCCAGCGAATCCATGATGGCCTGCTGGCGGACTCTCTCCCTGCGTTTCTCCTCGTTCTCGCCCGCGTCAGGCAACGTACTCGTATATCTGGTGATAGCAGCGGCAGCGAGGGCGGCAGCTTTGGGGGACGGATGGGTCTTGCTCTGCTGATCGGCGAGCGGTCCATCGAGAACCGGAAGGGGAGCAGGAGCGCATAGTTGCTCCCAGGATGCGGCCATCTGGATCCAGTTCTGCGCCCTGCGCAGGACCTCGATCCAGTCAGCCCTCGCTGGGGATCTACTGGCTTGGAAAATTGGGTATCCATCGGCGAGGCGGGCAAGTCGGGCCACCATGTACGCATGACGAAGAAGCTCCTTAGTAGATGTCTGGACTAAGCAGTGACAAAGTAGCAGAGAGTGAAGAGCGTCCGTCAACAAAGGATGATAGGTGATGGCTTCATAGTTGCCTGGTTGCACCGGGCCCGCTGAACGGACCACCTCCTGGGATGGATAGGGTGGAATATTGGTGGGTGGAACAGCAGCAAACAGGTCGGACAGAGCGTATGTCTTGTAGGGTGGAGTGCTTCCCGTGTCGGGGACGCGAGGGTGACGAATGCCATTCGCGGCGAGGTTGACCTTCTCAGTAAACTCCTTAGCTACTTTCAGGGGCAGATCTGGTGTATAGTCGAATTGCGACAAATAAGCCATGTAATCCCGAAGCGCTCTCTTGGCGTACGTCTTAACCAACTTGCGATTCTCCAGCCGCCTGCTTGCTGACTCCTTATCCGCTGCCGTAGGTTCTGGCGCCTGCTCACCGGCCCCTAGTCCATTCTTTGACTTGGATACTCCATTCGTGCTATTCGATCGTGTCGTGTCTCCATTTGCAGGAGTCTCTGGTAAGCCATCCACCACGTGCTGGCATGCAATCGTCAAGTAGACCCCGGCACGCTGGAACAGCAATTGTGTTTCCAAGCTGCTAGGCTGCTGTTCCTCCGTCAGAATCACGTCCTGGGTCCTGCGCGATCCATTCACTAGCTGCAACTCCTGGGTAGACGGCGTCCTGTGCAGCGGCTGATGAAAACGTTGCACTTGCAGTGCGGCGCTCAAGTCCTGTGCGGCACCCTCGTAGTCGTCCTTGAATATCCGGACGGTGGCTCTGGTTCGCAATGCTTCTCCCTCCGTCGGGCGCGCCGAGATGACTTCGTTCAGGGGCTGCAGACTGGTACACTCGGCCATCTGTCGCGAGGGTATTTTTTCGTGAAAGAAATGAACGTATTTGGCATCCGGGTCATCTTTGCTGCGCTGCAGCACCAGAGACCCGATCTCCTCGAGAGGTGAAGCGCCCTGCATGGTCGCAACGCTGCACGCAATCTCATCCAGACGATATGCGCGGGAGAGCTTCTGGCTCGCCTGCTCTCTCATACGGAATTTGCGCTCCTTGCTTAGCTTTGTGCCGTGACCGTTCCCCACCCCGAAGCCCAGCGATGACATGTGCCCATTCAGTCCGCCGTGCATGTTCGTAAGCGTCGGCGAGGCGATATCACTAGCAGCCCGGACGGCCAAATTCGTAGCTTCGTCAACCAGCCGGCGGATCTTGAGGAGATCGAAGAATACAGCGGGATCGATCGGACGCGGTCGCGGGGTGTTGTAGTTGATATTCGCAATGGTTTGAAGTATCTCGATGGGCATCTGCAGCCATGGTCCATGGAAGGAGGAAATGAAGCGCCAATGCCTGTTGCGCAGTGTCTGTTAGTGACATGTACCTCGGTAAACAATCCCATCCAAGTTGACGCTGACAGCGCATCGCCTGCGCGCCGACATGGAACCAAGGCATGATCCAAGAGAGAATACGGACTTATTGCGACATATGATAAGCGCAGGGGCTGTATCGGCAATTGCGCTTGCAGCCTTCTTGTATGCCGAGTCCTTGGACGAGCCATTGGCAGAGGCTTGCGATGCGCTCCCGATAGGAACACCCTCGCCGAACTCCTCGAGCGTCGTCTGCTTGTTCTTCTTCTTGGCCATGTTCGCGCAGAATTTATAATGGTCCAAGTGAGATAGTGGGCGAGCAAATGGAATCGCAGGAAGATCGTCGTCAAGTTTCCTCAGGACAAACACGGACTCGAGAGACGGTGAAGGTGGGGGATTTATCGTCCAATTGATATTCAGCTCATGGTAGCATACTGTCCATTCTGACGCAGCTCGTTCCGTATGCGCAATGTCGACAGCGAGAAATTGGCGATCACTTTCGCAGCGCGCGCGCGACTCCTTTGGCTGCGAATTCCTCCCTCCCCCGGCCCATCTTTAACAAATGTTCATTGTTCTTTCTTCGAGGCATCGAGGGGCACTGGGAAAAAAAAAACTCACGTGATACATCACATGAGCTAGTGTGCGCATCTTTATGTCAGCAGAATGTAACATCATCCCTGCTCAACGATGCTTCTCTGTACAACTCAATGATGTCTAAATTCAACGATAGCTTCAGCTCAACAAAGAGAAGTTGTTGAGCCACGGCAATGAACCCATTTATTAGAAATTTACAGCGGTTCAAAGATCTTGAGCTCTGTTGGGCAGGTCAAACATAAACGATGATGGTCGACACGAAACTGCCGAGCTTATTCCATCAACTGTGAGTAAGCTTAGGCCGCAGCCAAATGTCCATGTACGGACTTCTCACCCATTTCGATGGGGGACACCAAAATCTTGCCGAATTGTGAGAAAGTATAAGCAGAAACAAGCCAGCCGGCCATGCCCCCATGATTTGTATGTTGAACCGTCGTTCGTGTAGCCAAGGCCACCTCCTTCTGGGAGGGGACTTTGCACACTCCGCATACACTGCCAACAAGAGAATCCGGGTCTCCACTTAACCAGAGACGCCTGACTCGGCCCTACCAACTCAAGGGTTCCGAGATATATTGCAGACGAATCAAACATTCTTGTGAAGTAGACATTATTCGCCCTGCTCAAGAGCGCCTTCAAGTCCTATGCACTATGTAGATACATACCGAGGAGGACAATGCAGTTTTAGAGCATAAATTGTGAGTGGTCTTTCCCTCACGCCATCCAGGTACACAATGTATATATTCAAGATTACGGTTTTGTTGCTGCATGTGGGTATGCACAGCCCCCTGGTCCTCTTTTCACCTCAATGGGGTGTTGGGTATTGTAGGTAAGTCATATCAAACAGTCCTACAAGTCGTCGAGTATCGCACCGTGTACAAAGTATCCGAGCATTGGTGTAGGAGACAGCCGGGACCCGACCCCTACGATGAAGAAGAAGGAGGGCATCTGCCGCCATGGCGGTTGTCCTCCTTCCATTCTGCATTGCCCTACTCCCTGTCCGGTACCGACCGTCGCACAAGGAACATGGCAGATTTGCATTATCTGATATGAAAGGTCAGCTTCGGAAACCGTTCCAAATCTCAGAAATACTTAAACGTTTGGGGGCAGGGGACAGCTTTTACTAATATTAGAGATTATATCTTGCCAACAGGGTGACAGATGCCAAACAGTTATGCCTGCCGCGACAGACATGGCGAGGATGCCACCGATGGTGCGTTTGAGCCTGGCTTTGTTCCAGTATCTCTCCTCTCTGGGCTGCTGGCCCTGTTGTCCCTTAGCTTCAAGGTCGACGTTGTCGGCGGAGGAGCTGGCACGTCCGGAGCAAGCCATTATCAAAAGATGGAAGGATATGAGTTATACCGGAAAATCAATCAGAAGTTTGTTGCCCGAGTGGAAAACATATGAATGTAGAACAAAGTGTTTAGGCGGATGGACACTTTCAAAACTGGTTAAGAGACTTCTCACATCGGACTAAAACAGAAGCGCATTGTGCATGCTCCGCATGCAGGGTCTAGCGTTATTAATTCAAAAGACAGAGAAAAGACCTTCATTTTTACTGTACTTAATCACTTTATGCGGGATTTATGTGATCGATCTGTTTGCCATGGCTTGCTGCGGCAAGAACGGCTTAGGTCGCATATCGCTAACGTCATCCTTGGCTTGTCCAGGATTTTTCTGAAGCGAAACAACTAGCTAGCTGAAAGTACCTATGCCAATGATATGGGAGATAGTCGACGCTAGTTTTCTCTAATTTTTTTTTCGAATGCTGCAGCATCCGCGTCCCCCTCCAGCGTGAGTGGATGCTTTAGACAGCCTTTGGTCCAAATTCGTCGGTTTTTGGCGGTTGTCAAGCAAGGAGAAATAACGCAGGGAATAACAGGCCTGACCGAACGCTTGGTTGTTACTTGGCTGACGCATCCTGTATACTCGGATTAGGTACCTGTTCATGGAGCCAAGGGCCAGCCGCTCCCTTTTCTGATATTGCTTAAACAGCTACTTCAGAGTCACCCGTTGACGAATCAATATGTTCAAACATTTTGTAATGTATAAGACCGACAAAGTTGTTACTTTGATCACAATTGATGGCTCAGACAAACTGTTTGAACTATGGCGTACTTCATCAGAAATGTATCCTTCCGCGCAGGTTTGCCAAACTTGTTCTTCGCCGCTTCAACCGCCCTCACAACTGTGGCACTTATTACTCCCCAAGACTCCAGCGCCAATTCTTTCTCGTCCCAGTTTTAATTCTCAATGCGCTCGCTCTTGTAGCCATTGATGGCAAAGTTACTGATTGGGGACCGGGAGGCTAAAACACAGTCACGGGGTTGACGTCTTGCTTCTACAGCCTGGCTGCTCCTCTGATCCTTTATTTCAACGAGAGGTCGGTGCTGCTCGAGCTCGAAGTGTCATCAAACTCCACACAAGAGAAGGAGAAGCGCCACAGCCAACACCCTAATCTTGTGCCTCCGAGCAGACTGTCCGTCTCCACCGCCTGGCGTATCTGGAATAATCCCAGGGCACTCAAGTTCCCGAACCAGATACCCGGTCACCAACCATGGGGCTTGCTGCTGAGGTTTGGTCTCGCGCCTCTCCAAGATAACTGCTATCCTTTTGGTCGACCGCTTTCTCATACAACCCTTCGTTACCTACATGGACTCAGAAAATTTCATCGACCATTATGCCCCGGATCAGGAACCATTACTGCGGCGGATTTTATTGAACGATCCCAGCATTTTCGACTCCCACGTTCTCAGTTTACGTGCTGTAACTGCCATCTGGTGGATATGGAACAGTGTGTGCGCTCTGGAAATGGGCCATGCCATCCTATCCGTGGTCAGCGTTTGCATTTTACGGTTGGACGATCCATCAGACTGGCCTCCATTGTACTGGAATCCCTTGGAGGCGTACACCATCCGCCGCTTCTGGGGTAAGTTCTGGCACTCTTGTATGGCACCATCGGCCTGGGCTTGGTCTAGCCGAGCCGCGCAAATGATCGGAATCCGTAAGGGCACCGCCTCAGAGAAGGCTGCGGCAGCGTTTGGTGTCTTTCTTGTGTACGGAATTCCTCACGCTGCAGTAGCCTGGCGAAATCGGGAAGGTGAAGCTTGAAGAGATGTGCTTTTCTTCGTGGCCAACTACGGCATCATCGTTGCCGAGAAGATTGCTTCGGGCGCTTTTCGAAACTCATTGAAGACGCTAGAATATGATAGGATCCTCGGAAAAAAGTGGACGAAGAGCTTCGGGCGCGTCTTAGGTTTGGTTTGGGTGTTGGGATGGTTCTTTTGGATGACCCCGAGGTGGTTGTATCCCAAATTCTATGTATGGTCACTTTAGCCTCAACAAGTGCAACCTCCACTTGCATAATGATAGCATTTCAAATCAGTTGAAACCAAATTTGTCCTTGCTATTCGTTCTTTTAATAAACAATGCAAGAGACTATCAATTGAGTTTTATGTAACAGCGAGGGAACTGTCAATCGTTCAACCGCCTCAGGCCTGCTATTATTCACTTGGCCGTGCTTGCAATACCAAGCCGAGAAACATGCATACCGCCAGAACAGCTTCCTTTAGCCAGGGCAGCTTCCCAATGGCGATGGTTAAGAGGCCAATACGTGGCAGGTATCCTCGCACAAGGCCGATGATTTGGCCCCTGTACACGTAGGTCTGACCCGGTGCGTAAAGAGCAACATCGTCGATCTCATTGTTGTCCCCTTTCGTTCGGATAAGCTGACGACCGTCCACACTAGGCAACAGAAACTAGCGTTAGCCGTATTAAACTTCTCTGGGCAGTGAGATCCCTCTTATCGCCTGACAGCATGGGGATTTGCGAGCAATATAGAACATTCTAGTGTCTGATGGCGGTGCGCCCTCGTCAACTGCAGAAGATCGACGATTACGCAGTCCAAAATTAAGAGTAGAGCCACAGAAGTATTAGAGACTAAGAACTGAGGAGACTCACTCGTAAGCAATTTTCGAGACCCGGTGTACCATGGGAAGAGGGTCGCCCGGAACCCAGATGACAGGAATGTCACCGGCCTACACATAGGTTGTCTGATTCGAGAGGAGTATAACATCACCAGGTTGAAACGCTGGCATCATGGAGTCTGTGAGCACAACCATGGCAGGGTACGGTGAGTTGATGACGAGGCATAGGAGCTTCCAGGCCATGTAGAGAGTGGCCGCAGGCCGGAGGATTGGCAGGGCGGAGGCGAGAGCAGCGCGCATGTTGTCCCTGCTTGTGCAGTGTATTGCTGCTTGGATGTTACCTTGCTTTTGTTCACCGTGGAAATGGAGAATATGCATGAGGAGCAGTATCAACTGCACATCTCGTTGATGGAGGCGGGCAAGTACGCCGGAGGCTAAGCGCCCAGGCTTGTCGTTAGGCGGCTGCGTCTCGGCGGTAGAGCGCGGCATTTCTATCTTGATCGTATTGTTGCATAAGGAAGGTACCAAGCCCAGATTTCATGACAGATGGAGCTCTTGTGGGCGCGTTGTCACTCCAGGCTATGTATCGGACTTGATTTGGCATTTGACGACTCCCAAGAGTTCCGCGTGGTATTACCTTGCGGACCTAGGTATCAGGTACTCGAGGTTCATGGTGAGAAGCGTTCCTATTTCGGCGTTCCGTAGAATATTGAAATCAACGAAAAGTTAGGAGAAAGACCTATCCAGCCTTGACTGAAGCCAAGGCTTGGTCTTACTGATGTGGAAAGATGGGAGAAATCTAGAACAGGGCGACGGACAATGCTGGAGTTCCACCAGCCTTCTTCTATGTCAATACTTACCCCTCCACATTCATGTCTATAGGCTTCACGATGGTTATGGTAGGCAAATGATAGCCATGATGTTCTTGTTCCTAGATAATTGGTGTTGTGAAAAATGGCGTTAATAAGAAGTTAATCATTATGTGTTGTTACCACTTTTTCATAGACAGGCAGCATCATTCCTTACAACATATCTTCAATTTGATGGAAACACAGCGAACACTTAGGAATGAGTAAGGCTGGAAAACTTTTTTATAGGCGCGTTGGTGATTGTCTTCTTAAGACCAGTCTAGGCTGAGATTTTGAGCATGAGCCCCAGAACTATTACCAACATGGTATCCATAAGTTATGGCGCTCCTGATAAGTTTGAAAGTTTTTGTTAGAGGTGGATAACATTTTTCTTGTTCGTGTCTTTCTAGGCGAACTACTTGGCACTTTTGTTATGCACCATAAGCCATGGAAAGTGGAACTTTTGTACAATAGACTGATCCTTCCATGTTGTATGTATCCGCAGGGTAGATTCCTAGGTGTGGCTACGATTATCCTCCCTTTTAGTATTGTCGCATACATATTGATACATCACTTTTTGGATGAATGCCATGGACTCAGTGCCATTTGATCAGCCGTTGGCTTGTACCAAGATCTCAGCGATGTAATTGAGTTCCTTTTAGCTCCTCGAAATGAATCGGCTCCTCTTGTGATGGAAGATAGGACTCGATATATGCAGGGATCCACCTAGAGATCCCCACCAAATTCGCATCCCGAGCCGTTAGTACGAGGAGTCTGACCAAACGACTCTGTGAGAATACTCTTGGTCGAAAGTAGGTTCTCTAACTACATGTAGCATCACGGAGACTGTCGTTTACTCTGGGCCATCGAGGTGCACTTGAGAGACACTCATACTTACATTTGAAGACGACAGAGTATCAAGGATGATGACAGCACGGCCTACCTAAGAGACGCATCTCGTCTATAAAACGACCCGACGTCCATCACCGTCATCTCCTTCGTCTTCTTATCATTACAACACAGTGTTACGATGCCATTCCAAGATTTCAAACAGTTGAGCAAATCTTTCAACCTCCTACAATTTGAAAATTAAGTTTCTCCTAGAAATTCCCATCTTACACCTTCAGAATGCAATTCACCGCCATCGTCGTCCCTGTCATTGCCGCCCTCACTGCCATGCAGGGCACCAACGCTCCCATAGCTAAGGCTGCTGTCGGCGGTGCCAAAGCTGCTGCAAAGGGCGTCGGCAAGGGTCTCACCGGTTACGGCGTCACTTCCGACCGTGTTGGAACCGCCGTCGGTATTGCCGGCTTCGGCTGCGGGGTCGCCTCCGGCCGTGGAAGAATGATGCACGCTCCTCGCTTCATCCACTTTAAGAGTGCCACTCTTGTCGGCCGCGAAGACCGTCCTGCTCCTCCTGAGGGTGTCAACGAGCACGATTGGAACAACTGCATTGACATCCTCAATGGTATTACTGTTGACATCACCGGTCCAGTCGGCAATGTGCACGATGGCATCGAGGTGAGGGGCCTTCCTTTCACCTGCATGCCCTTCGTTTCCTGGTTCATCGGCAACCCTGAGGATAATGACATTATTCTTATCACGTGCGACACAAACTGTGTCAGATACGCCCCCCTTACGGAGGAAGACTACAACTGGGTGAAGGAGGTTTCCGAGGCTCTTGGTGCGCTGTAAGCGAGCCCATGTATCCAACTCTATGTTGGCAGAGAGGTGTATCTGGGATTGAGCAATATCGCGTTGGATGTTTCTTGTTTCTCTTGTCACTACAGCACTTGCTAATCTCAATTCTATGTTTGGAGCATAAGTTGCTCATGTTGCTACACCGAAAGTCGTTCAATAATGGTAATTAAATGTTGATTGAGATTAGCATTTGAGCTTTCTCCCTCGGTTAATTAAGTAAATCAGATGCAGCGTAGATGTTTAATCCAATAATCAATAACTATGCCGACTATGACAGGGCATATTTGACTCGCTTACGAATTGCTCCCAGCCACTGGCATAGTTACTATGCACGTATAGACTAAGCCACGTCTTTGATTGCATGCATTGCCAGTTTTAAGAAACTTGGTAAAGATTAAATGCTCTAGTAGCATACGTCGGTTATCATAGGTACTCAGCAAGGATGTCTGATATGGTATTTAAGGAGCAGGGATACTATTCCCGATCTGTTCTTTGGCATTCCCTACTTGCTTCCACCATGTTGTGCCGCGCTACGACTTTCTGAGGGTGGTCGCCAAGATAAAAAAAATTGGTGGGATCCTCGTCTGTTGCATTGGTGCAGGTGCCGTGACGGCATCCAAGAGTCTTAGGGTAAGACACGCAATTCGGCGGCGTTAGAGTTCGTAGCAGTTTTTGATCCAATTTCCGCTGAATGCCCAGTGGCCAAGCTGCGCTCTCGGTTGCACTAGCCCAGAAACCTTTGCAGCTTGTCGCCGAAGCTGGTTGAGAACAGGGTAGCCGTTCCTGCGTGGTGAAGGTGCCGAGAATGTTGTCTGTAATATGCGGCGACGCGTTGTCTCCATGGCCGGGAGCTGAGAGTTTAATGCTCATTCTGAGCCAACTAGGATCTCTAAGATTGTCGGCTTGCATTGATGGGCCAGTCAGCACCGGTAAGGGTAGCTCGTTTGTATGAGCAATGACAAGTTCTTAGTTCAGCTGTAAGTTTACTATGCGTTCTCCTCCGACCTTCTGCCAAAACGGCCAGATATTGAACCTAACCATTCGACAGCACATTCTCGATGGCCCTCAAGACGATATCTGTCCACCTACTTCAAGCGAGCCTTGCTTTGCTTAGCCAGGCTCTGCCTGCGCTTGGTTTTCGATTAAGCCCTCTCAATTTGCCGGATGTCCAATGCGCTCTTGGCGACCTCACCCGAGCAAAAATCAACAGAGGGACTCTTGTCAGCTGTCCAGTGCCTGTTGACGAGTCTACCGCTACTAATTTATCATTGAGGTTTCCATGGACACATCCCCGGCACTGCGTTGACATGGTTCACGGCCCTGAGGACAGGTTTTGTGCCTATACTGCTGCTACTAGTGGTCCATACGGCATATCCGTTGTACCGTACCGGAACATGCAGCCCACCTTGCAGGCTTCGTGGCCGATACATACCAGCTGAGGTCCCGGATCCCCCTTACCAAGTTGCTGAGATCCCCGGTAAAGGCCGCGGCATCATAGCTACACGTGCTATCAGGAAGGACGAGCCCATTTTTGCCGACTATGCCATCCTCGTACTAGACTCGCGTGTCATGCTCTCTTTGGATGACGACGACAGCAACGCGCTGCTACGACTCGCCACAGATCGTCTGGCGAAGCCGTACCGCGTCTATGAGGGTGCCCGGGTACACCCTGAGCACGATGTTGTGCTCGACGTCGTAGCCACGAACGCGTTCGCCCTCGAGGTGGAAAGCAAGAGCTATTACAGACTGTTCCCTGAAATTGCGGTAAGTTTCTTATATCTATAGCTCTTTCAAGGTATGATCGTCAGAGTGTGGGTTGGGTGGCTAATCAATCGAAATTCAGCTTATGAACCATGACTGCACGCCAAAGTAAGTCAGGTATTCTAATCTTCCCAAAACATCTATTAGGGTTCTCTCACCATTAGACTGTTGGCCTGACACGCTCGTAGCGCTCTCGACCGCGATTTTTGCCGCGTAACTTTGGCACCCTCGTTACAGCAACCAGAGACATGAAGGCTGGGGAAGAAATCACCATTACCTGTGAGTCTTACCTTGCCACCGGCGATTCTTTCATTTTCTCAAACGCACACTAATTGTATGCCTCCCAGACCTCGCCCCTGGCGTTCCCTTCTACGAACGTCGCGTTCGCATGAATAATTGAGGCTTCAAATGCAACTGCGCTAAGTGCACGACTTCTCGTTCCGACATCCGCGCCTCAGATGACCGTGTGCGCTTATTTAAAGAGGATCTAGCAATACTAGATTCTCTCACCGAGGCCGGAAACCTCCCTGAGGTAATGTCTGTGGCACGCAGGCTGATGGTATTGAGCGGGAAGGAGGGGGCCGAGGCACCGAAGATCAAAATCTACGAGACCTTAAAAGAAGTCTATCTGGGCCTGGGAAAGCTGCAGAAGGCAAAATGGTACGCAGAGAAGACAATTAGGTTGATGGTCATGTTTGGACTCATGGACGAGCGCGATGAGGCGGCAGCAACGGCGTCTGAGTAGGAGATTATGGAGCAGCTTGATGAGAAGCTTGAGTGAGAGCGGAGAGCGGAGAGGGCCTTCAAGGATTGAATTGCCCTGACTCTAGTATAGCACATCTAGATACTGGGTCCTTAGTCCTGCCAGTCAAATGGAATGATTCCCATCTATGTCGGCAGACTTCTTGTTGTGAGCAGGGTATGGCACATGCTTACGTTATTTAATTTAATTAAACAAATGATCGTACTTCAGTTGCAAATACTATCTACCGAGACTGGATAGCATCTTACAAAGCCGCAGCCGAATTGCATTACAATTTGTCTACGTGCCATTCGCCGGCTGAATCCATTCCTTGCCGTTGATCGTCGTGATCAAAGCCCCACTGGCCTGGAAAATGTTCGCCATTATATCAATACTCAGACGGAAGCCGTCCGCGCTGGTCTTCTTGGTGCCGTTGTTCGGCCCAACTTGCACGAGGTCAGAGAACCAATAAACGTTTTCTAAGGTCGGGGTAGGGTTCACCACAGTCACCATCTCTGTTCCCACGAGCACGTTAAGACCATCGTCGGAGAAATCATGATATTCAACAGCGATAGTTTCCGGCAGCCCGCCACCGCTTTTGGGAGTAATGACAACGTTCGCCCATCCATCAACTTTGCCCTTGAGCGTAAAGTTCCCAAGCGTAGGAAACGGTCTTTCCGGGACTTGGTCTCCAGGGACATACAAGGTTGCCCAGGGAATGATATCGTTAAGAGGCTGGACAGAGTCCAACACAAGTGGCTGCCGGCTTGTTAGATGAGCTACCATCATGCGCTCGGTGCGGCACCCAGGTGCTGTGGATGGGTAGCACGGCAAGGGGTTTTCGCCGCCACAGTCCGGAGATGTAGTCAGAGCCTGGTAGTAAACGATGCGTGTCCCGTCATTGGACCACTTCGGATCAGCCCGGCCGTTCCACTCTGGGTCATTGACGGCACCGCTGCCGGGAATCCCGCTACCCTCCCCGTTGATCTGCTGTCCAAAATAGGAGCCTCGGTCACCGTGGGTATCAATCAACCACGGCTGAAAGAAGCGCCGCTTGCCATTGTTCCTTGTTGAAGAAACAGCACTCGTGGTTATCAAGTCCGTCAGAGGCGGTATGCCCCGCAAACCGGCCATGAACATCTGCCTGCCAGTGCCGCGTGTGTCCATGGCGACTGTCCATTGGTCATCAGGCGATATGTCAACAGGGTCAACATAATCCGGGTGAGCTGTGAGCCGTCGTACCTTCCCAGTCAAAAGATGAACGGCGAAGACATCAATGTTGGACGACTCAGCCGGATACCCGATGTATGTAGCTTCATTCCCCGTGCCACTGAAGCCGCGCAACTCTCCAACAGTGATGGCATCGTAGTTGATATGGAGCTGGTTGCTGTCTTCTTGGTCGACCTCGATAGGTTTTTTGCCATTCGCATTGAACAAAACATAGACATTAATCAGGTCATAACGGGGAGCGGATGGCTCGCCAGTGGTGGGAGACGCGTTGAAAGACAATCTCCCAATGTATCCGAATTGGCCAACCTTGCCAGAAGCGATTGTGAAGGAGTTGAAGCCAAGGTGTTCGTTGCCGGGATGGATACGCAGTTCCCGAATCCGTCCGCCTGGCCCCGTCCCGTCAACAGCCGTGTTCCAGCGGATAGGGTATATGCGGACTTGATCAGGCGTGCAGGCCTCACTCGCGAGCTGAGCAGAACACTCGATTATCTGGGGACCAGCCAACACCCGTTTGCCGTCATTGAATGTTTGAGGGTAGTCGAGCAATTCGCTACGCCCCAGCTGATTCTCCACTGGGACACCGCAAGTGACGCACTTCCACGCGTCTCCGTTTGGGAAAGTGGTGCCGTCAACCTTGACGATGATCAACTGCAATCCACTGTATATACTGGCTGGGGCTGGGGCGGCAGGAGCGCCGGTAAAGTTCACTGCCGCTAAGACGTGAATGTTATCGGGCAGAAAGTCTCCATTTTGGAGATGGGGAGATATGCCAATGCATCCGGTTCCGTTTGGGTTGATATCCGAGGTGCAGCCCCCAACATCCTCATCCGCCGTGACGGGAGGCAAGGGAAGCTCAGTCACGGTAATGGGTTCCGGCTCCGGAGGAGGAGGCACACGAGTTGACCAGCCTGGAAGCTTCGGGTCCGGCGATCCATGCAGCTTTCCATGCGTAAACTGACCCAGTCGGGCTTGCTCCTTGTAGGCGGAAGCGTGTGCTATGCCGGCGGCGGCGAGTAGACTGTTAAAGATTGGTGTAAGACGCATGGTGGGCTGTAGTTACCGACGTAGCCAGCTTCTGACCGACCTAGGTGAGGTTCTAGGAACCGATTTCCGTACAAGGAACCTAGATTACCCTTTTTGAACGAAGAGAACAATTCTGAACTTATAAACGGGGGAACTAACTTACAAAGAGACCATTTTCCAGAGTAATGACTCGGTAAGGTTTGGCGAAAGCCCCGTTTGGCGGGAGGATTTTCCCAAGTAACTAGAGCCACAGCTGCGCTCAAGGAGGCAGTGCCGGGCTGATGAGGTGCTTTACCGAGCGTAAGTGCGGTTAGAACCCTCTCGTCAGTAATGGCACCCCATTTGAAGATTCGATTATTCGTATTGAAGATCCGAAAAGCCACTCGCATGTGGATTCCCGTGTATACGCGGGACGGAGGACCCGAGTCTGGTCAACGCCACCGTCTATACGCGTATAGATATCCGCAAATGACGTCTTCCGCGGATGCCAGGTTCGCGTCGGTGAGCCTAATATCAAGGGATAAAACAACCATTTGACACATTGATGGACGGCCAACTCAGTGATGTTGAGCTAGTTACGACTTCACCTGCACCTGGATACCGAAAATGGATGTCATTGTTTTATTGCAGAAACTAAAACGCGACAACAACTCTTCATCGACTCGCAAACCCTCATGTTCTGAGTGTACTCCAATCACAACAGATCGACAACAATCACGGACGCCTGTAGCCCGAACAAACCTTCAGTTGCAACCAAACCACTGTCTCCCAGCTCCCAAGCAACATCTCCCCAAAGGATCTCGACGATTTTACCAGCCTTAACACCCTCTGGCAGGATGACTCTGATCTCTCCCCGAATCTCCTCATATCTAAGGTTCACAACACTGATCAAAGCCTGCTCCTTCTTCTCATCCACCCATACAGCAGCATCAACCCTATTCGCCTCCTCTACGACCAAATTTTGTGTCCTCTCAGTTCCCAGCAAGAACCCGACCGCGGTCTCATCCGTGAACAGCCCAGCCAGCCTGCTCGTCAGACTCTCCACCTCATCTGTAGCTGGATAATTCCACATCACGATGCCTTTGGCACCGTGGTTTACAGACAAGAGCGTCATCACGGCCTCCTCTTTCCCCGTCGGGTACCGCGCCCAGAATGTCTCGTTACCGAACGCCTGCGGCGCGAACCACTGCGTCTTTTGCCATCCCAGGATCTCGTCGCGGCGATAAAATTCGTCCAATCGAACTGCAATATCCTCAAACTTGCCCTCGCAGTCATCGCAGCCGCAGCAGCCGTACGTGGCGTTGCATTCTGTACCGTAAACAGTTGAAAATGTTGCATTGATGGCCACCGGATAGACGTCGCTCATGACGATGTCAGCGCCGGCGGCGTACTCGGCGTAGTGAAAGTCCCAGCAGTTAAGGGCGAGGGAGACGGGGTGATACGGGTCGATGGCCTTGATCTGCTCGTAGGCAATGCCGGTCGAGTTGGCAGGGTTTGCTTTGCCGTCAGCTTCGTCGCTCTGATACCACAGCAAAATGGAAGGGTGGGTGCGTAGGCGGGTGACTTGATCGACCATGTTTGTGAGGTTGGGCCAGGTCCAGAGGACGTCATAGCGGAGGTAGAGGCCCAGCTCGTCGGCGCGTTGTAGGTACGGCTCAAATTCATCCCAAGGGAATGGAATCTCGCCGAGGCTTCCTGTGGGTACGATGTGGATGACGTTATAGCCCATTGCGGCGAACTCGTTGAGTGTGTCGACGCTGTCGTTCCAGTAGAGAGTCCATTGCGCTGTGATCAGTCAGCGAGACGTCTGAAGGACAGAGAGAGCATGCTTACTGTAGTAAGTGTACGCGAAGATGAGATCCCACGGTGCATCCTTTCCCCGCTGCGCCAGAAGCCCGCCATGGAGGTTATCGATGCGGGCTACGCTGCCGTAGTCTTCGGGGTAAGGCAGGTAAGAGAACTCTGTCCAACCCTCGTAGACATGTATAGAGTCTAACATCGTACGGATGGTGATGTTGTAAGGCTCCATACGGGGAGCCAGGGAGCCCACTGCAAGAGACACCTCATTATCCCGCGACCCCAGAGCAATATCTTGTGTTGCGAGCGCATCGCCTTCGACGAATATCTCAACAGTCAAGGGCTTCGGTGTCGAAACCGAGGAGTTCTGTCCAAAACCAAGTGGAAGCGGCGAGCCAACCTGATTCGAGATGACTGCGTCGACGAGGAGATTTGCAGTTGAATCAGTCTCCAGGTAGATGCTGAGGCGTGGCCGCACCTTCAGTCGCAGTAGAGGAACGTCCGAGATGACGGGCTCGGGAAACCATCCACCCGGGTCAAAGGAGGAGTTTCTATGATTGGCGAAGAGTCAAGTACATTCTTATCAGCTTCTCGGGGTGATGGTAACCTACGTTGGACGATAGGCCTTGCCACACCAGATGTCTACGCCCTCAGGATTGTTAAATCGGACGGCTTGTCCTTGGACAACGGGAAGCGACGCAATGGCCCCAATGAGTTTGCGAAACAACATTGTAACTAGAGGACGCTCTGAGCTAATGTGAATAGCCTCACCGTCAGATTCGCCATGATTCCAAGTGGAAAGACTTATAAGAGCGGAAATCTGGGCATTCCACCCCAGTCCCATGGATTGTTGCTTCGAATGCAGACGAGTGGACCATTGTGCTCACGAACCACACCATAGCTACTAGTGATCTGAGGTGCCATTGCTTTCATAGAATTGCCACCAATGTTCCCTGTCAGGAAACTATTCAATTATCAATGAGGGGAACACGCAAGGTGAGGGGTCCGATATGAACATCCGAGCAGCTACGTTACATCTCTCCAAATCTCCAAGGCCTACGACATCAAGCCGTCGGAGATGTGGAGACAGGCCGGGGTTCAACTAGGCCGAGATTACCTGAACAGTTGTTGTCAAGGTATTGGTATTCGGCAAAGCAATTTGCGCATCGGAACTCGCGGGTTGTCTGCGTTCGAATGGATCGTCGGCCAGAGTGCGGGGGTGATGAACTGATGAGCAGAGATAAGCAAGGGTCGTGATAGTGTCCTTTATCATCATCATCACCGTATCTCTAACTCCGGTTTTCGGGAGATATTGAGTTTATGCTAATCGAGTGGCTATTGCAAATTTTGCAGCGATTTGCATGTTATTACGATCCGATAGCACGATAACGCCATTTGTACATATACGCAGAAGTTGGCATACCAGCCAAGGACGATTTACCAATCGAATGCGTTAGTTGGGCAAGTTTAATGGACCTATCCGAAAGGTTAAGCAGTGTCCATTGACTAAAAGGAGCCTCTCCAATGACTCGAGATACGCTGTACCTTCAACCGCGGCTTTGGAGAAGGAAGGGACGTTCAACGTCTCAAATTTTCCGTCTTGCTTTTTCATGCTTATCTCCCAACGTGAGAGTTTTTGTTCGTGTGTGGCAAGGCTGTCCAGAGCGACTGAGTTCAATATTGCCAGCCTATGATAATTCTAAACTTCAGCTACATTGTATCAACGTAACTCATAGGCCATCTCTACTAAATAAATTACTGAAACTTTCAAGGAGGTATTGGGTACTTTGCAGGATAACTCGTCAAACCTGTCTGGAATCATTTACTCGGGAGGAACTATTTGATCTCAGACAGCTTTGGATAGGCGCTTATCATTACGATCCAGCCACTGGATTCATAAACTTTAAGATCGATCAGGTTTTCAAGAAGGTGGGTTTTGCAGCGTTGTTATGAGGATACCGGGATTCTACTAATCTCCTACACAACGGTTGGCTGCATCTTCTACCTTCTTGTGGTGGCAGTTGAAGTAGTCCAAAAGCCCCAAGTTGACTCGGAACCGGATTTCCAAGACAAGCTGCCGTTGTCAGCCCGTGACGATTTAGGTGAAAAGAGACAAGCAGGTAATTGAAGTTTGAGATTGGGAATATTTAGTTTTCAAATTGTTCTGCCGTTCTGCTGAGACAATGTCCCAGATCAGCTTCTTGCATACCTTGCAGGTTTTAGCATTGGCTTCAACGTTAGGCTTTACATTGATCATGTTGACTGACTTCGAAAGGTCTTGCAAAACCATTACTCAAATCTGTGAAGGCTCCGCTTGGCATAAGACCGAAGATGTTGATACAATTGAACGACGTAAATTCGGTCCTTGGCTAACTACATGGTTTCGTCCGTTCTTTTGGGGATAAAAATGCAAGGCGGCGTAACATGAAATCCCGAACCAAACAAGTCAGACGACGACTGCAAATGATGAGCCGCGATGATGTACCGCCATGGATTATGGTTTGCAGCAAACCGGGACAGCCGTACTGCTACTATTGAATCAATGATAATTAAAAATGGATATGAAAAATGGGCCATTTTACCGGTGATCAGATCGTGATGTCGGAGTGGAAGATCTTTTTAGATTGTTGGGTTGCAACTTCAGGGGAATCAACACCTCAATTGATCAACTAAGAAACGCTTATCGATGCTGATCCAGGGGACACTTTCGTTATCCATTGGAGTGCTACATACGTGCCAGTATCACCGCAAACATATGACTCAAGCCCCATAGCATAAGCTCATCGATGCGCCGAGACTCCCAAGCTTCGATCCATCGGCCGTGGGTGATCATCGAAACGGACAAGACCATGATCGACGTCTGAGAATTTTAGCCTAACCAAGGAGCCGTTGACCCAAAACCCCGCGAAATGCTACATCACGACCGGTAGGAAAAGATTCAGGGCCTCACTGAGGATACCATGGAGCGACCCCTCAGTCCGTGGAAGATACACATCCGCATAATGGGAGACAGGCCAAGACAAAAGAAGACCATAGCACAGCAGCTTAAGAGAGAGAAAGCGTTTTTCTTTTTATCGGCCCGGCGCGTGACTTAACAATTTTCGACGTTGACTGTCTGAACCCCATCATGCATTTGATTGTTCCCTGTCTCAAGCACTGAACTATCCAATCGCTTTGCGGCCTTTTGCCGAAGAAACTAGCCAATGGCAAGGGTGTTGTGTCGGCTCAGTGGAGTTTGACAGCCAGATGAAGGAAGAAGCCGAAGCAAACGCCGGAAAATGAAGGGTTCGCGAGGGGTTACAGAGTGTTTGTGCTGCCCACCAAGACGATGGCATAGTAGCACTTCGCTGTTGCAGTCTGGGCGAAATGGCTCGAACGACAGTCAGGCGACATATACTACATGATCGAACTAAAGGCAACAAAGGCACTGGTGAGAATCTTCAGCCCTCTGAGACTCTTTCTGAACCTCGCCCAATTTCAAACGTAGAATAAACATGGCTCCCATCATCGTCCCAAAATTCTGGAAGACGAGGGGGCCAATCGCAACTGCCAGAGTGAGCAAGACGTAGAGATGATCTGCGAATGAGACGGGCGGATTCGGCCGAGCGATCAAAGCGGCTTCACGGGCGCAACATGCAAGACCCCTGGGACCCGGGGACACAATCTCGACGTTTCGTTTACGATTTCCAAACATTTCAGGGATGACTCCAGCTTTTGACAAGTTTCGGGCACAGAGTCAATAAGAGTTGTCCAATTATGTACAGGCCTGCGACTCGCTACTACAACTTTCGGCAGGGTTGGTTAATGACATGGTTAAGGAAGATTCCATATCCTAGTGCTTTTGTAAGAGGAATGAGACGGTATGTAACGGAGAAATATTTTTCGACCAACGTTTTACAAGGCCTTCAAACTAATATCAACGAGCACCAAGCACCATGGGTCATCCCTTGTCTCACACCTACAACAGCATACGACCCGTGACCACAACCTTCAACTAGCACCGAAGAAGCTGGCAGAACAACACATCATTGACATTCTGTTTTGCAGGGCCCACCGCACGTGCTGCTTCAAGCTTTCCGCCACTCCATCAGCTTCCGTCTCAGCCGGCGAGATTCGTGCGACGTTCTGGCTAAGTCTGTGGTAAGGAAGGGCGGCAGTTGGACTTTGTGGACCTTTGCGCGAGCCATTCTTGTCTGGGTGTAGAGGAACCCTCTTGGCAAGGTGCTGGAATTAGTTGTTACCAGACCTTGGCGAGCCCAGCTGGGCGGGCTGTAGGGAGGAGCCGCTTTGACTTGGAGACTGCTGTGATTGCTGCTGTGACTGTCTCTGGCCCTCATTGTTACCGTTGCCGTTATTAAGTCTGGGTTTGGAGTTCTGGGAGCCCAGCTTGGCAGGCTGCAGAGCATTGTTGGAGTTGTTCTGGTTGCTGCCTTGGCTGTTGTTGCCGTTGCCGTTGCCCTTGCTTTGGTTTTGATTCTGGTTCCCATTGCCCCGAGTCTGGTCCTGGCCGTTATTGCTGCCCTGGTTGTTGCCGCTGTTTCCAGTCGCTCCTTTTCCAATGTTCTGACCATTGTTATTGTTGCCCTGGTTTTGGTTGTTGCTCTGGCCGTTGCCATTCTGAGTCTGATCATTCTCATTGCCGTTGCCAGCAGAAGGCGCTTGAGTCACTTGGGGTGCCGCAGCACCGCCGTTGTTTGCGCCACCACCGTTCACAGGTGGCGGGATTGCGGGAGTGACGTTGGCGCCTTCAACCTCCAAGCATCCTGTAGGACGAATAGCCTGAATTTGAGGGGCACCAGCAGCAGCAAAATACATGTCGATGTTGGGAAGCACATTGACACAACGGTTGTTGTTGATGCTATCGACGTCCTTTTGAGCAGTGTCGGGTCCGTTGGTGACCATGGATTGCAAGGTATCAACAACCTGCTGAAAAGTGCCCTGGGTGTCGAGCACGGCATTGGCCTGCGTGACCATGTCTGTA
The DNA here is from genome assembly GCA_001625285.1 of Colletotrichum incanum. Lineage (NCBI taxonomy): Eukaryota > Fungi > Ascomycota > Sordariomycetes > Glomerellales > Glomerellaceae > Colletotrichum > Colletotrichum incanum. The sequence continues at coordinate 40,237 of LFIW01001479.1, forward strand.
CCCTGGAGAGCAGCGTCGAGAACTTTCTTGTGGTTGAGCTCGTCAATCTCGGCGTTGAGAGCAATTGTAGCTTGCTTGGTGAATTCGGTGCCGGTAAAGGACGTGGCAGTGTTGAGAAACTTTGTGACCTTTGCCGTGTCCTGCATCCAAGACATTACGGCGTTCGTGATCTGGGTTTCGCTGACGCCATTGCGTCCTCCGGCTGTGTTGTTCTGGCCTTGACTGGCACCGGTCTGTTCTTGGGTCACATCATTCTGGGGCGTCCGGGGACCGAGCCGTCTAACCCCTCGGGCGAGGAATCGATGATGCCGGTCACCAGCGCCTTGCGCTGGGCTAGCAGCGGGTAAGGCGAGACCAAGAGCAGGCAGGTAGGAGAAAATGAAGAAGAGAACGAAGGAATACTGCATTATGGCGATGTTGATGATATGGTTGATACCCCAGCGAGCTCAAGTGTACTGAGGGAAAACAACACACACAAAAGATGGTTGGTACAAAAAGGGAAGATTGGTGTATAATTAGGCGGGTTGTCCTAAAGGAGAGTGGTAGAGTGGAAGGGCCTTGCAAAGGCGTCCGACCATTCACTAACAAAAAGAGGATTTGATTAGGTGAGGTGGGAGGAAAGAAAAAGCGACTGGGATCGCAAAGAGCTCATCGGCCCGGAAACGTGGACAGGACGATGGAAGGGCTTATATCGAATGTCTGCAAGACGTGGAAGGTGGTTGAAGACGGAGCAATGCGACTGCCCCTGAACGAAGGAACAGAATTTAGTCTGAAGGGTATCCAAGGGCTAGGGTCATCAAGAGACCAGGCGCACCAGCGCTTGGGAGGGTCGTGATGGATGCGTTCGAGGCACTCCAGACGTCACGGCCAAGGACAATGTGTTGCAGCGCCAAGGCGAGATTGGCAGGGGAGCCTTAAGGAACGAGAAACCATTAGCTTAAAGAAATTCTAAGAAAAGATGGGGACTGATGGTAAGACTTGGGAAGAGACGGAATCAAGCGGACGAAAGGGGTCAAAGTGGTATGGGACGCTGGGGTCAGCTGGGGCGACCTCGGGTTTGTATGTACTACTGTGTTATGGCTAATCGAAAACACTTCGCTGTGTAATGAAAGGATACATCCCACCACTCCCACTATGGGCTGTGCCGCTCAATGACCAGAATGTACTCAGAGTTCACTAGGATGGCGGAGTGTTGCTGCTGAGCCGGTGGTGGAAGTTCGAGCCACAGGTACCCGACAAGGGAGGTTTGTTTCCGCCCGGTACCACAGTAGCTGGGTAATTTGTAATTGAGGAGAGGCAGAATGAGTTGAGACTCCAATTGACTCATCGGGGAGCTTCGTGGTTTTCTCGTATACAGATGCCAAGCCTTAGAGTTCACCCATCCTAGTGAGGGTAACGCATGTTGGTCAATTGGGGAGGGCGAATATCAAGAACCATTCGACAATGTGTACCAGGGTGATCGAGTCAAACCGCCTAGGATTCGACTTTGAATTGAAAGTGCAGGAAAAATAGGGTGGCTGTCATCCTCCTCGTCCGAGCTGGACGGTTGTGGTACAGACTAGCAGCATCCCGTCTCGGTCTATCGGGTCGATTTTCATGGCGATTCGGGACATTAAAGATGCCAACAATCTATCTAGGTAATGTGACAGGCTTCTAGAAACCGGACTACGCCGAGAATCTGAAGAATTACGAGAACAAAGGGGACAATCAATGCCCACTTCTCCGAATCCTCATGTGAATGGCCTCTACGCAGATCATCGCCGTCGATGTAACCGCGCGTGAGTTGCACGGACGGTATGTCAGCTTGTGACTGCGTCCTCGAACACGCAGCTAAAGTGGAGGAGATTGAGCACAAATAATATCATGCTAACGTAGATTTTGATGACGACATACGAGTTCCAATAAACAAGGGAAGTGAGGGCTTACGGGACAAGAGATGGGTCAGTTGGATGACACGAGAACCAGGCAAGCAAGAAGGAGAAGAGGAGGGTAGGGTGGGAGAAAACTGTCCGAGAGCTCAGAGAAGAGTCGTAGTAAGCGGGATGACCACACAAAAGAGGTTAGAACGCAAACGCAGGAGCCGCCCGAGGGTCAAGCATTCGCCAAGCCTTAGACCCAAGTTGCACATCAGCCGCGACGAAACGAAAATCCTCCCCATTGGGCTTGGCGAAGAAGATCAAAACGGAAAGGCGGGGGCCCAGGGATCCAGCGTTATTATGATTGCCGCCCCTCCTGCGATTCCCCATCTTGACCATGTGCCCATCAAGGGTCTGGGAGAAGAGGATGTGTCTTAGGCAAGTCGTATTCACTTGCCTCTCTGCCCCCCTGGCCTCGTCCGATGACACCCCACACGGCCGAGCTCGCCACGACGAAACTTGTCTCATACCAGCCGAAACCGAAGAGCCCTGCCTTGTGCTATCTCTTTCGCCTCCCCTTCTCACTCGAGACCAGATGAGGACATCTCCTCTTTGGCGATGGTTGCTCCTTGCGCATGGCAAGCATCTGCATCTGCATCCAGGCACCTATAGGCCTTTAGGAATCGGAAGTGTCATGGCCCGATGATTAAGCCCCGATGCCCCCTTACACCTACTTTCTGCCGAGGCGCACCAGCATCAACAGATTGTGCGGCCGGAAGAGGAGGGGAGCGGCGTTTTGCAGCAATTCTTCTTGCACAGCCGACGCCAGACAACTCATGCGATTGGAGGGTCGAGCTCCTCTTCGGCTGGGCGCTGCTTCTACGTGTCCGACCACCCCATCCAAATATCATGCCCCGTCGACCGCCATGTGGCCTAGAAGCCCGTCATTGCCCCATTTCCTACCTTGCCATATATCCAAGACCCAGCCGCGCTCCTCTCGAGGGCATTAAGCTTACTTGACCCTCGTTTGACTGTTGATGATCATTCAATTTGGTCGTACCGCTATACAAACGTCTTTCCCCTAGGACCCGTGGGTTTAGTAACGGTGTCTCTCCCTCCCTTGTCATCTTCTTTTTATTTCTTTCTCGTCGTTTGTTTGACAACCCCGGTGGTTGACCCTCGTTAATCATAATGACTCTTATGAAGCTTTCTCCTCTCTCTTTACTGCTCGCTGGCTTGGTTGCTGCTCAAGGCCAACAGAGTGTTCAGTTCAATCAGGTTATTAATATCAATGGCGATGTAAGTCTTTGCTTCCATAACACCCAGACCCTGACCATCGCGATGGACATCGGGAATGAGGTGGAACCCGTTCTTCGTTCGAGGAATGTTAACGAGCTTCCCAGATGCAACTCAACAGCCTAATATTCCCTGACAACACCAAGATTGAAACATTCTCCCAGACGCAACGCCAAGTCATCGTCAACCAAAACCCCAGCCCATTACCGGCAAGCCACGTTGTCGGCTCAACGGGTCAGCCCTTTGTTCAACTTTCGCGCAATTCTCTCACCATTCAGACCAATGGAGCCACCGACCTAGTAGGCGCCCAGATTGAGCTGCCCATCGACCAGAACATGCTCCAACAAGCTGGTGTCACCGCTGACAACACCTTTGTCGCGATGCTGTCGAAAGACCGCCAAGCGTGGATCATTATGGAGGGCGTTAAGAGCGTTAACATAACCGACGCGAATGTCCGCATGGTCAAGCTGAATCAAATCGATGGCGAGTACGTCGCGGTGGGCCGCCAAACTAGCGAGCTTGGCGTTTCTCTGACTCCCTTCGGTCAGCCCGTCAATATCGTTGGTTCGGGTATTCAAGAGGCGGAATTTCAGGACGGCTTTCGAATGTCCATCAGGGCTAGCCAGCCGATGAGCATCCGCACGGATGTTGTCAATGGTATCAGCGCTGACATGGTCACCAACGGCATCATGTCTATCAGTGAGTGCTTAGATGATCCCAGGCTTGTCAAAAAAAACCACCAAGCTAACACGATGACAGACAACTACCGCTACCTCGTCACCAGCAACTTGGCAGGTGTTGTGCCCAGCCTCAACAATATGGCAGCCGTGATCCAGATGCCGCGTAAGTTTTTTTTCCCGCTGCATGAAATAAACTTTGTCTATCTTTGAGAACGGCACTGACCGGATTCTGAAACAATAGTCAATGTTGATCGACTCATGGCGATGGCCATGCGTGCAGGTGCTGCACCTCAAACTTCCATCACACTGGGCATCGCTCAACGCCCGGTTCTCCAGAACCCTGGTGGTGCTACGGGCGGACTGCAGGCTCCTCGCCTCAAACGTCAAGAAGCGAACAACGGCACCGCTGGCGCGCAACCTCCAGCGAGCGGCGGTGGTAACACTGCTGGCAACGGTGCAGGAGCCGCTGCCGGTAACGCTCCCGCCGTTGCACCGCCTCCGGCGGGGGGTCAGAACCCCCCTTCAAACGCCGGTCCTACGATTCCTGCGGCTACTCAGCTTCTCCTGGCTCAAACCTTCAGCCCGATCAACTCCCAGGTTCTCCTGGACAGAGAGAATGCTCGTATCGCCGTTCCTGTCAGCCAGATTGATGGCGAGTTCATTCTTACTATGATGGTTGCCGGTACTCCCGTTGGCACCCAGCCTCAACCGGCCCCGCAGCAAGGCCAGCCGCAGCAAGGCCAACCGCAACAAGGCCAACCGCAACAAGGCGGTGGTCAGCAGCAGGGCGGTGGTCTCGTACAGCCCGGTGCGCCTCAACAAGGAGGTGGTGGCATCACTGGTGCACAGCCTGGCCTCGCACCTGCCGGCGTTCCCAAGCCTGCTAGCCCTGCTGGTCGCCCGGCACGTCGACAGGGACCCGAGGCGCCGCCGGCAGCCGCCCCGATCCCTATGGGAGGCTTTGAGATGAAGATGACCGACCTCATGGCTATGGCTGATGCGAAACGTACTGGAGGCGTCATGGCTACGTGGGAGATGATGGCCAACCTTGCAGCGCAGCAAAAGCCCGAGCAGAAGAGGTCTGAGATCACGAGACGGAGGTCGTTCCCGGTGAGACGACGTCTGGGCGTGCATTTCTAGGGCGCGTCCCTTTAGGTAGCATGGCGGATAATTCGATGTGTATTCATTTCATCATAGTACCCCTCGTCCGGGTGCCTGCAGAGCAAGCCAAGACGGCTTTGAGGGTTCTCAATTACTCAATAGAAGAAACATTATTGGTGATCCATATCCCCTTTCATTCCAATTTTGACAGTATGGACGATTCGACACTTGTAAGTTGACAGCGGCTGCCAGGGCACGTTGGAGGTTTTGTTCAAGCCAAGGAACAAAGCAATGTTCGAGGGGTTCCTATGGAAAAACCGGAAGGGACAGGCTCCCGAAATGTTTCAACTGCGCTGCCGGATACGGTGCAGATCACTCGCTAACTACGTTTCTGCGAGAAACAAAAAGTGGTCGCCGCCTGAGTCGGAGAATACGTAGATCGTCTCCATGTTTTCTGACCCGGCAGACAGGTTCAGTAACTTTGAAACAAAGATCAACATGTGGAACTATCGACCGAAAATGCATGCCCAGCCTCGGCGCGTCTGTCAAGATACTGGGAGGTTTGTTTTCAAATACTCATCCCTACAATCATCCTTTGGCTGACCTTTTAGTTTAGCCCTGTATCCCGAAGATCGGCTTAGGAGAGGTCAGTGTGGCGGTAGGCGAGACTGGGCCGGCAGCAGCGCATGTTGACGGCTGCTGTCGACGTGTGCAGTCTCATGGAACCGAGGATCAACCATCTCCGCAGTCTCGCTAAGACAGTGAGCACAAATCCACAAAACATTTTGATTTAGTGTGGCAAATGGCATACCAATGTTGACAAAGGGTTTATGGTTCTACTGAACACGCAATTGTAGTTTTACTTCCAGCTTTATTAACATTTCAAAGCTATTGACGTCTGTGACTGAGCGAAATGTGATGCGATTACATGTCAATGAAGGGTGAGGGGGCGAGATAGCAGACAGACATATATGCTGGAGTTATTTGGGTAATGGCCTGGGCCATTTTGGTTAGTCTTTACCTTCATTGTCATGGCCCTGGCTTAACTTACCAAAAATGTGCATTGTATGTCTGTTCACACATCTCTCATGGGCCAGATGTCTTATAGTCTGCCATCATCCCTCGCTTTACCTACACCTAACTCTGGCTTTTTAAACACATGCGTCATTGCTGAAATTGCCTCTTATCACCATAGACATAACTGACTGGACCTACTGTCTCTGCCTTAATTACGATTCCGACTAATAACCATTTGTTAATAAGACCTGTGACTGACTGATTCCGGTATCATCAAAGAGGGCAGAAACAGATAGGAGGAATCGTATTCGGAAGTAACGGAATAGACCTCCAAGGAGACATTGCTCCTGTAAAAAGCATGGTAATGCAATAAGAGGAATCAGCAATACCATCCTCTTTCGGCATCGTCTTAATCAAGAGCGATAAGGTCCCGTGGAGAAGCGCCCCATTGATACGCGTTTGAACGTGGACCCCTGTCTTGATGACGTCTGGGGAATTGAAATGGTGCTATCTCCAACGTTCATCAGTCTTATCAGCGGTGCCCCTCACTGCCCAGCAACCCCAACTTCCAACTTTGTCCCTGAAAGCCTATGGTAACATGAATAGTGGGCATCGGGTTGGGTGATGTTACCGTTCCATTTGGAGTCGAAACTAGCGACATGTTGGATGGACAGTCTCCCCAGTCCGTGAAAGGGATGGATCGTCCAGGTTCCCCCGCTGCTGAAATGAGGTTGGTCGTTAAGAACGGCGGGCTTCCTCAACCCCTTTGGAGCCCAGAATATGGACAAGTCGAGCCTTAGGAAGCTCTGATGGCCAAAATGAAGGGATTTAGGAGCTTAGGGTCTCTTCCGGTGCTGTGCTTGAGTGGCATTGCGCTGGGAGCAGTAACCAACTCGTCCTTCCATGGAGTGAGTACTAATCGACACGAAGCTTCGCCGAGCTTTTATTGACATCAATCGCACAGAAATCCGTCCCCATTGATCTGATTACTCTCTTCAACAACAAAGGTTTCGGTACCCGTCCCGGAGAGGCATCATTCGATGCACTTAACCAGTCGTTTCCAAAGCCAGCTGTTGGTCCCAAGTTCGTCTCACCCGACACAGGAATCCAGTATAGTTTTCCAGGGTATACCGGCCCTGCGGAACCCGACAATCTCATATGTATCGGTCAAAAGGTCGCCGTTCCCCAAGACAGCTACTTTTCGGCATCTTTCCTCATTGCTGGAGACGTTGAGGGTGCGACAGTCAGCGGCAATGTGTCCTTCACCTATTCCGACAACACGACTTCCGAATATGAGCTCCGCACCCTCAATTGGTTCAGCTTCTTGACCATCAACCGCGGTGAAATCATCTTTCCATACAGATACACGGCCAATGGCTCCGACTTCAACACCTCGCACATATTCGAGCGTACTACAGCGCTGCCGCCAGGGAAAAAGCTCAGCTCCATTACCCTGCCTGTGAAGAACAATGCAACTGAGGGCCGACTTCACATCTTCGCTATCTCCTTGTGGCATCAGGCCCCAGAAATTGGCGTGCAGTCAGTCCGCCCGACGCAGAAGTGGGTGGGAACTGAAACACAGGTAATTGAGGTTACCGTCAACAATGCTGGGTCGAAGTGCGTGTCTGGCGACGGTCTCAACGTGACTATTTCTGGAAGTGGTTTCCGCACCGTTAGCCCGGGGCATCTGAAGCGACTCTGCCCTGGCGACCAGAAGGTCGTTGTTGTCGGCGTCGATGGAGCCTCCGATGGTTCCACCAGTGTCTCTGTGGAGATTAGCAGCGGTAGTACTCAAAAGACGACATGGATTGACGGCGTGGAGATCGGCTTGGCAGAGTGGACGGCAGATTCCGACAGTCTTTCCAAACATGAGAGTCCGGAGTGGTTTGACGATGCCAAGTACGGTATTTTCATTCACTGGGGGCCGTATTCCGTCACCGGCTGGGGCAACTCGACGCCGTACGAAAGCTACGCGGAGTGGTTCTGGTGGTACTCTACGCATCATCCAGAAGGCGATCGCTCCAATTTCTACGGGTATCGCCTCGATACCTACGGCCCCGACTGGGCGTATGATGACACGTTCCCGGAGTTCAACGCCTCGAGCTTCGACGCCAAAGAGTGGGTTGACTTGTTCGCTGATGCTGGCGCCAAGTACTTCGTCATCACGACCAAACACCACGATGGCTTCGCCATCTTTGATGCAGGCAATACTTCGAACCGTTCCGCAATTCACCATGGTCCCAAGCGTGACCTGCTTAGGGAACTGTTCGATGCCGCCGAGATTTACCAGCCCTCTCTGAAACGGGGAACATACTTCTCGCTACCTGAATGGTTCAATCCAGACTTCGGGCCGTACGGTTTCGTCCAGTTCCCTACACCATCAGCGGTCTCCTGGCCCGGCACATTGGCACCAAATCCCTACACAGGCGAGCCCGAGCCCTACACTGGACATGTTCCCGTGAGTGACTTCATTGTCGATCTCATGGTTCCTCAGATGGAGACCCTGGCATACGATTACGGCACCGACATTATGTGGTGCGACTGCGGCGCTGCCAACGGTACGGCAGGCTTCGCGGCAGAATGGTGGAACAAAGCCCGCGCCGAGGGTCGACAGGTCGCCATTAACTCACGCTGCGGCATCCCCGAGGCGGCCGACTTCGACACGCCCGAGTACCAAACCTTCGCGTCTGCGCAGCGACGCAAGTGGGAGAGCAACCGTGGCATGGACCCATACAGCTACGGATACAATCGGGCAACGAAGCCCGAGGAGTACATGAACGCTACCACGATTGTCTACTCACTCGTTGACATGGTGTCGAAGAATGGCAACTTCTTGCTGGATATCGGTCCCAGGGCCGATGGAACTATCGTGCAGGCAGAGATGGACAATCTGCGTGAGGCTGGAAAGTGGATCAAGAGCCATGGAGAAGCAATCTTCAATACGACGTATTGGTTCGTGCAGAGCGAGATTGTCGGTGGGCCGGATGTGAGGTTCACGCAGACAAATGAGGCGTTTTATGCCATATACCTGGAAAAGCCGCTTGTTATTGATGGCTGGGTCACTATTCAGGCGCCGATTCCGATTGTTGAGGGTGACTCTGTCAGTCTTCTTAGCGTTAAAGGCGGCGAAGAGCTCAGATGGAAGTCAGCTGGCTCGGGCCCGGAGCATCATTTGCAGGTCAAGGTAGACGAAGCATTGATCGACGAGGATCAGTTCGGTTGGGTCTTCAAGATCTTGTACGTGGCTTAAGTCAGAAGAACTAGATATTGGCGTTATCGTTAGCGGCTCAAACAAAGGGAAAGGTAAATAATGTCAAAATACTCAACTCACAATGATTGCTACAAAAAATGTCATGTATGTGCGTAAGCAGGGGAAGGAGACATTGCGCCGAGGGGGAATCGAACCCCCGGCTCCCCGACGCTGCTGAATGGCAACGGAGAATTTTACCACTAAACCATCGGCGCTCTTGAATGTTTTCAAGCTTAAAATGTTGTATAGAGTATACAATACTATTTAGCAGCAGTCTAACTTCGTTCTTGATATTAGCCTTAATTGATAGCCGAAAGGCTTGCGCCAACGCAGCTCCTTAGCTCCCGAGATTTCAATGATCCTCGACTCATCTCGTGCTAAATTCAGTACCGAGTGTTGCCTACGTGAGCTAGCTAACTGTTGAATTGTATCAATCTATGAGCCTTGGAGTTTTCAAGGTCTGCTGCAAATGACCTTGAGATGTCTAGCGACTCAAGCTCAAAGTTTATGACGTATGTAATCGAAGTTGTCGACTCTAAAACTTTCTTTGAAGGTCTTGCAACCTCAATACTGACCATCTCTGCTAATGGATTTGCCGTATGCATCTGATTAACCAAGAACTTTCTGGGTATCTTTGTCTTTGTTTTTCTTCCCAAAATCAAAAAAGTTTCCTTCCCGCATCTTGCCCGCCTCACTGACACGGCAAATCTCATCGAACTTCTGCAGTACTAGTTCAATATTGACTGGAGTGTTGCGAGCAAGATATTCGCCCTCAGCTTGTCGGGCAGCGGCGATGCTCTGCCGGGTCTTGGACTTGACAGCTGTCCTGATGCTCTGATAAGCTCCCTGGGCGGGGTAAGCGACGATTCCGAGGGCTCCTGTATTACTAAAGTCAGTATATCTTTTAATAAGATAGAATTTGCGTGGTTGAAGGACATACCAGAAGCCGTCTTAGTCACCATATTCATCACACCCTTGCCAACTCCAAATGCCGCACCAGCCGCACCTCCGTCTCGGCCTCCCTTATAGGGCTGATAAAACAAATCAGAGAATCCTCCACCTATACCGGTGACAAAGTTTTTCCCGCCGACCATCGCGCCGGACTTCCAGTCTGTGATGGGTGCGCGGTCCTCTACCTTCTCGCCGTAAAGCTTCGGCGTCACACGGAGCCCTTCTGTAACCGCCATTGGCACATCGAGATAGAATTTGCCATATGATTTGAAAAAGTTGCCAAGGCCGGAAGCTGATGCCCTCATCGCCGCTCCTGTCGTGCTTCCACAGCCCCTGCCGGCACTTCTTGGTCGTTCGAGAGGATCGGATTGCGGGGGCGCAAGACTCGGTGACCGGGGTGGTGTCTGGAAGTCACTGCTAGCGCTGCTTCTCATGACATCTTCCATCTCGGCTGACTTCATCTTCGATCGTTGGTGGTAAACTTGGATTGGTTTGACGACGATATCCGTAGCTCCTTTAGCCATGCCAATTCCTACGCTCATTAGCGATGAAGCAGAGCCCGTCACAGGGTCCCATCGACGGTTCTCGATAATGTATGTTCTCGTCTCGTGTCTAAATCAAGGTCCCGTCAGTATTGCACACAAGTAAACAACCCTGTCTGAACTCTTGCTCGGTACTTACGGTGACATGTTCTTTTGTCCAATCTTAAGGTGATCAAGGAGAACACCTGCAGCTCGCTTTGACAACTTCATGTGCTTCTTGCCCCTTTTGAACTCCCAGACTGCGGGCTGGTCGGGGAAGATGTCACATTGCAGAATTTCGAGGGGTAGGTTGGCGTGGAACGACTTGGCTGCCGTAGCTACACCATTTTCCGTCTTCATCTTGGCTGCCACTTCGCCAGCTGCCGCCGCAGCTTCCGGAGTCAAGCAGAAACGGATGGCATCGGCCAAGTTTTGGGCATTGAGCTGCTTGTGTGGGATTGGCTTCGGTCCTGCACCTGCGATCGCAACCATGTCGCCCCAGAAAGGTTGGCTGAAGCAAGTTAGCCATTGAAAACTGTTTTCTGGGTTAAATTTCGTGGAAAAAAATATACTTACTCTCCAAAAAACGGCACAATAGTTGTTGGCCTTCCGTTCAGCAGCCCACACGCAGTTGTTCCCGCACCGCCGTGGTGGAAGACAGCGGCAACGTTGGCGAATAACCACTCGTGAGGGCAGTCTCCGAGGAATAGCACATCATCGGATTCGATACCTCCAAGGTTACTCCATCCCTTGGATATGATGGCACGAACACCTGTGAATCTAACGGCATCCACAAGGATCTTGGTCATTTCTTCAGGGTTGTCGATAACAATACTTCCGAAGCCAATGTAAATGGGGGTCGGTCCGTTCTTGAGGAAATTCGCCAACTCGGGTGACGGTGTGTACTGGGGAGGATCTCGAAAAAAGAAACCGCAGACATCTGTTGAAAGTCAGTTCCATTTTTGACATGCCAGTAAAGGCTGGGCTCGTACCGATATATGCGGGCCAATCAATCGGTTTGGGCACCAGCGCTGGAGACCAGCAATACGTAAAAGGGATCTTCTGCGATTCTGCAAGTACTGGACCTTCGGAAAATGGTACTTCCTCAAGGTCGATCGTTCTCCGCCAGTCATTGATGACATCCCCCAACCTGTAATGTTCTTAGTATAGGTTATCATCTGCGACGGTGTTTCAATCCTACCCCTGCCATGTCAGCCACTCGACAATGCTGTATGAAACAAAATTTGCGGTCATTTGATCAACAACTCCCTTGTCTCCGAACTTGAGGTTCGCCAAAGGGTGAGGAAACGCTCTCGTGCTGCTCCAGGGCATGGTAAACATGAGGTGAAGCGGCACACCCAAAGCCTGGGCGCAATGGACATGCGCAAAACTCGGTGGATTCGCAATAATCGCATCAGCCACAAAGGGCTTCCCTGTCTGCGTATCGGGCTCGATACAGGATCTCCAGCATCCTTCAAGCATCTCCTTGACCATTTTGCGCTTCTTCTGAATGTCACCGCCCTTCAAACTCTTTAAACTGGGAATAAGGCCGGGGTTTTTGACCATGTATGCCATCAATTCGGAGGGGTCGCCGCCAATAGCATGGAATTCGAGATTGGATTTCCGCACGAAATCGTCAAAGACGTCGTGTGTAGCTAAGCGGACGCGGTGGCCGTAGGTCTGGAGCTCATTGCCAAGGGCAATGAAAGGCTGGACATCTCCTCGGCTTCCAACAACCTGGATAACGATGTTGAGTTTGACGGGGAAAGTCTTTTGCTCGGCAAAGCGTTCTGCTGCCTCGAAATATTCTGGGGGAGGCCCTTGCGCTGCTGCGGCTTGGGCAAGTTGGTTTGTGTCTTTGAAGTCGGGAATGAATCGGGCAAGTGTCGTCGCCAGGCGAGAATCGAGGTTCACGTCAACTCTGCCATCATCTGCGAGAGGTCGATTGGTTAAGAAGGGCACCCTTAGGGTTGTATCGTTGGGTCTTCCTTACTTCTGACACTGTCTCTATTTTGGTGTAGCCCCTCGTTTATCGCTGTCTCGTAGGATGGAAGATAATCCTGGGGCATTGTGTCCTCTTCCACCATCCGGACTGTGTCACGCTTCGACATCTTGTCTTCTTCGGGACTCTTCTCGCGGGGTATGGAAATGGGACTTTGGAACTTGTTGTGGGCGAGCCTAATGATAGACTGGTACTGAATACTAATGTAATTGATTCCCAAGTTCTGATGGGTGTCTCGACGATAAGAAAAGATGATCTGCGAAGGTGATTAATCAACGAAGTCAAAGCGAAGAGCTTTATAGGGTCCCAAAGATGTTTGAGAGTGAAGTCAACTGCAACCGCGAAGCATGAAAGAGGGGTTCAATAAATATCAGCGCGCCGATTCAAAGTTTTTCACAAAGATTTGCATACCGCCTTCTTACATCATTCTATATCAGACACTGCGCAACGTCAAAAAAGTCCGTCTCGTGCCTGACTCGAGTGAGATGAACCCCGAACGGGAACGCTAAAGTGGCTAGACTGACTATTTCTGCCCCGGCATGTCGAGCCGCGCCACGCCACGACACCCCGAGATGGGGCCTATGTGAGAAGGACGCGTGCCAGGCCTTTTTTAAGCTTAGGAGCCGCGGATTCGGCTTGATACCGTTGCTATCGGGGCAAAAAAACCAGGGGCACAGATATCTGTTTCGATCTACGATGCGCGTGTCCAGGATGATTGTTCCCACCCAGCGAGACCCATCATTGCTCAACGCTGAAGGCAGATAGCCCGGTGGGCAGTGCTAGAAGAATCTGATAGGGCCATGCCAATCCGCGGGAGCTAGGGTCGCAGGGTTGTCTCGCATCTAGTGACAAATACGCGTATAGAACCAACTTGCGGAGAAAGCCGAAATGCCTAAGATCTAAACTTGGCTGTTCCCCACCGCCCTTAGCTTCTCTGGGCTTCGCCGCAGGTGGCACCCCTGATTACACTGGTTTGACGTGCCTGGCGGATTAGTTCACTGACCAATCCCGATTTCTTGGATATACGCGTATGGATAACACCAAATAATGTTCGACAAGGTGGCTCAGCCCTACTTCGAAAAGCTCTGACTCCGCGTACAATTTCAAGATCTGCAGATGTCACCCATGAATCTGCCTAGTGCAAGGGCTCTTTTCGTGTTTGTTGTGTCGTAACCTCCGCTACACGTATGCAAAGACGAAGGGGTGGTGGATAGGGGGCATCAAAAATGACGGAGACGGATTACTTATATCTTGGCCTTTTGACCGGTTAACGATGGGGTAAAATCAACTCACAAGCAATCTCGACGTCAAGCCACGTCCTTCTAGACAAGCCCAAGATCCTATCGACTCGGAATAGCAAAGTTTGTTTTCGACCGGAGCCAAGGCCCGTGGCCCGCTCAAACTCAATTCAAAGTCAATTGCATTGTGCCAAGAAGCAACGCCCACAGTCCTTTCACCATGGCGGACAACAGCATAACGACAGAGAGCGCATCCACCAGTTTCGTGTTCTATCACTACGAACCTTCCATGGTGGCAGCGACGGTCTTCATCATTGTATTCGGAGTCTCGGGTATGCTGCACATTTGGCAACTATGTCGACGCCGGACGTGGTACTTCATCCCATTTGTCATTGGTTGCATGTGTAAGCTGTTGATTCCTATGTTTGTCTGAAAATTTAGGTATGTACTAACTGACAATATCCAGTCGAGGCAGTTGGATATGCAGGCCGAGCCATGTCGGCATCTGAGGCACCCAATTATACCAAAAACCCTTACATCATTCAGTCGATTCTCCTGCTACTTGGACCGGCATTATTTGCCGCCTCGATCTACATGGTGCTTGGCCGACTGATCAATCTTCTTGATGCTGGTCATCACTCGTTGATCAGGCCAAAGTGGTTGACCAAAGTCTTCGTGCTCGGCGACGTCTTGTCGTTCTTCGCCCAGAGTGCAGGTAAGGCAATTCCATCCCTGGACCCCTTGATCCTGATCTCAGCAGAGTGCTGACGTATATATGTAACTAGGTGGTGGTATGCTGGCAACAGCCAAAGACCGCGACTCCGTTAAAAAGGGTGAAAATATCATCGTCGGCGGTCTTGGCATACAGATCCTGTTCTTTGGTTTCTTCATGATTGTGACACTCGTTTTCCACATCCGTCTTGCCCGAAACCCGACGTCCAAGTCTCACACGATTCAAACACCTTGGAAGGGTCTTCTCTGGGTTTTGTACGGTAGCAGCTTGATGATCATGGTCCGTTCCTTATTTCGAGTCGCTGAATACGTCGAGGGCAAGGAAGGCGAGTTGCAGTCGAAGGAGATGTACATCTACATTTTTGACGCGCTTTTGATGGGAATCACCGCGATCTTGTTCAACTGGTTCCACCCGAGCCGCGTCATCAACGCCCAGGCGACTGGCCTCAAGCAAGTAACGAGCTCAGAAGTGCTCAACGAGGGGTATCTCATGGAGAGCGGACAGTACCGCAACCTACATCAGCAATATCCGCCGCAGTATCAGCAGCAGCAGCAGCACACCCAGAATGAGAGATATGAGCCATACCAAGGAGCCGGTGGGCCGCGGGACTTTTGCAGGTAAAGAAAGTCGGGTAACAAGGAGCGAGCTAGCTGGGTCTTCAGCGGAACCGAAAAGACCAAGCGAAGACAATTGGAGAGAGTGGGCTTACGAGCCGGCGAACTGCACTTGTCGTTGATGGGGGGCCAATTATTTGTTTCTGGATAATCGGGCCAAGTTCCATGTACAATTAGATCAATCATTTGGCACAGGAGCTATAATTGCATTTTTGGGTGAACATGACAGAATGGAGAGTTTTGAATAGACCAAAGACATAACCCACCTGGACAAGTGAATACGTTTTAAATTTCAACGGCGGATAGAGGCGGGGTACTGAGCCTGTAGATCTATATTAATCTTCTGTCGTTGCTTCAAACGAGTTTTAATGCTCTAAATAAGACAGATCCACTTGCCTGGATGTCGGGCTGTTAGTCTTCGTTTCCTTCCTATTGCCCAGGGCATCCTAAGGTGGTCTCCAACGGGCCGTAACACACTGGACTTGGTCGGCTGGTACGCCCAGCACCCAAATGTGACCAACTGAGTTCACCTACCCAGAACTCTTGATACTGCAAATGGACTTGTGCATATATCGAGGGGCAGGGCTCAGGCCGCAGTACTAGCGCAGCCATGCCGCACAGCCGGGCATCTTCAAGCCCGAGGACAAACCTGCTGCAATCGGAAATGGTTTCGTGAGGGGTACAGTATTACTCTCAATCAAAATGGCATATAAGGACCATGTACTTGGACGTTTCAAACAGGTATAAGCTATGTAATCGTTCTTGCTGTTGAACTGGCCCTGAAAACCGCGTTAAACTTCTGCCATTGACAAGGGGTGAACCTGGATAGAAACTACTCTGGCTAGTACACCTAATATTTTCTCGAGCCCGGAAAACCAGCGTATCAGCTTATGTGAATCCGGCGCTCATCACTCGAGGACGGAAGACATAGTTGTTCCTCTCTAGCTGCCACATTTCAACCATCTGTTTACCTCAATGTGATACCTCTTCCGTCTCAACACTTTGACCTTGATGGGTTACACCGGCGCAATGATCTATCTTAACCTCCTTCCTTTTTCCGCGTTCTTCACTCTTGCGGCTTCGATCTCTGCAACATCTGGATGCCGCTGCGCTGAAGCTTTTTTTTTTTAGCATCCCTTGGATTAACTTATCTACCCTTGAGCAGGTGAAGCCATTTCCGCCTTACAGTGAATTGAAGATTATCACTATTAGTCACTCTCTCTAACCCTAAATGAAGAGGTGGTCGATGCACGATGTTCAGGAGAGCCACAGGGTGTTCCCGTCATGTTCCACATCGCCATTGAATGCATCCTCGCCAACGGTATCGGGGCTGTCAGTCAGTACGTGGTGTACTCCGCCGGTTTCGACCAAAAATTCACCTCAGGCGTTCAGAATACCGTCGACATCATCAAGTACGGCCTAAGAAGATTGCCAGGACCAGAAGCATTTCCTCCTCGGTGTCACGAGCCAAAAGGTCATCTAAGGGATAGACTGGAATGGACTAGTGATCTAAGGGATAGATTAGCACACCAGTGGCCACCTATAAGAAGGCCATCTCCCCAGCAGTCAACTAGGAGAAGGCCAGAGATAAATGCAGTCATCAGTTTACACCTATCTTGCCGTTGACCTTCTCACTTCGTACCGAGCCCCCTGACACTCGGCTACTCACAGGGTGCTGCTATCGTGCAGAAAGCTATTAAATTTTTGGATAACGCGTCCACGGCAGCAGTCAGCGGTGTCTTCATGGTCAGCAACCCCTACCGCATACCTGGTCGATATTCGAACATCGACAGCTAGGGCCGTCCTGGTGATCGCACCGCGTTTGGCCTCTCCGCCACCCTGGCTATGCAAGCAAATCAGAGCATACCCACCAACAGCGGTGAATTTGACCGCAGTGGTAAAGTCAGCGATATTTGCCTCAACGTTAGCATTATCCTTTTCATCCGACGGTATCATAACTCCGGCTAAGTCTGTGCTCCTAGAACGACATTATATGCGCGACCGACCCCAAGTGTAGTTGCCGGCTTGCAAATGATCATACGTCTTACGGGTTGATGCAGCCAGTACAAGTACTGATCGCCAACTACTTTCTTGGCCGGCTGTAATCGAGGCTAGAATCCGTCAAGGTTCCAGACCCATGATGTTTTCTGGCACTATAACAAAGAATGACTGGTTACAGCTTGTACTAGTACACCTTCGATATTTGTATACGATTACCGCTGCAGCTGATTTCCAGCGAGTCATTGATTCGCAATTAGTCGTGTTCAAAGCAAACCGGAGACGTCACCCGCTCATCCAGCTGACGAAACCCCCCCCTTCAGTAGATTTCTTCGAGGTTGCTCGCCATAATTTCACTGCGTGCTCTCATTCATGTTACAGTATACTTCGTCTCAGTTCTAGCGATCAGCTTAAGATAAGGTTATACTCGTGATGAGGCTGCTTGATGTATTCTTTGTCTTCTTTCCAGCTATGCATGATCGTCCTGGCCTTGCAGTTAGTCGTTTAAATACCTGATCTGGCAGTTTGCTAACATCTTTCACATTTTGTAACCTTCTTCGCCATAAATCATGCAAATCCTCGCAGAAGCGCATATTTCCAACGCCAACGCCATGTATCTTGAAACTACAATTTCCGCAGCAAGATCACTCTGTTCGGATCAGGGTAAATCTAGAGAACAAAGTCAGCAGGCCAAGTCATCTTACGCTTAATCTTAGTTCCCATAGAACACGACTTACCATCGCTCCGGATACTAAGTTAGAATGTCTTTCCCTGCTTCCATCTGGATTCATCAAGTCGTATTTCAACAACAATGTCGCCATGATCATCTTGATCTCGTTGACAGCAAAGAAGCGACCAGGGCAAGCATGACGTCCATACCCAAAATTCAAGCTTGACTGACCCACGCTAACGAACTGGGCGTTAGCAACCACTTCGGCCTGCTTGGATCCCGTCTTTTGTTCTTTTTTTGCTAGGCGCAACTTATAGAAGCGCAGGGGATCAAACTCATCCGCGTCTGGAAAGAATTCCTCGTCGTTATAGATACCGATAGTGGGTACTTCAATTATGGAACCTTTGGGGATAACCTGACCGTTGGAGAGTGTGAAAGTCTTGAGAACCTTTCTTTGGAAGGATACTACTTAAAGTCAGGCGAGATATGCGGGTAGAATTCAAGGAACTTACCAGGTGCCAAGACGTGATATCTCATACACTCCTTGAGGAAGCTATCGAGCTTCTTCATGTTCTGCATTGCACTGCTAGTGAACACGCCGTTACTTCCAACAAGAGCTTGTTGTACATCCTCACGCAGAACGGGAACAAGTTCGGGCGTTGCTGCTAGAGTATACAGTCTTAAATAGTAGAGTTAGCATATCCCGTAGCGCGGCATATAATCTTACAAGAAGACTTACGCGTTAGTAGTCGTGGTTGAGGTGGTATGAATGGCGGCAAAGCTAAGGCCCAATTGATATCTCGCAAGCTCCGTGTCGTCCCTCTGACCAAACTTCTTTTGTGACTCTAATATCCACTGCAGCATGTCATCCGGCTTCTGATAGTCAGGGTCCTCAGCAGCCTCTCGCCTTGCTTTGACAACTGGTTTCAAGAATGTGCTTGCTTCAATGATGCGCCTTTGTACCTTCTTAACCTCGGGGCTCCTTGGCGCTAAGATAGGGCGCAGATACGGCTGTATAGTAGCGACTTTTCGAACCGCTTTCATAACGTCGACAGTGTAGTTAATGGCAGAATCGAGGTAGGCTTCGTTCCGACAGAGTTCGGGTCCAACGAAGACACGGCCAGAAACCATGCCAACGATACGCATCAGCTTATCTATGATTTTGACCTCTGTCCATTCACCCGATTGAGGGAGCTCAATTCGCATAGCCTCGACGACCTCGTCGGAAATGATAGGGTTAAGCCAAGCTGCACGATTGTAAGTCCTAGCTTTAAAGACGTATAAGATGGGATATTCTAACGCACTGAGAGCTGGTGTTAGAGAAGTCTTAACCGTATGGGGCAACAGATCGGCGTCTGTCTCAACGCCAGTATATTTCGCGTGAAGGGTCTATCATAATGTGTAAGTTTTAAATTATCTTTATTAGCTTTGTCTTAAAATATAGAATCACCTCTTCTAGAGCTTTGTTAAAGCTCAGCACATCATCAGGAAGCCTTTTCAGCTCATTCATAAACTTGGGGGCAATGACGATGCTCATTGATTCTATGCTTAACATCAGCACCGAGCTTAACTTTTTGTTTTCTTGAGAAAATACTCACTTCTTGAGGTGGTTATCCGAAATGCCTGTTCTTTGAACTTTGCGAAATTCATCGTCAACTTTAAACATCACTCTCCTCACTGTTGTATTGCAGTCAACCTACCTTCTGATATCCGTTCAAATATAGATTCTTAGCCTCTCCGTTCACGTACTTCTTCCTGCGGCTCTCTTGTCCTCCATACTCCAACCCAACCATAGGTATATTTGCGATTGGATCGCTCTTGAAGACCCCTTGCACGATAAAAACAAGAGCACAAGCAACCAGCGCCGTCGCGGCTACCGGCCAACGACGGGTCACCTCGACCAAGACCGTGCTGTCCAAGGCCGGCGTTGCTGTGTCGTTCATGTTGGGAAATATTGACATAGACATTTTGGGCGGTTAAGCAGGTTACGTTGAAGGTGTGCTCAGACGGAGGATTAAATCTGGAACAGAAAGAAAGGGTCTAGGGCTATAATATACGTTTCCAGCCTTTCACCGTATTCTTCCTACGCCGCATGACACTACCAATGTCCGTGCCGAGAAATTCACCAGGCCACCCTGTTTTCAGGGAGGCCCTTCATAGTGATGATGAATAATCCATCCTGTGGGCGATGAAAATTTACAAGCAGGGCAAGGAATGAGAGTGTTACATGACCGGTTGAAACCACACGACCCAGCCAGGGGTTGACAGCGGCGGGCACCCGTCACCTTTTGCCTCCCACCCCTTGCCAATTAACGTGACGGGAATGGATGATCAACAAGGTAGCATCAGCAATCCATTGAAAAGAAGCATCCAAACTCTCGGGTGTAGGGGTCCCGAAGCAGGAAGGGCTGGAGCAAGCGGACTCGACAAAACTCCGGATCAAGGTTCATCGAGTGAGGCTCGCGTGCAAACAAGCAAACCGAGCGGGGTAAGTTTCGCACTCAACAGTCTAATCGTCGTCAAATGAGAGGTGTGACGTAGTAGAATCGACACCGGTTACTTTCTGGGTGGAATTAATGTACCTATGAGACTTTGTAGGATCAAAAGCCCAGAGTAGTCGGGTTGTTTGCAAAATTGTTCCTCTGGGTGTCTTCCGAATGCACACGGTAAACGCAAGCTGAAGAAATCCCACGCAGTCTCCTTCATTGGAAAAGGCCGTTGCGCCATTCCCAACTTTCATACGGCTTGAGTTTGAATATTCAACGGTGTTTCACAATCTTCTATCTGCGGCATTCGGAAATCCATTAGTGGTCAAAGCGGCATACCATTGAACCGAGGAAAAACACGGAAATTTGGAGGGGAACAAAGACATACTTAAGAAACCCCAACATCCCACTGACGAAAGTTGATTCTTTGGTGTTCGACCTTCTCAATTGGGCCATTAGTACGTCGGACGACCTTGTTCGCGTCAAGGTGAGGTGACATCTTCCACTGGAACATCAAGCCAAGCGCAAGAGCTATAAACCTTAAGAAGGCCAGTGATTACCCTGCCAAACAAACATACTCCCTATTTAGGGCTCTTGACTACTGTTGCATGATAGTCTCG
The DNA here is from genome assembly GCA_001625285.1 of Colletotrichum incanum. Classification (NCBI taxonomy): domain Eukaryota; kingdom Fungi; phylum Ascomycota; class Sordariomycetes; order Glomerellales; family Glomerellaceae; genus Colletotrichum; species Colletotrichum incanum. The sequence goes on from LFIW01001479.1 coordinate 61,270, forward strand.
CCGGCCAAATTGACACCTAGTCGATAGTAAGTGGTTCCTTCAGGAAACCACAGGATGGTGTAGCCTACGATTTTCAAAGATCCCGCCCATATGCGCTCCGTCGCTCGCGTAATGCGATTGAATGCAGCTCACCGGCCGCGTGGTAAATCTTGTATTATTTTCGTACGGATCAGCGGCGAGCCTCACACACGTGCAACCCAAGCCAACGGTAGGCAATCATCTTTTGATACCCTCATGATCCATGCATGGGAGCGAGACCCTTGTCCCGACCTCTTTTTCCAGTGCAGCCACCTAGAAAAGTAAGTTTTGGGTTAGCGAGCTGGCCAACTGGATGGCTGTCCAGGCTACTGAACTTAGGTACAAATCAAATACTGGTCAAGCCGCGCAAACTCTGAGATGACGGCGAGACCGTGGCCGTCGATGTCGTCACCGGTATTTTGCAATTAGACTGACTACAGCCCCGCTTAGCCGATCAAGGCGTCGTATACAGAGCAAGTGGTACTGTCAATAGATTATTATCAGGCCTAACCCAGCATATTCGTTACAGCAATAGTCGCACTATGCATCACAGACCATAGGGCGTTACACGAGTATGACGAATCATGCCAAGGATATGCTAGTATCAGGGGATCGTCTATTCATTACATAGACGCATACGTTCACAGTCCTTCTTTCAGCATACTCGTCAAGCCATCTCATTGACCCCCTACCTTTCTATGAGCCTGTCAGCTGCTGCCAAACAATTATCAACAGCAGATGAATCTTGTTAAATAACACTCTTTGATGCAATGGTAACTATATAAACAATGGGGGGTAGAAAAATGACTGCAATTTCTAGAAAAGCTTTCGTGGCTTCAACCTGCGATGTTGCAAGCCGGGTATAAATGATTGACATGCACATTGACCAAGCAATGCTCGGCTAGACTTATCATAAGCAAGCATCGAGCGTATATTCTGAGACATACAAAGATATCGATGCAGAATCGATGGGTTCTGCATCTGACGGTTTACTGAGAGATCAGGGATGCTAACCCAGCGAATATGAAGAGAAAGAGAAGTGGAGTACAAGATGCTAGGCGTGATTACGCATATGGAGTTTCGGCATATTCCACTTGAAATTAGTGCCACGAGAAATGAGTGATGTCACCTGAAAGGAGATAAGCCAGTATCTCTAACCCCCCAACTTTGTGTTCTTCATTTTATAGAATGGATGATTCAGTGTTAATACGCGCAAGCAGCTCCGGGAGGGGCTCTGGCGACTTCCAGGATTGCCTGCAATCTAGCATGGAATTTGACACTGGAAATAACTGTACTTTGGTTGAGACATGGCAAAGTGGGGTTTTGGCCTCCAAAGCGCTTTCATTTGCAGCACCAGGGAAGATTATTGGATAGCCTGGTGATGAACGAACTACGCTATATAACACCGGAACGCCATCCTGTGAGTGCGATGTCGTCGAACCGAAATCTACTCGGCCAGAAGTCCTAGCAAATACTCGTGCAGTTGAATCCCATCTTTAGCGTGAGTTTGGGGCGAGGACTTCAAGTGAAAGCGCAGCCTCATAGAGAATGGCCATCGCAGGAGGACAAGAAGACTGTACCGCAGGGGAATGAGCAGCCCCCGTGTGGGCCATTGTATGTGCGCAAGAAGCACGACTGGGGTAGAATCCACCAGAATAGGACCGTCATTCCGCCAGATTCGGATTGTGCCTTCGCAGCTTGGAATACTACTTATCCAGGGCGAAGCGGTCACTTCGGCATGTTCACCAAACGCAACTATCACGTCGAAGTTACAGGTTTGCCCGTTGCCAAAATAGAGCAGATACAGGGTGTCGTTGAGGATGTTTTGCAGCTGGAGAATGACTTTCGGACTTTCACTTAGCAACAGCTTAAGGCAACTACTGAAAGTCTTCAAAGGTTGGTCGGATACTCCTATGAAGGATTGTACGGTTGAAAAGAGATCAGTTATGCCCCGGAGGAGTCAATATACTGTAGTGTCGCTGAGGATTTGTCTGGGCCGACTTCGCTCCGCGTTACATCCCCCCGACAGGGGTACATATACCTATCTATTTCCCTTTGTATCTAGACTTCCTATAGTTAACCACACATTTCGTGCCCTGCTTCCGCAGAGCTGTGATCGCCACATAAAGGCAAGAGAAATAAGCATTAGTTGACAACGATCTTCATGCGCAATGAAGGTTTCAGTATTTTGCGGCATCATCCGTGGGGCATTTGAAAATAGTGGAAGTTGACATCAAGCCTATGTCCAGGACTAGTGACTTGGTTCTTCTTACACACATGGCGCAGTTCAAATTTGAACACAGAGATGGTTCTTTGCACCATAATCTCAAACTTATTTGGGGTAATCCTGTGGTCGTTGGAGCCAGGAAAGTGGAGGTGACTGGTGGAAAGTGAGACGGCGACATATGGTTGTGGGCAAGTCTTAGCAGAAGGTAAATGGTACAACCTCAGGTAAGCAACCCAGGCTATCAATCCCACATATTCTAGTATGATAAAGCCAGGCATGGTGTAAAGTTCAATTTAAGATGCTATCGGATCGGATCCACAAGCAGAATTGATGAAGCAGCATATTGACGGCTTGTGAATCAACGTCAAATGCTGTTTCAAAACATAAAATCTCGGTTGGTCTTGAAGCTGAATAGGTTCTATAAGGCGTCCACGAGATCAGCTACTCAGACAATTCCTACTATTACCACGCATTTAATCTTGGAAAGTCAGAATAGGCTTATTTAGAGCCAGCTACAGACAATTTGAAAATACCCATCAAAGTCCTCAGTTGCCGTTGTAGAAGGAAGCTTCCCCATAGCAGATGAACCCTGACGAAGGTGTGGATGGACAAGACATCTTATCTTTCAAAATTAGTAATAAGGTGCTGAGACATGAGGCGCCTTATGCTTAGTTGCGGTTTGTTGACTACTAGTGCTGCGTTATCTGAGCTCTCCCCAAATGAATGCAAGTGACTATTGAATGGACTCATTTGTAATGCCAGCATGACGCGTTATCAACCACAGTGGAGCTACTGGCCGTGGCGAGCCTCGTAGTGGATCGAAATTCTAAGCTCAATTACAAGACACTAGTTACAAAAGTAGATTCGATTATAAGACCGAAAGCTGGATTGGGCAGGCTTCTCCAATGGGAAATGTACGCATCAGATGAGTAGCTACCTTAATGATGTACTAGTGAGTCGCGGTGGCCGAGCCGTTTTTGCCATAGTTGGGTACGCAAAAGCCTTCCGTATCGAAATTGACCTTCTAAAGCCCCTCACTATGACTCTAGCTTTTTCCCACCAAAGCATATCGATGATATTGGCTCGCACCAGGATGAAGGACGACTCGAGAACGACCCTGTAGTCTCGCTCTTTCCACCGTAGCTGCCGTATGGCCCCATGTTGACCAACCGGATTTCGTTGTGTCGCTAGGGACTGGAACCAAACCCGAGTGACATCTTCTCTCCAGCCGACGTCCGCAATGTGCTTAGAACTGGTACATTTATAAGGCTCTGTCAGCTGTTCTAAGAGAAAACCAGAGATGGAAAGTTGAGACAAGCTTTTCAGGCACACCCAAGGTATCATCGCCTGGATGTACAACCGATAGTGGTGAACCACGTTTGGATGATGTACAAGCTATTACTAACATGAGGGTCAATCTGGACGAAGATACGTCACTTTCTATGCAGATTAAGAATGTGGTGCGGTGGCTCATTGCATCTCTGTTCTCGTCGATATGGGGATATGTACCTTGGAACTGGGCATATGCTTTGTCCCGTCGAAGCCGATAATCCGGGATTTCCTACTCTATTTGATCGTCTAAATTCAGTTCAATTCCAGATAAACAGATCTACCAACACGTAGGTCATTGAGAATGGATGCTTTGACAGCAATGGTAACTTCCGAAGGCTAATAAATCTCAACAGTGACGATAAATCTGCCATAGCTCTAGATCAGCAATCTTCGGAGCCCTGCCACCTCAGTGGCTCACTCTTTCAGTTGAGAAGCTCATCGAGCTCTAATATTTAACAGCGATTTTTGATCGGCCTGATCACAGAATAAGGAAAAGATTAGGAAGCAGACAATCTAAAACGAAAAAGGCGGAGGATATAAGGCCCGGTTTCGTACATTAAAAGCAAAATGAAAGTGATTATTGATAGAACAATGCATCCGTTCACGTAAGACATGCCACACCTCCTGCCGCATCATCCGGGCCGGCAAACCTTTCATTTAGGTGCAACCTCCCAACCTTATCGGTGGTAGTACATGGTAGAACCAAACTGCCCTTTTCTATCATCGTGGTCTGCCGTACCGCGGCGTTGCCCCACGAGCTAGGAAAATTCATAAAATTCATAATTGCGGCATCTTTAACTTTCTATCTCGCCCGTAAGTTTTCCTGCTTCCATGAACATCGCTGTCTTCACATATTTATGGGTTTAGCTTTTCAGAGTCGGCCCGAGAAAACTTGCTAGGGCCTTCGAGCTTTGTTCCAGACGATGCTGTAGGTTACAAGCTGTTGCTACTGCGGACATGCTAAGTGTCTCGACCGTTACGAAGAACTCTTCACCAATACATATGACACATCCACGTAGTGCTTCGTCAATCCAAATGAAAACGGAGATGGTTACTTCGTTACTGATAGAGAACCGCATGCAAACCCGAAGCTCACTCGAATATTGAGCGAACAGACTGAAACACCAATGGCTTTGCTAGGTTTACAAGAGCGTTCTGGAAGCCCTCCGACTACCAGTTCGTTCCTTTTCCTCCTTGTTGAGATAATCCGTTAAATATGAAAATCCTTTAAACTGTATACGGGAATTCGACTGCACTTTTGATACCGCTACGCGGCATCGTGCCCGACTGGGTATCATCCGGGATCACAAACCAGGGGCAGCCGGCCGATAATATCCGGAGCTACATCAAGTTCGGCAGGATCTACGGATCGAACGGGGTGGACTACATATACCTTAAGGAGGAGGAAGATTACTATGACGTGCTCGTATGGGAGAACAAGGGTTCGGGCGGCACTAAGCAAAAGGGAGACGGTGTCTTTTACTGTGATATGCGCGGCACCGACTCCGACGACTACGTATGGATCTACGCCGACGGCCACTCGAACGAAATCTTTGCCAACACACACAACACTCCGTTCTGGGACCCGAACTATGACTTTGAGATTAAAGTCCCGGGCCTGAGGACTGGCATTCACTTGGCCGATTGGACCGGTAACGGTCGTTGCGATGTGCTGGTCCAGAACAAAAAGACGGGAGACATCAGCTCGTGGGAGAACCAGTGGAACGCGGGCACCAAAACGCTGAGATTTGCGAACCGGGGAGTTGTTGCTTCACCAGGCTGCAGCAAGGGTTGGGGCGTTGGCATTTTTGATCGCGGCATGCGCATTGCCGATATGGAGTGAGTATCAGTACCTTCAAGCTTTCGAGTGATGCTAATCAATATACCCAGTGGCGATGGCAGAGCCGATGTTGTCTGCTTTGAAAAGATGGGCGACTGACGGGCTGGTTGAACCGCCAGTCTGGCATGTTCAACGCCGGCCAGATGAAGCTCACAGAAGGCTGGTAAGTCACCTCAACATTGTTTCGACAAGACAAGGCAACCAGATACTGACCGACTCAGGGACGTGCCAACCTCCGCCTGGCCGACGTGGAGAATTCGGGCAGAGCCGACATCATATGGCTCAACAAGTACACCGGCGCCGGCAGCGTTTGGAAGAACAACGGCTACGCCGGGCCTAACGGCGGAGGCGGCGGCAGCTCCTTCTCGTGGACGAAGCGCGGCGTGCTGTACTCACCCATCGATCGTGGCGAGGTCATGGTAAGATAGTTTTGGCAACTCCGGCCCAACGCTGGAGGCGAGCGCTAACGAGATAGAACTTTGCCAACCTGGGAGGTCTGGGCAAAGCAGACTTGATACAGGTGTATCCCGCAACCAACGAGGTATGAGACCCTCGGGAGAGGCTTGGATATCTGGATGCTCACAGAGATGAAACAGGCCTACACCTTCTTCAACAAGTACGGCGGCGGCGGCGGATCTACCGGCGATGATGGCCCCATCGGTAAGTCGAGTCTGCCTTGAACACTACTAAATGCTAACTCAGATTCGTAGAGTCTCCCGGATTACCAGTATATGGCTCTGATACCGCAAGACCCGTTCCACCCAGTGAGACTGGCGCTATTCTCACCTTATGCTCTTTACGCTGACTGCTCTTGTAGCGCCTGTTGATAAGCTTACTATGAGCTTGACCGTCAACAATGTGGCCGAAAGATCCTTTACCAAAGGCTACAATGTCACACTGACCCTAGGTAATAGACGTAGGGTGGGCAGGGCAGGGCAAATATACGACATTGACTGCGGCAACGAAGATAAGTGCAAGGCGCTGGGTAATGTTGTCCTCAAATTTTACCTCCAACCAGACCAGAGAGAAGATGAGCGAAACCATCTTGCCAAAATCGACGAGTTGAAGGCCGTCTTCGACAAGAACCATAACAACTGTTAAACGCTCTTGACCAAATGGGACGGCAGCAGCTTCTCCAGTCTCCCAACATATGTTCGTCTGGCTGAGGATAAAGCGAAGAACAAGCAGGCGATCATTGACTTTGTCTACAGCGCTATTGAACTGACTGTCGCTGATATACGAGCATACCTCCACAACTACTACATCATGCACGAGTAAGTCTTCATCTAGTCATTTTGAATAACAAATCGTTCATTTAATGCTAGTGATGTCACCAATGGCAATGTTCTGATGCGGGAGAGTGGTGGCAAGGTCACTTATGCCAAGCTCGTTGATTGTGACAAGCCCACCCCCTTGCCTCGCGATGTTGACCAGAGTGAGGTAAGTCTCTTTCTTGGAAATTATTTCTATTTCTGTTCATGATACTTACTGTATGATAGATTGACGGTCTTCATGAATTGGCTCCGCAAAGAGCCGAAAACGGATTTGGTATATACCGTGTTTGAACAATTCATCCACGACCGTAAATTGAAGCCAGTTACCCAGATTGTACATTAGTAACAAGGAAGCTTGAGTGTATCTCTATTCTTTCATGTGTTAATATTTCTTTTGTGCATTTATCTAGTTAGCCCGTCCGCCAATTACTCGCTAGTCATGAGCATATATTTTGCGTCGCCACGTGTATCAGTCAACTGACGCTCAACTCATAAACAAGTTTTTATTAATCCTGGAGATAGTCGCTAGACACAGCCGTCCAATATCCAATGCGAGCCGCCACCACGTCGTCATTCCTGACTCAGTTTTATCCCGTAGGACATTTTCCTATCTGCAAGAACTTGTCTCTTTGCCGCCTTCTTATCTCTCCTCTCCTCTTCCTCCAGAACCATAGGTGTGAATCTATCCCGGTCACCATCGCTGGCAGCCTTCACCGTTCGCTTCAACTCTTGGAGAGCTTCCTCCTTCCTTTCCTCCTACTCGGCATCTCGTTTAACCTGCTCCCACACTTCATCGCTAACACAGACACCTCAGATGCCAAGTTTGGACGATAGTTGGCTCGGTGGCTTCTCGGTGTCAATCTAATCAAGTTCCTCTTGCAGTACTGTGCTACTGCTATTTGGAGTCCCCGTCTTGGAAGGTTCCTTCCGAATAATTTGCTGTAAGTTTCAGGATACACCGGGTCCCCTGGAGTACCTTTCAAGGATCAAAGAGGAGGAAGAACAACAAGAAGTCTCCCCCTAAATGCCCTGATTGCCCTAGCTTGCCCATTCACTATGATTGGAGCTGGATCCCTGAAATAGAGAGGCCTCATTTTTACCGTACGCCACCCAAGTCTTGAGAATAGAACGGGAAAGGTCCTGTCCCAGACACCTCGGTAACATGGCCAATATCTCCTAGAGTACCACACTTGTGAGACAACTGTGACTCAAGCCTTCTCTTTCAACACTGACGACAACCCTCCTCCAGTCCCAGGAGACAGCCACAAGAACATCACGTCGACTCATGGACAGAACCCTTACCAACAATACTCGCTTCTTCCAGCCAACGGACTCAGTGCAGAAAAAGTACCAATGGGATGACTCACCCAAGGTTTGGGGGAGATGCATCGCACAGATCTTCCACTTGTTCCCTTCAAGTATGCTGAAACAAAAGAACACACATTTTGGCATAAATGGCTGGTTACCATGAACGTCGAATATCAAAAAGTCTTGGAGAGGGGCACATTTGAGCCCACCGAGACCAGAAGGCGTCGATCAAGCAGTCCACAGGATCCTGCCTCTCAAGTGGATATACACCTACATGCCTCAAGCAATTCAAGGTAAGGATCTGTGTGAGGGGAGATCTCCAGCCACTCAATAACCTCGAAACCCATGCATCAACACTCGCCGGAACGTCATTTCGCAATATTATGACTCTTGTGGCTCGCTTTGACCTCGAGATCCTACAGCTAGATGCTGTGACAGCCTTCACTGATGCTACCCTTAACGAAATTCTCTACGCCTGGTTCCCTCATGGTCACAAGAGGCCGGGATTGCGTCTCATTCTCCGCAAGGCACTCTATGGCCTCAGTAGAAGCCCACTCCTATGGCAAAAAAGTCTCTCCGATACACCCCTGAGACTTGGCCTCACTCCCCGTGATGACAAATGCATCGTCATTGGCAAAGATATCCTGGTATTGTTCAGTGTCAACGCCATTGCTGTTGTTTATCGGAGAAAGAACGAGCAAAGAGGTTGGTACCTCATCAAAGGCCTCCAGCGGACCTAAAATGATGAAGGTATCAGGAGAGATAAACATCTTTCCAGGATTCAGGGTTACTAGGGATCGAAAAGCCGGCAGGCTCTGGCTCAGCCTGGACAACTACATCGCCAAGATCTGTAACGAACTTGGGGTCACTAAGAGGAAGAAGCCAACTGAGACTCCGATGGCATCAGACAAGCTGATTCCTAACAGCGAGGAAGCAACTGCAGGAGAGATGCATTACTATCAACGACTCATTGTATCGATCGATTACACAGAAACCTTTGGCACACCAGAGTACTGACCGACCGTCATCATAGCATTTAGGTAAGGCAAACGGAAAAGCGAGCCAGAAAAGCATTAACTCGGCCAGCGACTTGATTTCAAGCCAAGTGCTAATAACAAAGGCTCGGGATCCTTCAGAAACTTGCTAGGGTTGCCTCTTCCTCCAAAGGATTGCTGACCGCATACATGGTTTTGCAATGCCACCTTCTAGAAAGAGAACAGGATTACCGGAACGGGGCGGGGGAATTAAAGACATGGGCTGATAAGGAGATGATGTATTTATAGCTCAAGCGCTCTGCTCCAGGTGCTTTGAAGCCAGTAAGCTGCTCAACATCATTATGAAGCTCGCCATCTTGTCGCTCCTCGTATCGGTGATTGGCGTCCGCTCAGCAGCCAGCAGTGTTTCGCACTCCGACAGTCTCACAGTGCGAACATCGACTGGCGCCTTTACAGGATTGATCGATCCAGAATCCCCCAATACTCGGCAATGGCGCTCCATTCCTTTCGCAGAACCTCCTGTCGGGTCGCGTCGCTGGCTGCCTCCTGAGAAGCTTTCGCCCTCGAACAAACATCAATTTGCGACGAAGTTCCCACCTTCTTGTCCCCAGTTCGTGACGGCAGTCGAATCTCTGTGGAACACGCCTCTGACGAAAGGTAATCTGATTTACAATGGCGGCCAGAACGATTCGTCGGGTCTGGTAGGCGAAGCGACGTCCGAAGACTGCCTTTACCTGGCGATCTGGACGCCTACGAGTCCGCCGCCTAAAGGGGGGTTCCCAGTCCTCTTTTTTATGACAGGGGGCGGCTTCGTGATGGGTGGCATTGATCTTCCCTGGCAAATTCCTACGTCGTGGGTCGAGCGGTCGCAATCGGCAATCATTGTCACCATCAACTACCGCGTCAACATCTTCGGCTTTCCCAATGCGCGCGGGCTGGCCAACGGGGAGCAGAATCTCGGCATTCTCGACCAGCGAGCCGCTCTCGAATGGGTTCGCGACAACGTCGCAGCCTTTGGCGGCGACCCAACTCGCATTATGCACTGGGGCCGGTCTGCGGGCTCCATCAGCGCGGACATCCACGCCTATGCTTACCACGACGATCCGATTGCCCAATCCTACTATCTGGAGTCAGGAGTCGTATCTTCCGGCATTGCGGAGGATCCAACGCACTCTAACTTTAGCTTCGTAGCGCAAAACGTAGGCTGCGAGTCTCCCTGCGGCGTCAACTGCAAGGACTACAACGGTACGGCAGAACTCGACTGCATGCGCCGAGTATCCTTTGCACAGATCACGAACTTCGTCGGACAGTACGGCGACCGGGGCGAGACACCAGCTCTAACTTTCAGCGTGGTCCCCGATGATCACATCGTCTTCCGTAACTACGACGCGCGCGCCGCAGCGGGCAAAATCGCGCATCGCCCGTCCCTCATCTCCTTGACAGCCAACGAATTCTCCTCGCTGGTCCCATGGCCAAAAGAGAACCTAACCGAAGGCCCATGGCAGCCACCAGTCACGGATCTGGACATCGCATGGGTGTGCGCAGCCTTCAATGCCACTGTCGCTCGCAACCAGTTGAGCACGTCCGAAGCTCCCGTTTTCCGGTTTCAATACGCAGGCGAATTTCCCAATTTGAATGTGTACAGTTGGCTGGGCGCATATCATAACAGCGAGACGCCTTTGGTATTTGGGACGTACGAGCTGTTGGATCATGTAGCGCCAACGACAGAATTCCAGGTCGAGGTTAGCAGGGCAATGCAGGATTACATCATGGCGTTTGCAGAGGATCCGTATCAGGGGCCGCAGAAAAGATTTGGATGGGAGCCACAGGTTGTTGGTGAGGCAAATGGAGGGGATGTACTTCGTTTCGGAGCAGGCGGAAAAGCCGTGCAGCGGATCGATGGGGTCAACGTGGATGGGGTGTGTAAGGGGTTTGGAGAGTATGATCCATTCCCGTAGATCTGTACCTCGGAGAACTCGGTCTTGGAGCCATCCACCATTTGTTACCGTCAGCGATCGGAGAGTAGGGGTTTCTGCTAACAGAAGCTGAAGCAAGAGGCTGGTTCTGATAGATCGGGTCTTCATAGGATATGGTGATCAGTCGTATACAAATCAAGTACTGGGCTGTAGTCATTAGTGGAGGGTGCTGAGCGTATCCGCGGGATAGTCACAAGTTGATTGCTGAAGAGCGATGGAAATCCGTACTTGATTGCATCCAACTCGCCAAGGAGCGTATCAGTAAGGTCCTAAACTATTCTCACGTTACCTGTACCATAGTTCTTTCGGTAATCGCGTACGACTTTGGCCCAACCCTGGATGAATTCTCATCTTATACAGGTTCAAGTGCAAGTATCACTCAAACTTTATACAAGGATGTTGAGTCGGCTCCAAGCTGAAAAATTCAAGAATAACAAGTGCCGCCAAAAAACAATGGACTCTCTTGACTTCCTTTGGTCGAAGTAGCCGTGGACTATGACAACTGGTAATTGTCGGATGATCAACTCATTCGCCACATTCCTGCCAATCTTTCCATAGCTATTTCAACCAAACTCCCTTGAATGGGAAAAGTTTCAGCATGGGACTTTCCAGGTTAACCTGAAGGCGGGTAACTTCCTAAGTGTGGCCCTTGAATGAGCTCAACGCTAAGAACCAGCTTTACATCCCTAACGCCAGCCAAGAAGCTTCCGCTGAAATCTGTGCATTCGATGTCTAGGTGAATATGTGTTGCAATGCACGGTATCGCCATTGGTGTCTTCCGAATGGACAGTAATCTAAACCAAGCTGAAATCATCGCTACATGATCAAGAACAGCATATTCTGCCGCTTCTTTATGGAAGGAACATTCCTGAAATTGTCCCAGAATGAGTAGTATAAAGACTATGCCCGGTTGATTCCCTTTTCATAGGCGGGCTTGAATTCAATTGACGTGAACCTAGTACGGATCCAGGCATAGAAACCAACTTCATACCAGTTCATCCAGATCATGAAGAGCCAAACTTGCAGAACATTTCACATCGAAAATGACAAAAATCTTTTTGCGTCAACAATTTGGTGTCCGAAGAGCCAACCACCATTGTTCTGTTCAATTTGCTTGATAAGTCCAAGACCAAACAAGAATTTACAAAAGGCTTCCTCGTAACACGAAGTTTTACCAAGGTACATGAGCACATATAGGTCATGGTTTTTGAACGGCCTCTGAGATAATCTGAACAACTCGACCAAGCCAGATGTTGACCAGGTAATCTGCAGAGTTCATGCCCACAAAATAAAGGTGTGAAAGTCCCCTGTGTAAACTATTCACGACATCGTTTGAAGTAGTTGTCTTAGAAGCTCTTGGGATGTTGCAATTGTCTCATACTAACTCACAACTGTTGTCGTTTCATCGAACACTTCTCGTGCGGGCTACTCCCTATGCATTATTATGTATTTATGAATTGTGAATCTGAAGTTGCCGTGCCTCTTCAAAAGTAGTGCCTTCTTTAAAGCCAAATTGCTATGATTGGTTTCGCCTTCGTCTTATCATAAACATTACTGGCGGGGTTTACCTAAATAAGTAGTTAGGGTACCTCCATAGATGCATCGCGCTTATCATGGCAATCCGACCCCGCACCTTCTAATCAACCCCAACTTCTCCTCTGTCGCCCAGCAATGCAAACAACACACCATCTAACTAAGCCCTGATCAAACTTTTTTCCGATTTGAGTCAATTATCATCTACAGTCTTCCAAAAGGTTATATAGTCAATCCTGCACTCAAACATCGGCCTTCACCAAATGGCTTTCACATCGGAGGCCATCGTCGCCAGAGGTCCTTTTTCCGAAGGGAAATGGGCCATCGAACCTGTAACTCTTCGAGAGCTTCGTGTGGATGAAGTTCTCGTTGAAATTGTTGCCTCCGGCATCTGCCATACAGACTTGCATTGCGGCAACACGCCTGAGGACAAGGGAGTTCCTGGCGTGTATTACCCTAGGGTTCTTGGACACGAAGGTATGGCAGCAGCCTTTGTAGAGACTTGTGGCACCACTGAATGTTGAATTTTGACTTGCGTTACTAGGCTCCGGATACGTAGTTCGGGTTGGAAGTGGCGTTAAAAAGGTCAAGGCCGGTGATGCCGTCTTCCTGTCTTTTTCATACTGCGGATCCTGCCACGTATGCAAGACAGGACCACCGTCTCATTGCACCAACTTTTTCGAAATCAACTTCATGGGAGAACCTGTGTTTTCCGACGGAATTGGCGGTCGCTTTTTCGGCCAGTCCAGCTTGGCTCACCACACCGTTGTGAGCGATAAGTCTGTCGTTAACGCCGCCGGCCTTGGTCTTACCCGTGATGACCTGAGGATACTGGCACCGCTTGGCTGTGGATTCCAAACCGGCAGTGGAACAGTTATCAACGTTGCAAAGGCTGGGGCCGAAGACTGCCTCGCCATCGCGGGCATGGGAGGTGTAGGGTTGGCAGCCGTCATTGCCGCGAAGAACCAAGGATGCAAGACCATCATTGGAATTGACCGATTTGAATCACGTCTCGAGCTGGCAAAGTCGCTTGGCGCAACGCATGTGATTAACACGACTGGTCTAGAAATGTCACAAGTCACGGAGAAGATCAAGGAGGCGGCAGATGGTCTAGGAGCAACCATATGCATCGACACAAGTGCGCACCCACCACTTCTGAAAGCCCAGATCCAAGGAACACGTTACATGGGCAAGATTATTCAGGTTGGAACGGGCATGCCGGAAGCTCACCTTGAGCTTCACATGCAGAGTTTCATGGTCAGCGGGAAGCAGTATTTCGGGGCTATCCAGGGACACGTTAACACTGCAGAGTACGTTCCCCAGATGGTTCAGTGGTGGAGAGATGGGAAGTTTCCTGTGGAGAAGCTCATCAAGGTTTTCAATTCTGCCGACTTTGGATCAGCTGTGGAAGCTATGAAGCGTGGCGATGTGGTCAAGCCCATCATTGCATGGTCATGAGCGGACGGCGTGCGAATAGATTGCCACTGCCTTTGGCATGTCGCTATAGCATTGTTGTCCTATTTCGTAATGTTGATTGCCTAGTCAGTGTCACAGATCAAAATTCCCCCGCAAACACTTCCTTCTGATACCTCACTTGCGATCTTTCGATGGAAAGAAAGTAATCTTTGACGCAGCCGTCTCGACCACTTGAATGTTGGCTATCAAGAACAGAAGCATCGCAATCTTCAGCAAGCCAAGCCGGGGTTCTCTCGGCTCATTTACCGACTTATCAGTCCGCATCTTGTTCTTGAGAGCGCCAACTAAGACACCATCTCCTGATTGGTTCAGAAATTACGAGCAACGAACTGACCATTCACACGAGACTCTGATAAGAGAACGCGCGAATAATGTTGCATCCATTGTCATGCATGAACCCCGCAATCTGGGGGCTCTGGTGGATACGACATTTTTCCCAACTGACGCGTTGCATTTATCCCCCAGACCAATCTTCCCCTGAGCGGCTGAGGTGAGCCCTTTCTTCTGCTCTTCGAGATTTCTCACTCTTATGAGCAAAAATCGCACCACTTTCTGGCATGGTCAGCCAATCCAGCCCGAGCTGCGCACAAAACACAAAACAAATGGAGCTCCACGGCCCAGACCTGGCCTCCAAGATCGGGCCCTGGATCTTGCCTAAGCCGCTGGAGGTGACATCTCACGCAGCCACCCCCAGCGAACGGGCCTCGCCGACGGAGGAGACCAAGCGACGGAGGGCTGGTGGACCGAAGGCCCGTACCGGCTGTGCCACCTGCAAGACTCGTCATGTCAAATGTGACGAGCGCAAGCCCACATGTTTCCGATGTGAGAAGGTCGGCGTAACGTGCGAAGGCTATGTAGACCGCATCGACAGAAGGAGGAGAAGGCAAACCCAGAACGTTGTCCGCAGGACGACGCCGCTACCCATCGCCCCTCGCTCTTCGCCGTCCAAGACCGATTCTTGCAATTCGGGACTCATCGTGTCCACCACGTCTCAAATCCCTCGGACTCTTTCAAGCCTGCCCGAGATCTATCGCAAGGACGGCATTTACTTCGACTACTTTCGTCATCAAGTCTCCACCAACTTGGCAGGTTACTATACCAGCCCAAACTGGTCCTACCTGGTCGTTGGCGAAGGTCTGCAAGATGACTGTATTCATCATTCGATCCTTGCCGTCGGGGCACTCATCCGCTCTTCACCGCAAGACACGCAGCCAAGCCTGCTTCGAAGGAAGGTCTTGCCGCCCTCCTCAGATGGTCAAGGTGTGACAGAGCATCGCGAGGTTGCTTTGCGACATCATTTGAAAGCAGTAAAGTCTCTAAGGGAACGAATGGAGTTGATCACGGCATCATCACCAACGACCGTTGTTATCACTACTCTATTACTCGTCGTTTACGAGCTTCTTCAGGGAGAGCCCAGGACAGCTGAGCTTCTTCTCAACTCATGCCTAGGCGTACTAAAGGACTGTATCACAATGTTTGAGAGCCACTCCGGCAATAATGAGACACAGCCTCGAGACTCTGGGTTCGACGACATGGAGCATGTGCTGCCCTGCATATCCGCCATGAGCCATGTCTCACAATCACTCCAACCGCTGCGGCGGCATACTCACCCGTTCAAAATCGATCCTGGCTCTGACTTCCACAACCCCGAACATGATTCTATATCAAAATTCTTCATCTCATGGGGCAGGTTCTTCACCTTTGGCGTTAGCTTCGTCGGCAACTCCGCCGATGCAGCAGCGGAAGGCGTCACGCTGGATACACTCCGCCGCCTTACTATCCACCAGCAAAACTTCCTTTCGCAGTTGCAGAGATGGAAATCAATTATCCAGTACTATGTTCAAAGTCCGAAGATCGACACTGGAACCAAGAAGGGCATGAGAATCGTACAGATTCACTGGCTTCTGCTCTACATAACTCTTACATGCTGTCTCGACCCAACCGAGTTGGCCTACGACGCTTTCGAGAATGAGTTCCGGGATCTCACAATTCAGTGCGTTGATCTCTATCGCGACTGTGTGTCGCAGCCACGTCCAACCTCCGTCTTGCTCGGACAAGGTCTCATTTTACCCCTTTGCACCGTTGTACGCGCCTGCAGAAATCACGATATTCGTATGACTGCACTCCAAGCCCTTCATGAGATCCCGTCATCTATGGTTTCCTGGGATATAGTGTCAAAGATGGACGGCATTCTGGGGGCCCTATTACTTGAAGAAACCGGCCGAGACGAGAATGGATATGTACCACCAGAGTCAAGGTGGTTCTGGCTAAAAGATGTTTGCGTACAAGAGACGGGGCGGGTGCATAAGGTTTACCAGAGACTGTCGCCAGGCCATGATGGCAAGCCTGTTCTAACGAAGCTGCGTCCTACCTCCAATATGCGGTCAAAGATTTGTAAGACTAGCGGATGTAGTAAGGAACATGTTCTGGGCCCGGTTATTGTAGAAGACTTCTAAAATCCTACGCGAGTGGCAGCCCAATGGAACACAGTCAGGCCCCGTGTCAAAACAATTGGAATCTTTCCATAAACGAAGACTGCAAGTCCATATTTGTAGAAGATGAGATGTCGTAAATAGCGACCAATCATGATTATCAGTTGCTGAGCAGTTATGAAACTGTCTGAGTAAGTCATTCATTAGGATAGTGTCGTAAATATCAACCAATCGGGGTATGGTTGCGGTGGTTAACCGATCAGATCTAGTAGGTGGCCCTACACCTGTTTCGTGCTCCACATGCCCCAACCAACCTCCGAAACTCGTAAGAATTACCCAATAGCATGTCTGGTCCAGGAAGACACCGTAAACATCAATCCAACATGTTGCCATTGAACAAACCTAGGAAGGTAGCCATAAAAGACTGGATGAAGTCGAAATTTTGTTCGTGCAGATCTTTCAGACAACGCTGGTCTGGCCTTTGAAAATTGCAGAATTTACTCAAGAGCCCCGTACCTCCAGTTTAAGGAACAACCTCACAATGAATGGGCCGGCTGTCACCATTGCTCAGCCGGTTGTAGTGTCACTCACTGACTTGAAAGCCGGTATGTTTACAACACGCCCCCTACTTTAGTCCCTACTGACCATAATTCCAGGGAATGTCGCTTTTGAGAAGCTTGTTGAGGCTTTTGGTCCAGACTCACTCGGGATCTTGGTTGTCAAAGATGTCCCCTCCGAGTTTCCCCAGCTTCGGCGTCAGGCACTTTCTTATGCGTCGTATCTCGGAAACCTTTCTGAAGAACAACTCGGTATTGTTTGTCGTGTTTCATCAGCTTGCGGTGAAAGCTGACACATTCTCGTAGTCGAGATTGAAAACGCCGCTGCAAAGTATCTCACCGGCTGGTCGTTAGGCAAAGAGCAACTAAAGGACGGACAAGTCGACACATTCAAGGGGTCATTCTACGCCAACTGCGCTTTCTACACCGACCCCACATTAGATTGCGCGAAACCTACAACCGAATTTTCTCCTGAGAATTTCCCAGAATATTTGTCACCGAACATCTGGCCCGAAGAAAATGTTCTACCTGGTTTCAAGAACAGCCTCGAAGGCCTTTGCCGTCTTCTGATTGATACCGCCGTTCTGGTCGCGCGTGCCTGTGATCAATACGCCGAGCGGGAGATCGACGGTTACACGAAGGGTTACGTCGAGCACGTCGTCAGCACAAGCAACACCACAAAAGCCAGACTGCTGCACTACTACCCCCAGTCTCAGGAAAGCTCAAGCGCGAACGAAGATGATTGGTGCGGTGTTCATCTGGATCACTCTGTGTTGACGGCCTTGACATCTGCCATGTATGTTGATGAATGCACAACATCGACTGTCATCTCCGCCCCCAACACAAATTCAACACTTCCACCACTGGATGAGATGTCGGGAAGTCCAGATCCTTTGGCTGGACTCTACATCAAATCTCGCACAGGGGAGACTGTTCAAGTCAAGATCCCGAGAGACTGCATTGCGTTCCAGACAGGCGAGGCACTAGAGAGGATTACGAAGGGGAAGTTCAAGGCTGTTCCGCACTTTGTACGAGGTGTCAGACCCTCAATGAGTAATGGAAGAGTGGCGAGAAATACCCTTGCAGTATTCACACAGCCCAACCTTGGAGAGGAGGTCGATACAGATCAGCACATAACTTTTGGAGAGTTTGCGAGAGGAGTAGTCAGCAAGAATACGGTTGAGGCCTAGTTATTATAGCGTGCCATACATAATTCAAATATTATATGAATTGAGAGTGTTCCAGAATCGAAACAACAAAGAGCCGCTGTGACCCTCTAAAATCCAAGTGGAAATATTGTGGACTAGTATCAGTATGATCCGCGTCTCTCTGGATTATACTCAACAATCCTGACTGCTGCACTAATAGGTGTGGGCTTCCAGGATTTACGAACACACTTCCTCGACGGTAAGCTTTCCCAGTTTCTTTAGTCTAGTGCTCCAGTTAACTCTATCATTCACGTCGGTCATGGCCTTTGCGCTATCTGTTTGAACACGATTCGCCCCCTGTTTGCTCACGGCCTGGTATCCCATCGAGTGCCAGATAGCTCCATTTTTGCCAAGGCTCAAAATACCCACTATTTACCCATTATTACCCCGCATTCAA
>LFIW01001487.1:0-12420 GCA_001625285.1 Colletotrichum incanum
GGGGGGGGGGGGGGGGGGGGGGGGGGGCAATGCCCTCGAGCATGCCTACTGTATCCCTCAGACGAGACCTTTCATATTTTCCCGCCATCACCGTCTATTCAAGGGCGATACAATACGCATACGTCAGTATTGCAGCTGTTCTAACGCCTCGGTTTCTGTCCAGAGGAACATCACCCACATCCTCCCTGACTGACCATAACTCCACGACATGCGTCAGTTTGAGTCAAGCCCAATGACAGCAACATCCTCGTCAGCAGCCTTTTTGCGGTCCCGCATCCGCGTGTCTAGCCGTCCGCCCGAGGCACCCCCTTTCGCCTTTTCCGCTCTCCAGGCACGAATCACCGCCTGGTGGGGCACATCAGACGCACGCTCCTGTCGTTGGCTAGTTAAGCCATCTGAATGCAAACACGTGGAATAAAGTTCTTTTATACAGTCCGTTGCCGGAGTAAATGTGCGTTAGACTTGTTTCCTGAAGAGTTTTGGTCGGTAGTGGCGTTTGGCGGACAAGTTGTGACCAGGCCTCGATCCTGGAAGCCTGGGGATCGGCCAAGTATGGCTGGACCATTCTAAGGACGAAAGCGTATAAACTTTCACCTTCCGAGCACCGTAGAGTTTTGGGCGGGGAAACCACCTTTGTCAAATATCCTCCCGGGTCTATGGCCTCGGGTAAAAGTCTGACGGTAGAGCATAAAATTCTTTCGACACACGAGTCCTTGCCAAGTTGACCTGTCTTGTTGGGTCGTGGAGCTATGTCTCCTTGGGCATGTCTAGCCTAAGCTCGGTGAGTTCAGTGACTTTTGTTTCAGCATCTGTTGTGATTTTGGTCAACCGGAGACATACCACAGCGGACAGTTTCCTAGCCCTAGCAACGTGGGGACGAGTGACTTGCCTTATTGCGGTCTACGGATGCAGTAGTAGTGTCTTGGTCCAACTTAAAATGGCAGCTCAAGTTTTCACATTCCACGAGGCTCTGATTAGCTCGTCGTCGCTTGGTGCTGGATACCTTTCCATCACGTGGCCCTCGCATGTCATAGTTCAACGGGATCAACCACATCCACATGTAAGACTCCACTTGGCACCTCGGTGCTATAGTTAGGAACAAGTCTGTCTCCAACGTTATACGACAGCCATCAGGTGTAGCGTCATGGCCGTTATGTCTTGGTGTTTGCAAATATTTTTACCTCCGTAGTCTCCCTCGGGCTCACCAAGACAATTACCCTATTCGCTTTGCCCTGCCAAGATGATTATGCAGTTACAAAAAACTCGGCGGTTGGGTCGCGGGTGCTGCTGAAGGGTGTGACGTTGAGACATAAGGTTACATGTCTCTACGCTATCGAATCTGACAGAAGGCTAGACTGCCGAAGATGCACGCTAGCCGGTGAGTAAATGGGTTGATGGGCTGTACATCTGGTTGGGTTTTTTTCTTCTCTTTTTTCTTCTAGCTTGGTCAAATCCGTCAAAACCGCTGACATACCAATGGAGACCATCCCGAATGTCAAAGTCAAAATGCTGAAAGCTCGATGCCTGACGCCTATGCCGGTTGACGTTATCGCGACTCAACGTAATCAACTTAGAGGGCAATTAACTGTTTCTAAGACAATTAGTTTCTAATTTACTCCTCTTTTACGTTTATCTGGCGATGTTTTTCACAGATCGATATCCCGACACATACGGAACAAGTAGCCAGACTTCCAACGTCATTCCCGGGAAGCGGGTCAATCAGTCTAAGAACCATGCTTAGCCGCGATACTATTCCGCAACTGGAAGCCTCCACGCGCTGTTTGCGAAAGGAGACTAAACTTTAGTAATAGCCGACTGCACCATTGACCCATTTTCGCGTGAGGCTGAAAGACGAACGCTCATATTTGCTGCCTTGGCGCGTGATGGGGCTTCACGTTATGTCTGGTTGCAGCGGTATACCGCTCAGACTGCGATACATCGTTCAGGAAGACATGTTTACTGACCTGTCTGGAGCGAGCGAGGCGTTCTAGCCATGAGTTGGTCTCCTCAGCTAGGGAGGCAACGGCCATGTTTTCTCTCCCTCTCGCAATTATAAGACCATGAGGGGGAGACACCGATGGTTGGAATGTCGTGCTCGCTCTATCCCTAGCTCAAAGTTTTACGAATGCTGATCGCACGTGGACAGGCATAAGTTGAATATAAAGGTTGAAGATCAACGCTTCACTAAAGGGACGCTTTCGGACAGAACCAGCGTCACTCTTTACGGTTTCATTCTTATTCACTCTTTTTTTACCCCTTCCCTTCGTTGATCACTTCTCCTTACAGACGTTTTTCGAACGTCGTCTCGCTCTCTTTTCGCAAGAATGGGCTATCGAATGGCTTCCGGCCTCATGGCCGTCTTTGCCTCTGCCGCAACGGTTGCTGCCCACGGCCATGTCACCAACATCGTCATCAACGGCGTTTCTTACCGCAACTACATTCCCGTCCAAGACCCATATACCAGCAACCCGCCCCTTGTAGCCGGATGGGCGACAGACCAGCGTGATAACGGGTTCGTTGCACCTGACGCTTACAACGCACCGGACATAATCTGTCACCGTCAATCTGTCGCAGGAAAGGGTCGCATTACAGTCGCTGCCGGCGATACCATCCAGCTTCAATGGACTGATTGGCCGGATAGTCACAAGGGCCCCGTTATCGACTGGCTTGCTAACTGCAACGGCCCGTGCAATCTTGTCGATAAGACTGACTTGCGGTTCTTCAAGATCGACGGCGCCGGCCTGATCGATCCTCCTCAACGCACCAACCGCTGGGCGGCTAGCGTTCTCATCGAAAACGGCAACGCATGGCTCGTCCGTATCCCACCCAATATCGCCCCCGGTCACTACGTTCTGCGTCATGATATCATCGCCCTCCACAGTGCCGGCCAGCAGAACGGTGCTCAGAGCTATCCGCAATGCATCAACCTCGAGATCACGGGCGAGGGCACATACAACCCCCCGGGCACTCCTGGCACTGCTCTCTACAAGGCCGACGATGCTGGTATTCTGTACAACATCTATCGGGACAACCTTAGTGACTATGTGATTCCAGGAGGCGCCATCATCTCGGGTGGTGTTTCCATGCTCCCGCAGTCCCGGATCCAGATTACCGCCTCCGGCAGCGCTACTCCCTATGGCACGACTCGTGCTATATCTTCATCTTCTTCGTCTAGCCGCCTCGTTACTTCTTCAAACATCGCGGCAACCGGAACCAGTACCACCATCCACTTGACCAGTACCATGACGGCTACACGTACCACCAGCACTAGCAACAATATCCCACCCAGCAGTACGACGGTGCCTTCTCAGACCTCAGCGCCTACGACATTCCGGACGCTGACGACCACGGCACCTCCATCTGGTGAGCCTACTCAGAATCTGTACGGCCAATGTGGTGGCATAAACTACGCGGGTCCTACTAAGTGTCCGGCGTACGCTACGTGCTCTACAGTGAACCCGTACTATGCGCAGTGCACTCCTGGTCCCATACCAGCGGGAATACAATCCCTGTATGGCCAGTGCGGTGGAAGGAACTGGCCAGCAGGGAGTCCGACTGCTTGCGTCCCGGGGGCTCGATGCTCCACGGTCAATCCTTACTACGCCCAGTGTACTCCTGCTTAAAAAAGTTTGGGCTTTGACCGTCGTTGCTGAATGACACGGTACTGATTATGAAGAAGTATCAGGATTAGAAGTAATGAAAGCGTTGCATGGTAGCGTGGGAGGTTATATTGTGTTGTTAAACTTCCTACCTTTTTCCTTCATAGTCTACATTGGTGCATCGAGTACCTCCTTTTCTGCTGGTTGACTTCATCAATGGTATAGAAATTTTGCCGAATCCAGTTTCATTATAATCCATTGTGAAATGAGTTCGAATTATCCTTCAATGGCTGCTCTGGAAGCGTCGTCAATGCACCTAGCCCCTGTTTGTACCCGGCCAGCCTACAACTGACTTATTACCAATATCGTCGCCCAGGGATTGTGGATTTTTCCCTGCTTAGTGACGTTCCATTTGAGCATTTCATATGTGTATCTACCTTACTCGAGACAAGCACTGGCGGACTGGCCCATGGAGGAGATGCTAAAAGCCGGCTGACTTGACGGTGATTCGTCGTGCTTTCACTCAGCCCACGTCACCGGACCGAACAAAATTGTCGTTATAGGACTCAGTTTGTGTATAAAGTCAATTTTTGCCACATGATCAATCTTTTATTATGTTCTCAATTCAAGTACGTGCATACGGGAGCGGCTTTACAAAAGAGACTAGCATTGGTCCAACCATTTCTCATCCATCGAAGAGATCAAACTCGCCAGGAAAGCCGAGAGCAGCATAGTCGAATGCCTCTGCATCGAGGCCTGATACATTCGCCTGGAAGAAGTGAGGCGTAATGGGCTGGAACATGTCACCAGTGATGCTCGTCCGCCAAGGAGGGGAACATTCTTCTGTTAGCTGAGTTGTAATGTCTGCTAGGGCCTCTTCTTGCGTTTGCGACTTTGATCCGTCTGGTAGTGGGCGAGGAAAATCGTCTTGAGCCATTTCGTTGATCATACGCAGCGTGTTGCGATGCACCACAACGATCTCTAACTGATTGATGAGCGCTCTGAGAGCGTCGGCTGACTCCTTTCTCATCTTCCGTGGGCCAACAGTTTCGAATTCTATTGTAGATGATTCAGAGAGCGGAATTTCGCGAGCCAAGATGTCAAAAGCGTCCCGGAGACACTTGCTCTGAGGCCACCGTTCAGCAAGGATCGATAGGATTATGCTACAAGCCCTGACGGCCTCATAAACGTCTGGGAGTCGATATGCAGCAGTCCTCAGATGCGGTGGCGTAGCAAAGAAGCAGTACAGCAGCGCGACACCACACTTGAACTGTGCGATGAGCCCCAGCCATAACTCAGTGATGGGTGTCTCCCGCTGGAACTTGCGGAATATAAGACAAGCCTGGACGCACGACTTTACCGTCCAGTCACCCGCGGGGCCCATCACTGTCGTCTTCGTGGGCTGGTACAACATCGCAAGGCTGTAGTTGTAAATCATGTGCAACCACTCGCTGCTCGTGAAGTTTCTCGACCTAGTGTCGGCGTATTGGTGGCATAATGCTCTCCATCTGTGAAGCTTCTCGAGCACTCGCAGACGCCAATAGGATAATCCGTCAAATTGCGCCGAGAAGTTACGATGAAGCGTAGTGTTGAGGATTTCGGATTGGATTCGTCTGCAATAGACCACATGAATCGCCGCTGAGACACTTGTAAGCCGCGGGGTGTCTGCATATGGATCCAGGGAATATGATGTGGCACAAGCGGCTTCGAGCTCCATTTCATCGATGTTTGCGTACATTTTCACCGTGATCTGGTAGTCCGGGACGGAAAAGGGCAGGTCGAACATTGTGCCGACTGCGCGGTCTAGAGTGTACGCGGACCAGAAAACGCGGCGGCGCATTTGCACCCGAATTTTGGAGGTTACGTCCAGGGGTGGGGAGGGTTCTGCGTCGGCAAGGTGAAGTTGCGCCATGATGCAGTAGCGCATCGTAGCTGAGGCGATGGAAATTATACGTTCTGTAGATGGGGAATAGATTGCGTGCATTGCGAGGAGGAGGTAGGCTTGGATGTGAAGGAGGCGGTCGGGCTGGGCGAAGACGTGGGAGAGATACTGGGTTACGGCAAGGCGGTAAAGAGCCTGGTGGGAGTGATGCCGTGGTTCGCTCTGATACGACGTCTTTTCTAGGAGCAAGCCTATTGAAAAAATCATGTTGGTAAAGTAGGATGTCCATTTTTCTTTGTAGCGGCTGGCGGGGTTGCGGAAGTCATCGAGGCGAAGAAAAGGGTACCGGCAATGGACTTTGTCGTGGTAGATGCTGAACAGAGCTTCTTCTTCGACTCTATCGAAAGAAGTCTCAGCATCGTGGTAGCTGGGGCTAACTTGTCTTCTAGTGGCGCTACCATCGTGGAAAGTCAGGGGTGATAGACTGTCCTCTTCTGAGCGTGCGAAGGTGGCCAGTAGGCCAATGGCGGGAGAACTTCTGGCGAGGGAGGCTTCTGGTCCCACTCTGGATGCAAACGATACTTTTCGTTGAGAATCCTCTTCCGAATGGATTGTATGAGACTCTCCAATCGCACGAGATGAGTCCAAACCATGAGTATAAATATTGTCATTTCGCTCAGCCACAGCCTGAAGGCGAGCGTTGGTCTCTTCTAGACGTGACATACGCTCCTCCAACGACGCGATATCACCCAGCCAGGCCAGAGGCATGTGCGTCGAGGTATGACGGTCCGAGTTTCTGGGGTATGCTGGTCAGTCTGCGGCCGCGCAATAGTGGCATTACCTGGAGTAAGAAGCAGATCGATGAGCTATGCTCGTCGCACTAATCATCTCTACAGCCTGAAACGTGACATTTCCTCGGGTCGAGAAACCTTACACTTGTGGGAACCTAGGACCTGGGGGACGAGAGGGATAGAACAACGGAGGTACTACGTCGTTGCATTCCTCTCTTGACCTGGCGCAGTTGCTGCAGGGTCTTTTATCGTCACATTTTTGCTGCAGAATGGACATTAGCTTGGTTTTGCTATTTGGTGCTTGAGATTAAGGGTCCAAAAGAGAAAGATGGTAGTGAGTGGTTTTCAAGGTTAGATGATACCGTTTTGGGTATTCGAGTCACGGTTCGACTGAACCTACCTTTCTTCGACGACAACGCAAACAAGCCTGAGTTTTGACCCGTTTCACTGACGGTTCGAGGTCTTCGGATGTGGATGAAGCGGCTGTAGGGTCGAACAACAGACCGCTGGCGGACCCCGGTGTCGCCATGGCCTTGATGAGTGTTTCTTGTATCTTTTTTGTCTCTTATGGGGTTATCTTTTGTCTTTAGAGACTGATAACTCACCTTACCACCTGTAAGCTGGCTGCACGGCTATAAGTCTCGAGGGTTAACGTGAGGGGCGATGATTGTCGTCCACAGCGGAAGTGCCGAGCAGATGGTGCGACTGATAATCAAGGTCGGCATCTGGGAGATAGCGGTGGAGCCCATAGAGCCGTGGATCATTGATTGGCACCGTTGAGCGGGGATCAGTCGGTGATAAGATGGAAAGATATGGTAGGCGGCTGATGTAAGTCAGCATGAGGTGGTCGCGCTAAAGATCTTAGGAAAGTCATTTCTGCCATTGTTTCAACTTCACTGTCCAATTGCTTTCACTTACCACAAGACGTCCAAGTTGAAGGGAACTGTCTCAAGTAAAATCGATCAGTACCACAAGCCCACCTCAATCATTTGATCCAACACATGATTGTCGCTGGAAGGTCCAGATTTCGATTTCGATCTCAGCAAGTCTGTCACTGCTTGGTTTGGTGTGCTAGACCAAGCTTGGAACCGAATATCCTTTGGTCTAGCAGCCGTCTGCTCTTAGCGATCACTGACGTGCCTTCTCAACTGGCAGAACGAAACGGACTTATGAATCACTTCCAGCAACTAATGTTCATAATTTCTGGGATTAAAACAATCTGAATGCATGGTTTGGGCTTACTTGCAGGGGTATAGAGATTGATAAGTTTCTTGTGATCAAATATGACACTGGGTTTTGGGACATCACAAAAGCTTGCTGGTGGTACCAACCCACTGCTGACGCTTTGTATTTGCTCAGGTTTAAGTAAATTTAAATTGATGAGATATTTATATGGCAAACATTTACTTCCATGCCTCTGTCTAGACGAGTACATGCACGTGTTGCCAAGGGACGTCTTTGAATCTCATTGGCCAAACTAAACACAACTCGAAAGAACACAAGCACCTTCATGTTTACAAGTATCTTGTAATCCAAAACTTGGAAGTTGATGATAATGCGATTAGAAATGACTATTGGAGCTTGGCTGATATTTCGTTCATTGCCGCCGCTTGTTTTGACATACCAGCCAGTAAGAGTGCCAGATCACGTCCAGCCATTGCGAAACTAATGCCAGTGTTAGCAGAGGGCCAAGACTAATATCAAAAAGACCCAGATTGAGACTTACCGTATAGGAGCATGGCGTTTCGCTAACTCCTCCATAAGATCTGGCCTGGGTTCTAGTCCACCCAAACCTACGAACACCTTGCGTCCATCTATGCTCGCTTTCTCAGCAGCGGCTGCGATCTTTAGGACAGTGGAATGGAATAGGTCTGAATCGTATTGGCCGGGAATACCGAGTCTGGAGGGTTGTTAGCATCTATGCTATTCGTCGTTTCTACAAATAACTTCTTACTCCATGCAAAGATCTGCGCAGCCAATGAATAGAGCATCGATACCAGGCACAGCTGCGATTGCTCTACTTGATTATTAGCCTTCGAGCTGGGAGTATTATTGTCTATTGGCTCGACTCACTCTACGTTCTCAACTCCTTCTTTCGTTTCTATCATGGGCATAATGAGAACCTCGTTATTTACGACCTCAGCAACGGCCGCGTAAGACAGTTGCGTCGTGTATTGAGTCATTGCAGTGACCATTGTCACTGAGCGATGGCCCTAATTATAGCATGTAAGTCAGCATTTTCGAACGGGCGACCACCGTTCGTCTTCAAGGAAAATGAAACAGAGATAACGTAGGGATTCACTGACTAAAGGAGGAAATTTGGAAGCATTGACACACATCTTGGCCTGTTCAACGTTGTTGACGTGAGGCACAATGATGGCTTGTGCGCCAGAGTCGAGACAGCGAGATATCCATTCCGGCGCGCATGTCGGTACAACCACCGTCGGTGTGATCCTGTGCTGAGTTGTCAGCTGGCTTCTATTTAACACCACAATAGATGGAAGGAAATATGCTCTAGGTTTGTGGGGATGTTGGATATGTGATGCAACTTACCCGACATTCAAGCACGAAATAGCAATGTCCTTCATCGTCTCAATGCTTATAGCCATGTGCTCAAGGTTCATTAGCACGGCCGAGTATCCCGCGCGCTTAGCGATCAACGGCATCTCGGTAGAGAAGGCGACTCGGAGGCCGAAAGAGTGTGCGAGTTTGTTGGAGAGCATGAGGGTCTTTACGAGATTTGGGCGGCAGACTTCCCGTGCAAGGGCAGTTTGGTCGGCTGTGATTGACATGTTGACGTTTCTGTCGCTGAGTTCTGATGAGTTGTAGTGTACGTGTGCTCAAGGTCGAAAGGTAACTCTGGAAACAGGTACAATGGGAATACTGGTACGTCGAAGGTGCAGTAGGGCGAGATCTAAAGAAGCGTCACCGAAGAGTCAGCAGCTCGCATACAATCTAGGAGGCTAGATATGTAGAAAATGAACAAGCAAGTTTATGACGATAAGAAACTAATGTGGTTGTGCCGACCTCGGCTCCCCAGCTTTTTTTTTAGGCTGGCCAGATTGTTGGTCTATCCTGTCCCCTTCGGAAGGCGTAGATTGATAAGAATGCGGGGGAAGATCGGGCGTCGTCCGACGACGTATCGCAGTGTAGTTGATGCTTATCTTCGGAACAGGGGAGGTAGGATGCCGATGAGAGTGACCCACTAGTGTGTTCTTGGCCATTTCATATGCTGCTGATAGTACAGAGTAACAACGGCTCCTAATCTTGCAGATATGTATGGATTGATACGATATCGAGGGAGAGCTGGCCGGTTATCATGATTCGAGATGGTGGATCAGGTGCTATTAAGGCAGCTTAAGGGTCAGTTGAATGCACAGTGTGTTTCGGTGTCTATATTTCCGTCATCAGCCGTACATTGTTTGCTTCCTGTTTCACCTTGGTCAGCCGAGAGAAACGAAATTTCAGACCTTTTTGACAAACCTGCTACTGCCATCAGTCATGGACGGCGAGAAAAAGGCCCAGGAAGTTAACTCGGCGACTTCTGCTACTTTCTCAGACGTGAGCGCCGGTGCCCAGGATGATGCGCCTCAAAACCACTCTTGGAAAAAGAGGATTTTGTATCATCTTTGGGATTCTGATCAGCATTTGAAGAGCCCACAGGCATGACCGACTCGAAAGCCCTTTTTCAAGCCCAATAATTAACAAAGAACAGGAGCGTGCTTTGGTTCGAAAGCTAGATTTCGGCATTCTAATCTGCGCAACACTTGGATGGGTAACTGTCAGATTCTGATTTTGTCTTTTGTTATAGTAGCTGATTAGAACAGTGGATGAAATACATTGATCAGAGCAACATCACTAATGCCTGTAAGTTGAGTGCCAAATTAATTCTCAAAGAGTCACCCGTTTAACATGCTGGGCCTAGACGTAAGCGGAATGAAGGAGGATCTGAAGATTAAAGGCAACGAGTACACCTACATGCTGAGTAAGTTCGTCCTATGAAGTAACTATATTTCAAGGCAGAACTAACGATGTCCTAGTGTGCTACACCATTGCCTTTGCCATTATGCAGATCCCATCCAACCTGATCGCCCTCAAATTCCGTCCGCGTTACTGTATTGTTGTCTGCGAGCTAGGCTGGACTGCTTTCACGTATGCACTACCCACTTCTGAACAATTCTTCCAAATTGACTGTCCGACTCATAAATGTCTTTTTCGCTTTCTGACAAAACAATTGTACTTATAGGTTCGCCCAAGCTGCCGCTCAGAGTAGCAACCAGATGTATGCCTTTCGTTTTATGATTGGCCTCTTCGAATCCGGCTTCTCTCCTATCATTATTTTCCTCTTGGGTTCCTGGTACACAAAGCCAGAGCTCGCCAAACGTGTGGCTATCTGGCACATTACTGGCTTCTTCGGTCAAGCTACTTCTGGTTTCCTTCAAGCTGGCATTCACAAGTCGTTGAATGGACACCTCGGGATGGCGGGTTGGAGATGGATGTATATCGGTAAGTGGATATTGAACTACTTTTGAGTATATCTTGGCTGATTAGGATGATAGTGTGCGGGTGTATGTCCCTACCTGTCGCTCTTTCCGTGTGGTGGCTTCTTCCCGATTACCCTCATAATACAACTGCTTGGTATCTCACCGATGAGGATAAGCAGATCGCCAATCAGCGCGCTGCGAGACAGGGGAAAGCTGAGATTACGGGAGTAGTCGATTTGAAACTTATCAAACGCATGTTTGGTAACTGGCGTTGGTGGGTACTGTGTCTGATGTACATTTTCGTAAGTTATATCGTCTAGCATTATTTTCCTCTTTGATGGCCCACTCGAGGCAGCTAACATGACGCCAATAGTACGGGAACTCGTGCCAGGCCAATAACTACTTTGCCATCTATCTTCGTAGGTAGGCCGCTTTGAAAAGTTGCTGAATGGAAAAGCTAACACCCCTGCAGGTGAAAATGGGTATAGTGTCACCCAGCGCAACGTCATCCCCGCCTGCGCCAATCTCGTCACTATGGTCACCGACTTTGCATGGGGATTCATGTCGGATATGACAGGCAACAGACCCCTTTGGATCGTTGGCCCTTTGGTAAGTATTGAAATCCTCAATAGCTAGGTATATTCACTGACAACATTATCTAAGATGTGCACTACTGTCGTTGGCTCTTCTATCCTGACGGCTTATCCACCAACAGACGCTGCCCGTGTAGTGGGCTTTTTCCTAGTCTCCTGTGGTTATGTCACAGCCGTCACCTGGGTAAGTGAAGTATGGACTTTCCGCGATACTGGTTACGGACTAACGAAAGCACAGACTTGGGCAAACGAGGTCAATAACGGCAACGCGGAAGAGCGTGCCTTGACCATTTCCAGCATGAACGGACTATTCTATGCAACGAGTAAATGCCTACTATCTCATGTTCTTAGATGCAAAGACTGATTCAAACCCAGACTCTTTTCTCCCAATTCTCATCTTTCCTCAGACCATGGCCCCCACATTTGAGCGAGGATTTCCTTCTATTTTGTCTTTTGCTCTCGCTGCTGTCGTATTAGTTTGTAAGTAATCCTCTTTCTTAAAACAGACAAGAATTGCTAGTTGACTCATATTACTAGGTATTGCAGACTTCTTGCACAAGCGCCAACTACTACAGGAAGCTCAGCTGGCTGTTGCTCAACCAGTCTCCGAAACTGCTGTGGAAGACAACGGGGGCGGAAGGGAAAAGGAGATGGACAACAAGCTTACTGGAGCTATCGAGCCCGTCCAAAACTCCTCCAGCATTATTTGAGTGAGTATGAAATCGCCAGTGCGAATGGATATTGTCCCTAGCATTGAGTCTAGTGAGCATACCAGTCATTGTCTCCAATTCTACTGATCTCAACAAAATTTGGAGATCAGTCATCTGTTTCTGTTCGTAAATTAGGTTGGATTCAGCTCCTAGTTATTTGATAAACAATGCATTTCTAGATTTGAATAAAGTTTGACTGGAATTGACGACCCCTTTTCTGAAAGCAATATGTTCCTGTAGCGCTTCCTGGGATGAAGTAGCCGCACGACTTGAGACTGAGAAAATTTCTCCGGGTTCCCTACCTACGTAGTAGACACGGTCTCGTCAACACTCGCAGCCGCTCGAAACAATCACGAGGTAA
>LFIW01001488.1:0-118300 GCA_001625285.1 Colletotrichum incanum
ACGACGGGGCCACTTTCCATCACCGTGCTGGTGCCGTCACCCCCCCCCCCCCCCGTCGCCATGAACCATGTAACCGTGGGATATCAACGCCGAGCCAAATACCAAACACCAAAACTTTTGTGGATGAAAAGGGGGTATCATTCTAATCAGAGCCATGGGCTCTTCGCATCGCTGGAATTGAAAATCACGCTCAAATCGCCGACGTCAAAGCCCTAGACATGCTTCCAGAACTTCCACTTTTGCGACTTTTGGCAAGTGTCGAAGTCGGTGACGAGGAACTTGCTGAGCTTCTTCCAACCCTCCTCGGGAAGGGACTCAATGGAGTCGTTGAGCATGTCCATGCAATACTTGGTGGCTATTGTCATGTTAGTTACTGTTCAAAATCCCGAGTGGCAGACAACGCTACGTACGCATCATGCCCATGGCATCTTCGCTGTCGGCAGCAATCTCCATGCGTGTCGAGTTGTAGCAGTGATACTTTTGCTGCAGCTCCAGCATGCACTCCCAGAGGGCCTCAAGGTTGGCGTCCTCGGCAGAAGAGCGGCGGCCAGTGAGGGAAGGTCGCGGGTTGGAGGGCTGCTCCGCTCCAACGGCGGTCGGCGACGGGGCGTACTCGGTCATGGTGACAGAGGCGTCGGCCTTCTCGTTGGGGGCGCAGGGCCGGATGACGATGTCGTCTTCGCTGTCGCTCTCGGGCCACGAGTAGCCAGAGCTGCTTCGCTTGGGGAACTGGGTCCTTCGTTGCTGTCGGCCGAACATGTTGGGCAGAGGTTTGTGTGATGAGATGAACGTGGTAGCAGTAATGATGGTGTGTCTGTGTGTGGTGTGGTGTCGTATCGGTATTTGTATGCGTGAGTGAAGGTGCGTGTAAGTAAGGTGTCCGTGCTTATTGTTGACGTGAGGCGTCGATGGGTGCCCGATGTAAATATAGGACAGAGGGCAACCGTTCAGATGAAATAGCCAAGTGCCGTGCCGGGAAGAGGGATCTGACGAATATGACGAGACGGACGAGTTCGAGCGGGATTACAAGCCCACTATATAAGCCGTGAGTGCCAGAACCCTATGCAGTGATCACCAATATCTAAGGCTCAGATCTTTTGAGCCGAGTCGCCCTAAAAATCTGAAAAGCGATGGCGATCAGACCCGCGGCGGCGCCCAACGGAACCAGGCCGATCCTTACTCATGACAATGCCCGGGGCACTCTGCCAGCTCAGTCGGGCCAGTCAGATACCTTTTTTCCAGACCATCAGGTAAAGGAAATGGGACGGGATGGGATGGATGGGCGTGTGTGTGGCACCGGGCACTCGTGGCACACCTCCCAGGGCGCGTTCAGGGTCGTGTACGAGAGGCCATTGCCGTAGCCGCATGCTGTTTGAGACTAACATGCGTGAAAAGGAGTAGTACCTTTGAGGTAATCCAGCCTAGAATGAGTAATGACGATGGGACCGGGAGGGTTGCGCTGAGAGCTCCGTCTGGTCCGGGCAGGGTCCGGAACTCGAACTGGGCATTAAATGGGTCCGTCCAAGCAATTTTTTCTTCTCCCAAAGTTGCCTCTCCTTGCTTGTCCTGGATCTTGGACGAACCGTGGTCGTTTCCAAGGGAATTCGACGGGAAGAATGTGAAGAAAAAGGGCCGAACCACGTAACGCAAACGGTCCCAACTCTCCTTCGCGAAGGAAAAGAACTGGAGCTACGACGCAGGAGTTTTCGTCTGTGACGTCGGTTTGGTCCCTGGAGACAATTAGACGAGGGAAAAAAATTGTGGAAATTCTCCGAGCATGTCAACAAATTCTGTGACAAAAAAAAAAAAAAAAAAAAAGACTAAATTGGGTTTCGCGTTGCGTTTGTTAGGTAAGTACACAACGTACACTATCTTGGTTTAGCGTACATCTTGCGGGTGTGCGGGTGTGTGAGTGTGTTGTACACACACCCAACCAAGACTGACAGCTTTTTGTTGTCATGCGAATGAGGACCCTTTGCATGGCATCTAGACTCTGTCCAAAAACAACCTGAGGGATGGAGAGGAGCAAAAGAGAAGAGGGGCAATGCAAGAAAGTTTCCCGCAGCTGCTGCCCCCCGGTCTTGTCGTGATGTTATGGTGGTGTCAGCTTCGCGGACGTGAGTGGATGAAAACAGCCCGGCCGACGTGGACGAAGGTGGCTGCGCTGGTCATCGTCAGGCGATGCAGGGCCGTGGCATCCGCCCAGACTGGCGGATGACATCTGCCGGGTGGGAAAAGGGATGCCAACCACGTTCATGATTGGGGACGGTACTCTCGTTTCCGCCGCATGAAAGTGTAGGTATGGTACCGTTGAAACATCTGAATGTGTTGTTGTGGGTTTGTCAACGGGTGATGAGGGGCGGCGTGTTTCTCCCTGGCGACCAACAGGTGAGTGCGTGATGCGTTGATGCGATACCACGCTGATAGGATACGATAAGGGCCATCTTGGCCATTTCAGGGCCCAGATTCGCCCAGGGCAGTAGTTCGATGGCTCCATGACCTGCGGTGAAGGGGGTTCACCAGTCATTAAGGTAGCAGCTCGGTTGTCTTAGACAATGAGACATTGAGACATGCGCCCAAGCCCCGGTACTTGCGCGGTTGGATCAAATGACGGTGACGGTGCGGGAAGGGCGCGGGAAGTTTGGGTGTGCGAGACATGTCAGATGAGTCTGGATGGGTGTGCCCTCCTTCCATCTAAAGCTTCAATCTTAAACCACACCTTCTGAGGCTTGAATCCCTCAACTCACAGGGCTGTTGTGGTCCTCAATTACCGGAAGGCGGGCCTCATCTCGAAAACTCCCGTCTATTCCCGTGAATGGGGCCACTAGGAGGGATGCGGTGCAGGGGCCGATTCCGCACCGAACTTTGCGATCAGCGCCCGACTTTCGGTGGAGTGCGCGAGTTGGCCGAGTTTGTGAGGGTGAGAAAGGGTGAGATCGATTAATAGTCTACCACGGAAACCGGCAATATCGGTCGTTAGTGACATCTTACTCGACTGCGCATTACATGAATTCTCTGACGCTACCTAGCTCAGATGCTTGAGTTACAATACAATGATCATGGCGTGTCGCATGGCGCCACGGACACATCATCAGCCGGATACTTTGGCTGCCGTCTAAAGAATGACCGGACGGCGCTGCTAGCAAAGTCAAAAGTCCACGATCTGACGACATTCAGATTCTCTGGCCAAAGCTTGTGTCAACGTCCAAGACGCCTAGACTCTGTGATGACCTATCTTATCGAGATTACGAAGCTGGTTGCTGTTTGGGAGTATCTTGTCAATCCATGCGTCACACGGACGCATTCTCATTCGTTCTTAATCTCATCGCATCTCACCTTTGCTCTCTGTCTTCACATGCCCACAGCCACATCCCAAGCTTGGCTGCTTGGCTGCCCTTGGTCAGCCTCCCTGCTGACTCTGCAAAGCCACACATGATTATCAACGCCAAGTACCCCACTTGTTGCGCCATCGCAGCTGTTTGCGCCTCGCCTTGCCCCCCAGCCCCGGTGAGCTTTAGTCACGATACTTGGCTCTTGCACAATCCCTTTGTCTTCTCAAGGAGTTGGTTAATGAGAATGATAACCATGAGCATGCTTACGGCACTCTGGCCCGTCAACTTGCGTACAGCAGGGCGCCCGAAAGGCTTCTGCCCGGCTCCACTTGGAATATGGCCGGAGCGCACGCCGAACCTGAGTCGTCGTAAGCTTATCGAAAACAGTGTGCCAAGGCTGGCGACGTCTGGATTGCGGCGCAGTCCGAGTTGCTCTCATAGGGTATGGATTCAAGCTGCTGTTTCTAAAAACATATTTGGGCGGTTGGTGCAATTCGCGAGGTACGCGCATCTGCAACGCACCATCAGAGCGTCGCAGCGCTCTTGAATCAAGCCAGCGGATAATTGGAGACCGTCATCTGCTGTTAGGCTACCCGTACTCAGTATAGTGGCTCTAGCCCAGTTTTTTCTCGGCCACTCTACCAACTAGTTCGGCGAATAGTTCCACGTAACCAGCCTTTTTTTGTAATTATGACCGCATAAGCAGTTGTTCTCGGTCACCGAAAAAGCGTGTGTAGGGTACAGAGTAGTTACGCTGTGTAAGGAAACACCTCGTCACCAACTACAATTGTCGTGTCAAGGAGCGTGAGCTAGAATTGTCTAACACGCGAAAGTGGACCAGTTTTATCTTCATGCATTTCAAAGACTCGTAAGTCTTCTTGGTCTGAGATTGCTCGCGAGCGTTGCAAGGCAGCTCAAACAACTGATCCAGCATCCCTCAAATTGTCCTTAGAGAAGGGACAACACAACGTATTGACACTGCCCATCCAATTCAATTTGGTGTTGGGTTTTCCCTCTTGGGAGCATAAGACAACGTTGCTGGGCTAGAACAATTAAGTATCGCGAAGTGTTAAGCAGGGCTTACTAAGGGAACGAACCAAGGCAACGAAGGTACAGAAGGCGAGATGTCAGCCGGTCGAACCTTGTTCAAAAAGCAACTGCCGGAAATTGTTGGCCTTGTGACACAAAAGAGCTCCCAAATTTCTCTACAGACACAAAATTAATAAAGACTCTTTCCGTGCGGCCCGACCATTTCGTTTTGTAGCGGCAATTCGGAGGCTTCAAGAATTCCGTCTCATGAATAGTTGTACATGCCTACACCTCGGCCGTATCGGCCGACTCAGGACAAGAGTCCAGCCCCCTGTGAATGGCTTCCAGATCGGCTAAATTCAGGCCTGTCGAAAAGGAATAATTAAGGTTGAAACGGCTCACATCAAAATTTGGGGCGGGTAGCTACCCCCGTCAACTCCGATAAACCTTCTTAACGGACATGGTTTCCTCGAATATGGGTCAACTCGGCTCGGCCGGATTAACAATGTCGATTTGATATTCTCAATTAGCCCTATTCACATGCCAGATCATTGTAATCAACTCGATCACGGCGGCCCTGGGGTTACGGCACTTGCCAGCCGCATTATTCCGAGATCGTACATATAGGTGGGCTGTGACGAACCAAGGTGTCAACCTCAGGGTATTATGAGCCACTAACACACCAGTAGATGCAGCCCCTGTTGGGAGAAGAACAACAGGCGGCGTTGAATAATGAATCTCCCAAGGTACGGTACGGTAGGAGGTAAACCGGAACAGATTGAGTACATAATGCTACGCCGTCACTGTCAATAGGAAGGCGATCGTTTTACAGCACGATCAGTGGATTACTGACTACGTGATTGACGATTGCGACTGATGTCGGCCATTTACGGGCCAAGTTGGCCCTGCCGAGTGAAAGGGCAGGGCGACCTCGCCGTCCACAGAAGAATCCTGAATTCATGATCTTTCTATCCTAGAACCTACCTTTCTGGTTTAGTTCACGCTATAGTGGCCGAAATGTCGGTCAGCCGTTTTCATAGCTCTGGTCTTCTACCTGCCGTTAGTCTCATTCTAGAGAGGTCACAACAGGAAGAAGTGATACAGTCGCATCGTGAGTGTTTGTTGGTGGATCTTCTTAGGCTTAGATTCTAGGCGCCACCTCAGTATCTAAAGTATCAAAAACACTACAGAATCAAAAACAATAAACGCCAAAAGAAAATAAAATAAAAAAGCATGGATTGTGCCATAGACCAGCCACACCTTACACTTCTGATTGGAGCGCAAGGACAGAGCGATTTGCGAGGAAGGCTTAAAAGTGGTAAAGACTAATATCAAATCGAAGATCGTTAGCCACTCATTTACTTTGATGGAGCCTTTGGGGTGCTTGGAGCTGGGAAAGGTATCAGTCAATGAAAATGACCGCCGCCACATTCTGAAACACCAAGGAGGCAACTCAGGATGGGAAGCAAGAAGTGAATATGCGCGGCAGAAGAACAACGATTGATTCACTGTGCTTCTCTTACCCCACGCCATGATGTCCAAAAATCAGTTTTATTATTCACACTCTCACGTCAACTGCATATAAAAACCAGAGCGCTTCGTCAAAGACAAAATCTCTCCTAACTCAAACATCCGCGTTCAGAAGACAAATTACGAAGCAAATAACCAACCAAAACTGATAAAATACCACACAACACACGCACCAGAAACAACTTCGAACACTACATCGACTTCCACGAAATTAAGATACAATCGCCAAGATGTGCACCCGGTCATACACCCCTTTACGCTGCCTCAAGTGTAACCGCCAGTACAAGACCCGCAAAGGCCGAAGAAGATCGTGCCAGGCCAGGAGCCAAGGTCGTGAGTGCTCGGGAACTCACTTCGAGAGATTGGGCTCAGTAAAGAGAGGTTATTGCAGTGGCTGCGCCAACTCATCCGAAAGCACTACGGACTCTTGGCCTGACTCAGACTAGTCGACCTGGCACGAAAAGTACGCATCAAACATCAGGACAAGGAGCAGAGCCGCAGCTTTATGCAGGTACTAGAGAATAGTGGAGGATGACAGAGGGATTTCTTTGAGGTCGAAATAGTCAGGGGTAGCCGACAACGAGTGCTAATCATGCTTGTTAACAAGGTCTAAATAAAGCCAGTTTATACCCACAATTAAGTTCATGTCCAAAATGTGACCATGAGAATGAAGAGAAGTTAACGTACGGCATCTCGCCTTACATTACCTCGAAAGTATCTCAGCACTGCAAAGCTAGCATTTTTGACAATTGAAAGATGTTTATGAGTGGCAATACACGGAGTGTATTTTGATTCCAGTGATCTCTACATTTTCTATAGAAAGCCGGCCAGCATGTAATCAGTCTTGTCTATCTCTAAGTTTATTTTTAGTTCCAATTTTCTTTTTTCTTTTGAACCGTCTTAAGTACTTCCTCAGTTTTCTCATCAGTAAAGCCACTGGGGAGGGTTTTATTGTTAGCATCGTAGCTTCTATGAGACTGGAATTTTCAAATCATCTTGTTACCAGTGAATGCCCTTTCGTATACTTAAGCAAGCTAGACCCCGCCACGAGTAGACTCCACTTCACTCATGATCTCACCAGCGTGGCTCATGTGCTTTTAATTCTGCAAATGAAGTACCCATCTTCGGATTTGTGAAAAAGGTGACATAATACGATCCACGTGTCTCCAAGATGACAGGCTCGTCCTGGAGCAGCTTCGTCACGATGAGCTGCTGATGTACTCCGGTAACCGAAGATAGTCCAGATATACTTTGACACAGTACATGGCTGCAAAACAAACGTTTCGGTGGATAAAATCTGGACTTCAATGACCTTCAAGACGGTCACAAGGAAGAGTAGAATTCAGCAAAATCTCGTGATCCTTGGTCGCCAAGGCCGACCACCTCCCTGATGATTCACCCTTGCAGTCTCAGAGGTACCACAGACAATACCACGCCACGAACAACCTCGTTGTCGACATATGACGGTACCAACAATGGTTCAAGATAAACGGTAAACCTGTCAGTCATGGATATGAGTCTGCGGCGGAACCTGGTTTCAATGTGCCAGGGACTAAGAAGGAAAAGGGAGAAGCTGTTAGTGCCAAGCTTAGACAGAGAAATTGAGGCAGAGGTACATCACAATGAAAATAATGGAAAAGACAGCAGCCTTCCCGATGGATATGCTAGCGAACCAGGAATGCTTGCGGAGGTCCACTGATTGAGAGAAGGGCGAAGCCATAAGAACGCTAATGCCGTCTACATAGATGGGAAGCACAGTTATCAACGTTTACTACTGCGAGACGACAGCTTTACCGCGAAGCCTTTGTTACAAATGTTCACTATAACAGAAAGGCGCAAGCAGGTCTCATCTTTCAATTACGTTGCCAATGCAGGCCGACATGTTCCAGCTGTTTGCTTCAAGAACGCATATATTCGATTGTGGACCCTTGTCACTTTTTTCTTGAGAATAATACCATTCCGCCTCCGCAGCCGGGAGGCAGCTGGAGGAGCTCTGTCTCCCATGGTGTTGGTCGATGCTTCAGCTCCATGGTGATTATGCCCCATTGCCGCTGGTGCCTTTGTTCTCCTTCAATCTTAGGGGACCCTCGCTGCCTGCTGCATCTAACGCGGACATGGAAATGATAAGCATACAAAGGCTGGTATTAGTGGTGCATCTGATGCCATGAAGCTTTCCCCAGGGATCAATCGCCTAGACGAGAGACGTGTGGTAATTATCACAAAGCCAGGCCCCGACTTCTCTTCCTCCATTCCAGCCCCTTCGAGTAGTCTCGAAAGAATCGTTAAGGTTTGGGAGAACTTAGGTTAATGACTTTTTGATTCCAAGTTCCACGACCCGTGGGCTGGGACACAATGGAAAATGAGAATGGTAATTACATAAGGATTAGCCGCTTGGAAGTGGCTGGGCAATTGATTTCGCCACCACTTTGTCTCACCAATAGTCAGAGTGGTCACACCCACTTCGCTATTTGCACAGAGCCACAGGGCTGACAAAGTCACATTGCAAGTGGTTATAAT
Organism: Colletotrichum incanum; assembly: GCA_001625285.1. Lineage (NCBI taxonomy): Eukaryota > Fungi > Ascomycota > Sordariomycetes > Glomerellales > Glomerellaceae > Colletotrichum > Colletotrichum incanum. The sequence goes on from LFIW01001488.1 coordinate 8,409, forward strand.
ATTTGCTTGATGGAAAACCGCGCCATTATTCTAGTACAAAGTCGGCATTCCCACTTGTCTATTTTGTCCTCGCTTGATGACATACTGTACTACACATCACTCGTAACGCTGCTGCCGGAAGCTATGTCGTGAGTGCACCAAAAGCCAGGCTTGAACGCCGATCAAAAGTTGCAGCTCTGAAGTTACAATGGCATGGCGAGCAGGTGACAAACACTAAGGCTAAAAAGTGGATGGCCAGAGCACCGCCTAAAGGTTCTCCCCACTTAAGCGCCATCGCACTCCCTTCCTGCATGCAGACATTCCTCAAACTGGTGAGGCTGAAAGCAGGCAGGGCTTGTCGCTGATTGTTAGTTTAGCTCCTCTTTATCCTCTTCCCCTTCTCCTTCTCCTTCATCTTCCTTATTCGGTCTTTTTCTTATTTCTTCAATCTAGTAACATGGTGTTGAACTTGGGGTGATAATAGTTGCTACATTATTGCTTGGATGAAAATAGGGTGGCAGTGGTAGCGGAATATCGAAACCCAAACACACAAACCAAACACGTGAGAGTTGATTCCTCATCTAACTTTCTACTCTGATGATTTATGAGCCTAGTTTCACCTGAGGAGCGGCAATGACGTTTAGGGTGCACCCACGGCTTTCAGAGTATTCCCCTAAACGCCTAATCATTTGTGCGTTGAAATCTCCGGTAGTTTCCATAGCATCTGGCTTACCAAAATGGTCTGACGCAAGGCTCAAATGGCATTGGTTCTCACTCTCGCGGAACATTCCATACATGGAACCTTCGAATTGTATGGACCGAGTGTCATGAACAAAGCTCCTGGCCATGTGCAAGTCCGCAAGCGGTACGATCAACAAGCGCCCCGAATGTTGGGAAGCCACATTCCTCAAGGACGTCCACGGCGGGGATTAGCACAATTCTAGCTGGATATTAAGTTGCCTGTCAGTAGGTACCCACACAAAAAAAAGTCACAAAAACGATTGTCCCGCTCATTGCGGCAACTGCTATGATCGTTTTCTTCTAATCAGGACTTTGAATATCTCAGCCAAATCAGCTTGGTGAAATTCGACAATTACCTAGCCCATCAGCGTTTGCATACTGGAAAGGCCTTTGGACTCAAGGGGTTCCGAGCCATCATTAACTGCTCGCTTTACTATGGTTGCTGTTCGCTTCGCTATACTACTTGTTTGCTTCTGCGGGTTTGGTGTAGTCGCTGGTGCAGATCTGCCCACCCAAGGTGTCCCAAGCTGTGCGGTAAGCGTGGCTCGGAGTCATTGACTTTGATACAGCGGCTGCTGACTCTATATAGATCCGTTGCATTGATCATGAGATCGGGTATTCCAACTGCTCCATTGCGGACCAAGAATGTATGTGCCACGACGATGTTTTTGCAACTAGTGTGCAGAAATGCGTTGTACAAAATTGCACAGTCAAGGAAGCCCTAGGTATGTGTTGCATCCTATCGTCATCTGTGAAAAAAGTACAAAAGCTTACCTAGACTGTAGTCGCCCAAAACCAATCATCGACAGCCTGCCATGTGCCTGTGACTGAGCTGAACTTTTTCCATCAATGGTTCAGACCGTTGCTTTTCGGCCTACCAACGTTCTTTATGATGGGAAGGTTAACAAACAAGTGGTTAAGGGTTTCGCCCTGGGGCTGGGACGATACAACCATTATCGTCGCATACGTATGTATTAACCTGAATTTACTGCCGCCTCACTGGGGTTTTCTTTAACGGTATTGCAGCTCGTACTTGCAGCATTCCTCCCAGCAGCTTATCTTGGTATTTGCCGTTACGTGTGGGCCTAGTTTACGACTGATTCTAACTCCCTCATAGCAGAGAGAGCCGGCGCAGGAAGAGACATTTGGGCTCTTACTCCAGATCAGATCACAGAACTGCTTTTGGTAGCAATGAATATCCCGCGAAAAGCTTTAAACACTAACGTAAGGCAGATTTGGTACATTTTCGGAGTACTGTACTTCGTCAGCCTCGCTTTCATAAAAATTTCGATCATCTTCTTATACTTTCGGATTTTCCCAGACGAGAAATTTCGGAAAGCGTTGTGGCTTACACAAGTATTCAACGTGCTTCTTTTGATTTCATTTGTTGCTGCCCAACTTGCTCTATGCCAACCCTTGAAATTGGCCTGGGTCGGCTGGACTAAAGAGATTGAGGGCAAATGCTTCAACCGGAACGTCTTTATTATACTGCATGGTGCCATCAACGTTGCGTTAGATTTGTGGATGCTCATTCTGCCTCTAACGCAACTCTACGGGTTACATATGCAAATTAGGAAAAAGCTAGGCGTAATGCTTATGTTTAGCATTGGGATATTGTAAGTAAAAGGTTCCTTTTTTGTTTCCTTCCTCATAAGAGCGGTGCTGATTATACGCAGTCTTACGGCAGTGAGCGCATATCGGATTAAGGCGGTATTGGTCTTCGCAAAATCTTACAATGTTTCTGGTTTGTTTTTCTTCAACTCTTCACTATATTAATTGTAGACGTTTCTAACCTTAGCGTCAGCCGACTCTCTCGAGACCGCCTTGTGGTCCCACATTGAGCTCTGCGTAGGAGTGGTTGTGGCCTGCCTACCAAGCACGCGACAAGTTTGGACGAGGTTCTTTCCTATCATCCTCAAATTTGCCCAGAATTCGAAATCTGTTACGTCAACGGAGCTTTCTCAATCAAGTGAGCCAAGCGTTCAGAGAAAAGCCATTGTCACATCCGTCAAGACAACTCCTAGGAGCAATCCACCAGGAGAGGAAGACAAAGTGACCATTAGTACCTCAACAGAGACATACTAGGTAGAAACCTAATACAAATAACCATACTATGAAAGGTTCATAAGTGAGGGATAAATTGTTGAGTTTGTGTGAATCGTAGAGTAGAGCCCTTGGTAGCTATGTCTCCATGAGAAACCATATTAAAACACCTACGTCTTATGGAACTAAAGGCTTTAAGAATCAAAGCTCTCCAACGTGATAGTTCAAGTTATCTTAAGCTTTGGTATAGTACTGTGACTATGGTATTTGTTTTGGTTCAGGCTATGCTGTAGCTATTGCTACCTTGATTACTTGATCGACAAAAACCTGCTGAGAGCCTTATTGCATTCACTGACGTATATTTCGAGCATCTGGGTGCTTGACACAGGGTGGCTATTATTCAAGCGGAACACAAAGGAATTGATAATCCATTCGGGATTGAAAGAGTGACCAGGCATTGGGGACGGTTGGAGACCCCATGGATATTAGCCCCAAGTTACCCTTTACCACAACTGTTAAGTGATTTCTTTCGATTGGCACTGTAGGGAGTGTGCAGTACTGGCCCATTCTTTTATATCAGTTGAGGTTATACATTACTTAAGTTGGAGAGAGTTCTAGCCATCTAGGCAATTTAGCCTTGTTTCTAGTTGGTAGATTGGACATGTCTGAGAGGAGAGAGATTCAGTTCACACGCGTCTGGGCCCCTTGCCGATGCCAAATGGTAACTGGCCAACTACCCCAAGTCAAAAGATTTGTACCTGTCCGACATCAAAACATCAACCATCCCCCGTCTTTTACTTTTCAGAAACGGGCCCAAGCGCAATAGGTGGGTTCAGCTCGCACAAGGTCCCGACCGCAGGCAACGTCCCGTTGACATAGTACGCCTCAGTTGCTAGGCTTGCACAAGCCGATGTTCCAGTAGAAGTATGCTGTCACTTGTCAGTTTACTGCCCATGTTCTTAGTTTCCGCGGCGATGGACTTACACCATAGCCTTTCGTCTGGAGGACGACACTCCCCTCGAACCCAGCACTGGCATTCCGCGCCGAGGCAAGCGGCGTGAACGCATCAGCCGTGTTCCCAATGAACAAGATGGGATGCCGCGTCTTGACGTGGAAGTCGCCGGTATATTGCCCTTTCGCAGGAAGCCGCCACTGCGCGCAGATCATCTCCGTCGCCGTCTGCACGTCCCCAAAGACCCTGCTGATCCCAAACTGTCGCTCCATGATGGGCAGGAACTCGTCCAGCGTGTCCACGCGAACAATCTTGTCGCTGCACCGGATGCCCATCTGCGCGTCAAAAGTGGCGCCGATGGAGCCGTACGTCGTAGACAGCGCATCCCAGACCTGTGTGAAGCGGGTCATGTTTCGGGATATGAGGGCGTCGAAGCCGACGTCGAGGAGGACCCAGAGGTCTGGGGTGTAGAGGGCCGTCATGATGCCGGTTTTCACGAAGCCGTAGTCGATGAGGGTGCCGTTGAAGGGGATGGGGCGGTCGTTGAGATCGTCGATGAGGGTGTAAATTGTGTCCTCGAGCTGAGCTGCTGTCAGGTTCTGATAGCGCTGGGCGAGGAGGCAGGTGGATGGGTTTGCGACGCAGGATTGAAACACGGCGCTGAAGGCCTTATCCGAGTCTGTCCATTGCTCGTCGTCGCTGTCGGAGACTCGCAGCTTCAGTCATCTTTCTCATGAACCCAAAACATGGTCAGTAGGACTGGAAGTTAGGACTCACTAGCCGTAGTAGTATTCGTGGGGGTTGAGGTTCCCGTCGAGCACCATTCTATCGATTCTCTCGGGAAACAGAGCCGCGGCCGTTTGTCCCAAGAGCGTTCCATACGAGCCGCCTGGGAAAAGGAGTCAGCGTGGGAAAGCTCAGTGAAAGAACATTCAAAGTGGGATAGGGAATCTTCATACCCCAGTACCTCAACAGACCGTCCTCACCAAGAGCGTCAACAATCTGCATCATGTCCCTGGCAACGAACGCACTACCGACAAGCCCGCCGATCTCCTTGTTGCGTTCATAGCACTTGTCAACAAAAAGCTTGGCCGAGGCCCACATCCTGGCCGGTGTGTTGTCTGTCGACTTTGCCCAGAAGTGGGGGATGCTCAAGCTGCCCCATGCCTTGGGGTTCTTGAAGAAGTAAGAGACCCTTTCCTGTTCATCGTCGAAGCATGAGAAGAATAGCGTGTTGCCGGTGCCACTAGATTCGAGGCGCGAGTGTCAGCTTTACAGTTCCGCCATGGATAGCTTTGTGTGCGTCCCAGAGAGGGCTTACCGTGGGTCGAACGTGACGAGATCATGATACTCGCTAGTCGAGCTGTAGTTATGTTGTGAGTAGAGCTCTATCGGTACAAAATAATACAAGAAGGTTGGATGTAATTACTTTCGGATCAAGCCACCTGACGCAGCCAAGGACGGCCGCCCGGCAACACTTGGTCCGCCAAAATTGAACAAGATGCTGCCCTTTGAGGGCTGACGAAGGGCGGGGATCCGAAGAAGCTGGAGCTGGAGCGTCTTGTTCGATTCTGGTTGGGTGTAATCGAGCGGAACTGTCAGATTTGCGCATTGGATAGGCTCAGTGCTGTTGAACTCGGAACAAGGTCCCCAGTTGACTCGGCTTGGGCCTAGGCTGGTGTCTGCGAGGACTGCATGGGCCAGCAGGCCGACGTGTAGGAGGTTTGAGAGACGGGGCATTTGGTTGAGTGACCGAGGTGTTGGCAGTGAGCTGGTGAAGCGTGTGCAGCCAAGTTAATCGTGATCGAGAGACAGGATAATGCAGGAACTGGTGATTAAAGTGAGGAACACAGAGGCTCAGCTACGGCTAAATTCGCGAACTATATATCGTTACACTTCGCTATTAAAGACCAATCTGTCTCTCTACAACATCTGCTGCTATGCCTTCAGTCTGCCTAACATCACGGCTGCGTCCTGACAAAAGTCCTCCGGCCGTCGCCCTGAAATGGGCCCCGTGATGGTTCGCGTAGCTTGAACTGACGATGAAATTGCGAAGCTGCCACCATCGCAATAGTCGTTTGAGGAAAAAGATCAGCATCCGGCCGTGCTGCCCTGCCGAGCCAGCTCAAGGCCATGGATTGTGCGTGAAGGATCAGGTAACCTTCAATTGCCTCATCGGGTAAGGTCGTGAAATGTTGTCAGCACTGGAGCTGGGCAGAACAGGGCAAAGGGGCTGAGGTGTCAACGCTTCTTCCGAGAGCCTTTAGGACTTGAATATGGACACTGTTAGATTTTTCACAAAAAGAAATTAAGAAAAACAAACAAAAACTCGCTCAATCATACGTGACATTGTACATCACGGAGGTGTTGGCTTGCGGAATTTGACGGGCGGTGATTAGTGTCAACCTTGGGTGCGATGGCGGCACGGTTCTGTGATACCCAAACTTTTTGCTCCAAACAGCACTTTACAATAGATATAGGGGATGACAACCGAGATGACCTCTCTGATACGCGCCTGATGCGCCTGAGGGACGATGGAGTGGTGCTGTCATTACCGAAAGTAGAAAACCATTGTTGTCAACCTCTCACTGCTGGACCTGGGTAGCGTCAGCAAACCGTTGTTCCTCGGTAGGTATCTTCAGACTCCCTTCACCGCCCTCCAGCGAGAGTCGTATCAGCCATGCGTGTTTCACTGACACTTCCCTCCGGAGCAGCGCGGCGGCTTTCGGCATTGCCCACACAATTCGGCTTTGAACCGAGTTCAAACTTTGCCGCCGATGCCGGGACAAAACGTGGAGGGGGGAGAGAGAGAGAGAGAGAGAGTCAAGACCACCCACTAACCCCGAGTCAGGCCCCGGCACCGGCCGCCGGCCGTACCCGAACCAAGAGCCACTTCCATCCCGCGCGAGAAGAATCGGGAGGGTCACTAGCGCAATGCATGTGCGCGCATGCAACGCTGCTCTCCAGACTCTCCCGGGAAAATAGGTGTTGCTGCAGCCCTAGCTACATTCAGGGTTAGGCGGGATGGCTTTTGGGGCGACTGGACATGCAGAGGGAACCTTCAACGGACACCGATCTGTTGGATTTCCTCCCATGTGCCTCAACAGTTGAACGGTAGCAGCAGGAGGCCGTCGGCCGAAACATCGCGCATCAATGCATATTTCGAGTAGTGCGGTGCGTCACTTAATCATCTGGAGGGAGGGCACAGTCGGGTTATTTTTACTTCTTTGTATTCATTCTTGTAGGCCCCATGTTTCTTGCCGAGGTCGCAGCTTCTCACCGCTACTCAGCTCGAAATGAAGCTCCACTGCACATGTGTTGCCTCGCAACCATCATCCTGCTAACCTGTAGCCACGCTGTCCCGCAAAGAGGGTCCCAGACGTGAAAAGCCTCCGCTGCACAACCCGGAGTGAGACGTGATAATCCACTCATACAAAAACAGACAAGCCAGCTCTCGACGTGACAGTACAAGAGTGTTCTGGCGATGATGCTCCTTAACCGTCTAGATGCGAATCGTAACGCTGTCGCAGGCCCATTGCGATCAATGCAATAACAATTAAACGAAAAGTAGTGCCGGCGGAACATGTGTTCCTGCATCGGCTCGTGTGATTCCCATGCTGGTTCGTTGTCCTCTGTGGACATTGCCGTTCTAGTGGACCCAGCCCGAAGCATGCAACGCTGGAAAATAACAACAAAAAAACGCCGGTGTACCCAATGCCACACGGAAGACAGGTATTGGAAGAGGTGGAGGAAACTGAGTCGCGAAAGTCGGTTCGATGGTCCATGAGTTGGAGGTGCAAAATCGACATGAAAGGGGTATGGAATTCGAGCGCTCGCAAAAGGTATCGCGGTGGTGGCGGTCTATACCGAAAGAGAGAGGGAGGAAAGAGGTCGCGGAACGGGTGTGCGCGCTCAGTGCTTCTTGTCGGAGCTAGCAGAGTGCTGCTTCGCTTGGTGATGGTGATGCTTGTGGGAAGAGTGGTGCTTGCGGACCTGAGCGGCGTTAGTAAGCGTCGCGAATGGTTGCATCATGACGTTACGCAGCTTACCCGTTGGCGACCGCGGTGCTCCTCTTCATCTGAAGACCCATTGCTGAGACGTCTCCTCTCCTCCTCGTACCAAGTGCTCAAAGACTTGCCGCCGAACATGAGGTCATCGTCTTCGATGATGGTGGCTTGGATCCAGCCTTGGGAAGCAAGGTCGAACTCCCTGGCGTTGGGGTCCATGGTGTTGACGTTGGGGATCACGTAGTATTGGTCTTGCGCTGGTGACATGTTGGGTGGAGTTGTGATGGTGATGGCGACTAGTTGTGGATTGGGTAGGCGGGTAGGAATGCAGGACAGGATGGAATGAACGGCTCCTTTATGCTTGTTTGTGGACTGGGCGAAGGCGCGTAATGCTTTATTTCGCGTAGATTGAGTCGCTTGAGTGATGGTGTTTTGGAAAAGCCGGGGTGATCGCGGTGGGAGTTATTTAAGCCTCCAAGACAGGGACCCTTGAGTTGAGTAGGGTAGAGCTGGGCTGGCCGACAGGGAAGTCTGGGCTTTGGTATTCGGGATGACGGGAAGGTGTGGCGGGGGAGCTCGACGAAAGCGCACAAAGAATGCAGGCGGACGGACGGGAGTTAAGATATCCAAGGGTCCAGGAGGAATGCTGGAGATGCTCGATTTTCTTTGTTCTCGGGGGTTTGGCAGTGATAAGAAGGGGTGGCAGGGCGAGGCGAGACAGCACTAGACGGTGTTGGCTGGATCGTGGAGAGGCCGGATCGTGGAGTCGAGGGTAGCCGACAGTTGAAAATGGACGAGGCGTAGTTGGAGGTGGAGGCCTAGACACGGGCACTACGAAACGGGCGAGGGGAGAGATTAGAAAGAGAGAATCAAAAGAGAGGCCGTCACGACGAGCGGATGCGGGCGAGGGCCGGTTTATTATGGATTATGGGATTGTGGGCTCTCGAGGCAGGTGCAAGTGCAAGGCAGCAGGTGCGAGGGGTGCGAGGGCGAGAGGGAAAGAGAGTAGAGGGGGTGGAGGTACATCGTACACTCTGTTCCCCGTATTATTTTCAGGTTGCTCGCGTGGCGGGAAGGTACCTTTTGGTGTGTGTGCGTGTGTCGCCCTGTGTAGGAGGGAAGGCAGGAAGGAGACGGATGGTGAGAAGCAGGGAGGGGGGAGCAGGGGGTTCCCAGTCCGTGCAAAGTGGGAAGGACGTGGGTGCCCGGTGGAGACCGAGTAGGGCAACCGGGCGAGGGGGGTGCGATGACGGGAAAGAGCAAGGGAAAACGGAGGAAAGCAGGAAAGAAAACGGAGGGACAAAACGGGCAGGGGCGGTGTGTTGGGTCGGCGTCGCTACTGACTTTCCGTAATTGTGACAGCAGCAGGTAACGAGGCCCAAGAGCCTAAAACTCTGCTAGGCTCGAAACCCAATCAAGGCCTATAACTGCACCTTCCAGTTCGAGGCAGCTGGACACGCATACAGACTAACACGTCGAGTGGGCTCAGGCCAAGTTAGGCCAGGTCAGGTCCGAAGGGACTGTGCAGCAGGACCGATGACGGGAGCGCGGGCTGACTGGGACGAGCTGAAGGACGTGTTTCGGTGACTCGTGTGTCTCAAAAGGAAGAAGGGGGGGGGGGGGGAGAAAGGACCTTGTTCCTTTTGCCCAGCGCGCCGGAATGCCAGAGTCAATAGTTGCAGAGGCTGACTGTGGTGCGTGAGCCGGATATTGGATGCAACGGGCACCACACCCAGACTGCTGATGCGGATGCTGATGCTGAGATGATGGGGAAGTGGTGATGAGACTGCTGATGCGGCGCTGTTTCAATTCCCGGAGCGAAAGACCGGTAAGGCCAACCTATACTATCAGGGCCGGGCTGAGCTGTAATGGGCTACAGATGCGGGGGGTTCCGGAACAGGAAGTGTACTTGGAGGGTACAGCCGTCTTCGGTCGTGATGCATCGATGAATCACTGCGAAGATCATTGAGGCAGGTCTAAGTCGGCGATGTGGCTGTAACTCTAGACTCCTGGCGGCCCCCGTTGAGTGGATGGATTGGGGTTGGCCTCGAATGCCGACGTGTCGGATGAAAGCCCGGAGGTCTGGACCTGTAGGCGTTTGGAGCTCACAAGTACGGCCCGGTCTGGAGCATCTGGATCGTGGCCGACGACGATGCCGTTAAGAGGGGTTGAGTCTTTATTTTTTTTATTTTCTTTCTTTCTTTCGGTGTCTGACTATCCGGGCTGCTGAATAGGCCAGGCCCAAGAAGGAGGTTGGTTATCCGTGAGATGAGCTTAGTCGGAGCTGCGGCTGGCAACAGAGACCTGATGGACGGTGGACAAGGCACATACGTGAATACCCGTACTCGCGTCGCAGGCTGCCTGGGAACGGAATGCATGTGCGGCGGTGATTAGATTGATATCCAATCCTGACTATGCGGTGTTTCTTCTTCTACCGGAAGCTGGGTGTTCCGTTTCAGACGGGCAGAAAAAGCACGCAGAAAAACTAAATAGAGATAGCGTCATGGCGGATCATGACAAGAAAGAAAAGAAAAAAGGCGGAGCTGCGGCTTTTCTTACAAATTCTGTTGCCTCTGTATCAAAGCTGACGGGAGGAGGCGAAATGTCAGAATGTCAGAACGTCGGCATGTCAGGATGACAACGACGACAGCGCCGAGGATTGCAGCGATGATACAGACACAGCGCCCCAAGCCTGGCGCTGGCGGCGACTGGTGACGCGGATCAGTCAACTGTAAGCCCTGGGAGAAACGGACGTCCTCCGTTCACAGGCGGGAGAAAGTACCTTTACACTGCCATGATCTGCGGGGGTACATCCGTCTCGCCCCCCCCCCCCCCCCCCCCCCCCCCCCCCCCCCCCCCCCCCCCCCCCCCCCCCCCCCCCCCTTGCGCGCCTCCAGCCAGTTGCGCGCCTCCAGCCAGTCTCTCACACAGGAGGAAACCTTAGGGTGCATGCCCAGGGGAAAAGGGGCCGCGGAAGGGGGTTGCAGGTCACCTCCTCAGGCGGGAGTCAGGGCCCCCAGCGGGCAGGTCACCTCGGCCATGACAATTGACAGACAGTTGCAAAAGGGTAGAGGTAGACAGGGTGACAAGCCGAGGATGACAGGGCAGGCCACACCCTCTCTTGGGCAAAAAGGAAAAGCCGGCGCAAGGCTTGTCTGTCGGGTCGGTGGCCTTCCGTCGCGACAACGGGCTGACGCTGCCAATGGTAATGGCTCGGATGGTCGAGTCCATGACGGGACCAACACATTCCAGCGCGCACTCCTCACAGAAACGGAGACCCGGCACCGGGCGTTCCCAAAAAGGGCGACGCGGGACGGTGCCGACGGTGCGTACGGTGTCCGTGTGCGGAAGACGGTCGTGGACGGTACGTACCCCCCTTGAACCTGCGCTTGCGGTCCCCTAATTTGCAGGGCTGCACCACCGCAGTCCCACCAGTGTCTCCATGAGAAAGCACGGTTCATCAACGCTTCTTTTACACTTGACGCTTGACGCTTGAGGCTTAACGCTTCCTTTCACCGAATCGCCAAACGTCAACGTCCAGATCATCCACAGCACGCATGTACGTCTCTCGAGCCGCACAACACACCGAATATCCCCGCTGCATTTCGTTCAGTCTAGTAACTGTCGTCCCTTCCTCCTCTCTCTCTCTCTCTCTCTCTCTCTCTCTCTCTCTCTAGCTTACGCTAGAACCTCGCCATCTCCCAACTGCCAACACCTTTGTCCCCGCATCCTAGCCAATCCCCTTTGTTAGTCGCCCCTCTGGCCACCACTATCAGTCCCCACTGTCGAGGGACAAGAACAAGAAGGGGGTCGCCGATCGTCCCAAGCTTGCAGGCTTTGGCTTGTTTCTTGTCTTTCACCACATCCGCCGCATCATTGACCCTCGAGTGCCTGACTCGGCATTGCTGTGCAAAGGCCAAGCCGGTGAATCGCCTCTTGAATCCCTTTCGGCGGAACATGACCGACAAAGGGCGTGTGATGGCCGCTGAGACGGAGACGAAGAAACAGTCAAACACCACGGCGACAACCTCGTCGACGTCGTCAACGTTGTCTTCGTCGTCCGTCCGTCCGTTTCTGGAAGCGTCAAAGCATCACCCACTTTACCCCAGGATGCCTTGACTCTACCACACTGCCCCCCGCTGCCGTGTTCATCTTGCAATCTGAGGCGCCATCAGACAAGACGGCGATGAATGGATGATCCGGACGGCACAATCTCCCCCAATCTCTTGGCTTGGCCCGTCTTGCCCCTTGGTCTGTGGCCTGTATCGTATTCTCCTCATGGATCTTGGCAGGCTGTGCAAATGGACCAACCCTGCAATCAATTGCGGACGCTACCCGTGGGCCATATTTACCGTACCTGCTATGCCTACTGCGTGTTCCTCCCCGAAGGCGCTTCGGATATTGCTGGGTTCAAGGCCAAAAACGGACCTCGGATGATGGGCCATGGTTACACAGCCCATACTCATACTCATAGCCCACGGTACTGTACTGGCAAACTGGAGACACGTCGGTGCCATCCATGAAGGAGGACGTCAAAAAGGAACAAGCCGTCGATTGTCATCTCGCCTCTTGAAGCATCTGGGGCCGCCATACGCGCATCCATGCACGACGTGCAATTTAATCGGTTCCTCGCCCGCGATGAATCCCCAGAATATCATCACGCCAGACGATATAGATAGACCGTCTCGTATCTCTTCATCTTGTTGGCCTGGCATTTCAGCTCCTGGAGCCACTATCCGTGCACTTCCTGGACCGTTTTGGCCTCGGCACGCCATCCCCCTCTTCTGACCCCAGCCGTCGCCTCAGTCCCCTCACCTCATCACAACAGTCGTCGGCGCAGCTTTCAAAGGCCTGTCTCAACCGCCCACTAATACCAGTGCCAGTGCCAACGCCAACGCGACGCCGTCTCTCGCGATAGCGGGAGCAAGAGACATAGAGTTCCTATTCGGGCAGTCGGCCAGCACTGAAATATCCACCAGTCGCACGAACTGTAGCCCTGCCATTTCGCCATCCCGCCATCTGCGTTTCGCCATGCACGTCAAGAAAGAAAGGCAGGCCAGACCAACACACACAAGCTTCTGTACCGTCGAATCCGACACGGAGGGCGCCTTTGAGGCCGTTGCCTCATACCGTACCCCCATCTCGGCCATTGTCTCGTACGCATTGGGTACGAATCATATCCCCGCGTTGCTAGCCATATTGCACAGAACAGTATCCAATCGCCATGCATTGCCCATGGAATATGGCCCGAAAGCCCATCCCAGTGGCTTTACTATTGACGCGCCTCTATTGGGCCGTCTGCCTGGCCTGATGAGGGATGAGTCGGGCTTACTTTTCCTTAGCTGAGCCTTGCAGCTTTCTACATCTCGTTCCTGTCACTCGCGTGTAACGCCATCGCAAGCCCGACAGATGGGCGCCGCTGTGTGATCTGGATTAAAACTTCACGACCTCGTCTTCGCGTTGAGCGCGGGTGCGGGATGTGGTACGACAAAGTACGACAAGTAAGCCAACCAGAAGATGCATCGCATTCATCCTGGCCCATGACTTACTTTCGCCCACGTTCACCCACGTCGGCCACCTCGTTGGCCTCGTTGGCCTCATCGGACACCCCAAAGTGCCAAAAACCATCTTACGACTTGTTGTATACCCTCAGTGGCACGCAGCCATTCTGTCAGATGTTGACATGCAACATTTAATCACCGTTCCTTCAGACCGCACACCAGTTGTATGGCTAGCCGCCAGTCCGTCTACACGGCACCCCCCATGACTTTACGGTGGCCTCCTACCCAACTCGGTCACGGGCGAGCATCGCGAACAATGTCACGGCGTGCTCACCTGGACCAGCCAACGGACCGGCGAGCCAAACGCTCGTGACTTTCCCACGGGTCACACCCGCTTCCCACCCACCCTCTCCGCAGCCGCATCTCGCGCCAGTGCGGAGCCAAGATCAAGATACCGAAAACCCCGCGACACGCTCCTTTGTTAGTTCGGTCTCTCGAACCGGCGGACGTCGAGCCCAAAAGGCTTCCGTCAGCAGTATAGCAGTATTCCGACTTTTCGACTTGCAAACAAGCGCAGCTCCCCTCCTTTCCCTGGACCAAATGGCGGGGGCAAGCACCCGCCGTATCATGCCATGTACCCTTACATACGCTCGCTTGTGGCTGATGCTTACCCGGAGGATACTTCACTGCAGCACATTTTGCATCCTGCCCCCTCATGGGATAGTTACTGGGACACAGGGGGGGAATCTGTACATCAGGGTCCTTTGTGGCCGGACGATCGCTGGGACCCCGCGTCGAAGGGGGTGTAGAGGGCGACGGGAGGATGCAAACTCGCAGCGCGCAGCGAACCTCTGGAGTAAGATAACCCGCCAGACCGTAATGGAGGGGGGCGTGCTCGGTGTGCTTCGGCGCCATTTCACCGCCCGGTCCGCGTCTGCCCGACTTTCGAGGGCTCTGTGACGGTCGTATCAATCACACTCCTCCCTCCGTCGCAAGCTCTGTTCGACAGCCAACGAAACGAACCGTATATTGGACCGACCTAGATACAGGTACGATGGGCTCCTGTCGACTTGGCTCTCAACTGTTCAAGCACGTACAAAAGATCGTCTCAAGTCACCGAATTCCATGCGACACTGAGGATACGTACACCAACCGACTCAAGCATTTACCAGGAAGCACCGACTCAGTTGCTCACCTTACACCACCCCGTATGAAACGGCCTGAATCAGTTTTCGCGGGATCACCAAAAGCCCACGATTCAACTCGAGCCCGTGCAGCCATGTATAATTTGTCGTGTACTGGATAGTACGTCTTCCATCAACATGGAAAAGGTTCTAGAGGCCACGGTTGCGTATTCTTTCACTTGTCTTCTGTCCTCGGACCAGGACGGCAACGTTCTTGGCGTTTCTTTGCGCCGTGTACCGACGCAAAGCACGGCGTTTCTAGAATTGACGTGATTGAGCGGTTGTAACTGGGTGTCTCGCCCGCTTCCCTTGGCACCCCGCAGAAAACCTAGAATCTCCAAGGAAGCATTCGAATCCTCGGCCACATGCCGCTTGTCCGTTTGCTGTGTTTCCGGGGTAGGCTCCGCCAACTTGTGGAAATCAAGTATCGACGACGGTACCGCTTTTTACAACGGGCCGCGCCTGACGACACAGGCAAGACCGTCGGTGAGGAGCCCAAGCAGATAAGATGTGCTCGTCGAGTGGAGAGCCACATGCCAAACCCATCAACAGGTTCCAGATCTCGATTGCGGCTTATCGCTAGGCATCATCACCTGAAGAGTTGCCTCGACCAATCCTCAGTGAAGGTGCGAGGATCAGGGGTTCTGGAGGAGGCAGCGACGGTCACGAGGATAGAGCCTCGCCGGCACGCAGAGAGACGACAGGCTGACCACGATGAAACTGGCGAGCAGTCGTCGTCCCGACCCATTGGTCGAGGTTGACTTTGCAGTTTGTGGCATGCTCGCATGACAGACGCCTTGCCAGGCGGCAACGCCACCTCATTGGTCGATGATTCCGGATCAGATCGCGTCTGCCTGAAGAGTTTGGAACGTTTGATGCTCATTGCACCAAAACATTTGTGCTGGGGATTTATGCATATCTCTCGCCGGCGAGCAATTGCGACCTCCTGGTCTTTAATGCGAATGATTGGAAGGACTTTGCTTCCGGAAAGTTGTGTGGTTTCGGGCGCATTCCTCGCGTCGGTTGCGGTGACGGCGATCCTACACGCTTCGAGGGAAAACTCTCCGCAAGTACCACAAGAGATCTACAATGCGCCGACGGAAACACGAAGCGCTGGCGGCTCCGCTCACTGGCTGAGTTGTGCATTGTACATCAGCGTCGTAAAAGGGCGGCGGCGGGGGCCGCCAACTTGTGGAAACACGATTTTGAGAAACACGATTTTGACAGCCCGGAGAGCAGTTGCGAAACGGCGGAGAAGCTCCGCTAGACGAATGATGTGACCAGCAGTGGGGGATGGACATGCGGACTGTTCTCGCATGTGGTGATGGTAGAAGGTGATGCGCCGCGGCAAACACATGGCACCGTCCCGAACCGTCGAGCTTCTCGAGTCAACAATCCAACCGTGTGAAAACGGAGAATCATCAGATCAGCTCCCAAGAGCCAAGAAGTAAATTCGCGACACAAAGACGGTGAGCCGTGGCAAAGGACCCGAACGACAGGTTCGCCACGGGAGGAATCGCGAGAATGAGACGCGGCGCGAGAGCCGGCGTCGTGGCCATGACGTCAACGCCAGTGGAGGGGCTCTTGTTCGTGCATCCTTGAGTCGTTTTTTGTTTTGTTGCAATCTCTGGGCCCTTGGATTCCCGCAGGAGGGACCAAACCCCGCGCACGCTGAGCCGCTCAATCGGCCCTGTCTGCGACCGGGGTGTAAGAGTTCCAACAGGCACAGTGACGGCATCGTGTCCCGCTTCTGAAGCGACGTTTTCAGGGTTTTCCGTTTGACAATAGGTACCACGGCAGAGAAGAGTTCAGCAGAAAAGCTTGTCATTGCATGTGCGCTTTCTCGAGGCGGCGCCGCAGGGCAGGGCGGGCGATGACATCAGTGCAGAGATGATGGCTTTCCCACTGACGATACCCGCAGTGCCATATGCACCACAGCTGTTGGGGGGGGGGGGGCTTTGTTGGAGAAGGGCTGAACGTGTCAGTCGAATGCAGCGGGAGGCGAGGAACCCGGAAGCCTGGGAGGGCTTAACGGTCTCAGGGGCGCTGTGCGGCAGCGTTTTAGGCTTATTAGTAACAACTGCCCTACGTAAATCACCTTAAATCAGGGTGTTGACTGGGCTGCGGCGCAGGGGTTGCTGGGCATAATGTCATTCATCTACAGCCGTATGGCTGCGGAAGGCTGCTGTTAGTGAGTGCGACGCCGCTGATTTCTGAACCCCCCCTCAACGTCACCGATGGCGATCTCTCGAGTCCCTGAATCGCACGGCACTGCAGAACGCGACTTCCATCTCAGTAGGAAGATCACTGCTAGGGTACTCGAGTATGCCGCAGCCGGACTCATCATCGCCTGGGGCGGCGGCGTGCTGGGGGATTTCAAGACCGCGCGCAGGGCGCGAAGTGGTGTCGCATGACGATACGGGCAGACAAGGCGGTGTTCGCCTGTGCTGATGTGGTCGGAGGAGTCTCCGGCTGAGCATGACCCCCGAATTTAGACATTGTCGAGATTGGTGGTCGCCCTGCGCGGCGGATCCCATTGGAGAAAGATGCAATAAACTTTGGCATTCATGCCCTGCAAAGCAATGGGAGGCTGGAGGCCTCGGACCTCTTGCTCCGGCTGGTCGTTTGCATGATGCGCTCTTCAGGTTCGTCTTTGGCAAACAGTCGGGAAGCAAGCAGGCGAGCAAACGAGGCCGTGCTGCTTGCCGTCTGTCGCTGCTGCGTGAAACGCCAGAAGCTTCTGTGGGCACCTATGCCAGAATCTAATCGGCGAAGAGAGAGGGAGGGTTTTGGTTTTTGTCCTGTTTCTCTTTGCCTCTCCACAGTTATGCCTTTTGCGCGGTTGCGAAACGGAATACCAAACGGTTTTGCGGGGTGCGATATGGGTTGGCGCGGGATGCCAAGGACAGCAGGAAGTAGAGATGAAAAGAAAAGCCGGGCATGGATTGGTTTCCTTGATTTTTCCCTCCTCCATCACCCCCCTCGCTCTCGAGTTCGGCATTTTCGGTCGGGGGGAGTCTTTTTTTCATGCAACTTTCTTTACCCTTCCAAAGACCGGCCAACGATCGGGCGGATCGGGAGAATCGGGGCGCCATCGGACGGGAAAAGAGAGGGGCCCGGCGGGCGGGGAGGTGGAGTCTGCGGGACCGCCAGGCCGTCGGCATTTTTCGGCAGATTCTCGAGACATCTTGTTGTTTAGACTCGATTGTCCTGGACCTCGGTCGCCTTTCAGCACAACCCCTGTCTTCGAATCTCTCGAAGGTTCCCTTCCTGCCTCTAGAGTCGTTGACAAATGAGCGCAACAAACTTTTGTCTCTCGGCGTGCCCGCCTGCGTGTTGTGGGGGTCGGATGTCCGGTGCTCGGGCTGCGCTGATGCCAGAGGAGGGGCCTTGTCACGGTTTCGCCTCGGGAAAAACATCAGCCGCACGTCCTCTGGCTGCGAGGTACAGCGGGCTGGAGTGAGGCAAAGATCACGACGAAGGGACGAATCTTGTAGTGGGTTGGGCCTGTGCCGTTCGGTCTTCCCGCTGGTGCGGTGTAGTTTCGGTTGGGGGTTGAGAGGTGAGCTCGGAACCTGCTCGAGGTTGCGTGGCTCTGGTTGCGCCGAACGTTGGTCCGCGTCGGTCTTGGATGGGAATGTCCGAGTTGACGCTTCTGAGCGGCTGGGAACGAGACAACGGGTTTCCCATGGCACGGCCTTTGACAACGTAAGAGGGGGGGAGGGGGCTGAGAGGTCTTATTGATGACATTGCCATGGCTGAAAGTCGATGACCAACCCCCGAATTCTGGAAATGACAACGTAGAACCTCCCTCCATGGAGAAGGGTCGGCCCTCGGATTTGGTCAGGTTGCGGAGCTCCCAACGGTGCGAAACACAGGCGCAGATGGAAACAAACGTTGGAAACGTGGCGTGCTTGAAATCCGTAGATGACTGCGACCCTGAACGCCGTGCCTGATCAATGTGGCTTGCCATAACCTCGCGCCGCGCAGAGATGACTACAAAGAAAATCACTACTCATGGGCCTTCAAGCTTCATGAGAGAAATATGTGCCAGAAGAGTGTTTACTCCTTCTTCTCCTTGTCCTCTTTGCCTTCATCCTTGGATTCAGACTCGGAATCGGACTCGTCCTTCTTCTCCTCATCACCCTCTTTCTTGTCCTCCTTGTCCTCCTTATCCTCCTTCTTGTCCTCCTTCTTGTCCTTCTTGTCTTCCTTTTGGTCAGCACCCTTCTCTTCTTTCTTATTATTAGTCTTGGACTCACCCTTCTTGGCGCTCTTCTTTTCCTCCTCCTTGCGTTTCTTCTCCTCGGCCTTCTTCTTCTTTTCCTCTTCCTCCTTCTCCTTTCTCACGCGCTTCTTCTCCTCCTCCTCGAGCTTCTCCCAGTCCCGAGACTCATCGCTCTTACCCTTGTGCATGCTCTCGGCCAGGCCTTCGCCGATGTGGGGCTGCGCATTGCCAATCTTGCTACGGCCGACCAAACTGACGAAGATGGAGGCGCCGACAATCGCGGTCAAGACGAAGCGGTACACCCCGTACCACTGAGGGGTCCAGCCCTTGTTCTTGGCACGAGTGTCTGCGAGGTAAAGAAAGGTGAAGGCAGCGAACTGCGAGGTGAGGGCGTATTCGATGGGCATAAGAAGAGAGGGCCAGGCGATCATGGGTGCCAAGACACCCATTCCGTAACGGAAAGGCGTTCGACGGGGGTGCGGTGTCTTCTCGGCGTACTCCATGCCCTGCGATACATGCTTGTTAGTGACGTGGTTCGACTGTGCAATTATGCATGAGTTCCTGATCCTACCCAGTGGACAGCTCCGAGGAAGGAGATGATGATTGCACCGTATCCGAGCTGAATGGGCTCAAGCAGATTCAGCCAGTATTGTGCCGACTCATGGTTCATGTAGATGTGGTTTGCAAAGGTCGACGTTGAGGGCCATTCGACATTGAGATCCCAGCTGAGATAGACTGTGCTCAGTGACGTCGCAAGGTAGGGAAGAGTACCGGCGAGACCGAGCGCGTAGGGCTCCCTGGGAACTTCGCTAAGGTTGAATGTGTCCTTGACGATGTTCTGCCAGCACTTGGTTAGCGAGTCTTGGGTACCATGGACGCGAGCCGGTGTTCCCTACCACTTCCTTCCTCAAACCTCCCGTGAGGTTCTCGTCATTCTCGGGGTTTGCCGGCGCAGGCTCCCAGAAGCGTCGTGTAGACGACTCGGTGGAGACCTCTTCCGGGCGAGCCTCAAGCTTCTTCTTGGCAATCTCCTTCTCGGCTTTCTTGTCAACCTTATCGTAGGGAGAGTTTGTGTATCGTGCTTGGAGAGACAAGGGCGTCAGGCGAGCTGCTTGGAGGGCCAACAACGGTCGTTTAGAGCTCTGCAGGGCACTGAATGAAGCCTTCGTCGAGATTGTTGAGAAAGTCGCGACAGGGACTGCTGTCGGAGCCACCGCCGAGCGCGGAGCAAGGCGCAGGAGTTGCCGCGATGAGCGAAGCATCGTGAAGCCGTCTGTCGGGAATGTCGGCGGAGTGAAGGTCTTCTGACGTAGTCAATCAGGGGTGGCAGTGTCAATTCTGCTCTCGGATTTGTTCCAGCGTCGCACAGTAGTCCTAAGACTGTGTTTGGGATGTATATTCAAGCTGTGGTTTTGTTTTTGGAGCTGTGCAAGTATGGCCCAGTGCTAAGAGGCTTGGGATTTATTTGTGTCTCGAGGGAGCTGCCGATTGCCTCAAGTTGATGTAAGGCAAGAGGAGCCAAAACCCAAGTGGGTTACCATGGAAGGCAAGGCACGCAGCTTCCCTTCCATGCTCCTCTCGTCCACTCACATCGAGGCCAGGCCAAGGCCATCGAGGTGCTGGAGCTCCAGCTGCCGGCTAGTGACGTCGTTGTGGAGACCTCATCCCACGCCTACGCCCGGGCCAGACGCTCCGTATTGGACGAACCAGCCTCCGGAGTGGGGTGGTACTAGAGAGGGGTGGCCCAAGCTTCTCCTGTCCGTACAAATGCCTATGTATATTCACGCGACAGAGGATCGTACATGCGGCGCTGGTATGTGAATAACATATCAGAAATAATCCGCACGTACACCAGGCGAGCTCTGTAACGTATGGTGAGCGCTTCGAGATTCGAATACTAACTGTGATTTTAAGTCCTTTCTTTCCCTTTTGGTCAAAAATGGGAAAGTTATGGGAACACAGGTGCGTCCGCACATGCAAACGACCTGCCCTCCCTCAGGGATTCAATTTGATGGAGTACTTACTGCAGACGCTAACTGTATCGGGACAGGCCTCAGGTAGATCCACCCCTTCCGTGGCTTGACGAGGCCAGCAGCCACGGCCTGAACCGAGCTGTCGACCTGTTTTTGGGATTTTGGCACCGCGACAGCTGCGGGGGAGGGAATGGAGCATCAGGCAGCGTCATCATGCACAAATCAGTCCCATCCAGCCCCAAGTTCCAGACCAATCCCCAAAAAACACCAACCCTGGCGACCCCAGTAGTAGCAAAGCACAACGTCGACTATGTGTGATTGAGTGTGCAATCTGTCAATCTCTAGTTGATTCTCCAGATTTGACTTTTCAACTCTCCGCGACTTGGCATTTCAACAGCCAGCTACCCTACGAATACCACCTTCGGAGACACGGCAGACGGCACACGCCTTCCGGAATACCTACCAACCTCAACCCTCGACACCGCAAGATACCCATTGTCGGCTATTTACGACGGTCCCGACACGACTGAGTACCCACGGACCCCATCGCCCACCTCGATCTCGACCTCACGCCACGCCTATCTTGATGACGGCAGAGCCCCTCCGCCTGCATTTCCGACTTCCCCAGTCTCTCTCCCTGTCCATGCTTCGAACCACGCACACGCGATAGAACCTCGACACTGAGTTTCCCTCGCCAGGGTAACGGCACCATACAGACAAGATGTTGGAGGGACTCGTTGCCGGCCTGCTCAATAGGTTCCTGGGCATGTACGTCAAGAACTTCGACCCAGCACAGCTCAAGGTTGGGATCTGGTCTGGCGATGTCAAGCTGCGGAACCTCGAGCTTCGGCGGGAAGCCCTCGACCAGCTGAAGCTGCCCATCAACGTGATGGAAGGCCACCTCGGCGAGCTTACCCTCATTATCCCGTGGTCCAACTTGCGCGGCGCACCCGTCAAGGTCTTTATCGAAGATGTCTTCCTGCTGGCCTCTCCCAGGGAGGAAGCCGCCTACGACGAAGAAGAGGAGGAGCGCAGGAAGCAACGCATTAAGATGGAAAAACTCGACTCGGCCGAGCTGCTCAAGGAGAGGTCGCAAGAAGGCATGAGCCAAGAAGAGCAGAAAAAGAGCCAGAGCTTCACCCAGAGTCTGGTCACCAAAATCGTCGACAACCTGCAGGTCACGATCAAGAATATTCACGTCAGATACGAGGACGCCATCTCCGCGCCTGGGCACCCCTTTGCTCTTGGCGTGACGCTCGAGGAGTTTAGTGCCATCAGCACCGACGGCCAGTGGAAGCCCACCTTTATCCAGGACTCCGCAAAGAGCACCCATAAGCTCGCAACCCTTGGCGCGCTCGCTGTCTACTGGAACACAGATACAGAGCTGCTAGGTCCCGGGCGGGAGGTCGACACGGACGGGAAGCCTCCCATGCCACATGAAGAGATGGTTGACAAGTTCAAGAGTTTGATAGGGTCAACCGAAGACACAGAGCTCAATCATCAGTTCATCCTCCGCCCCGTCAACGGAAAGGCAAAGATTGTCCTTGACAAGACCGGGGATGTTCGTGTCCCGAAAGCCAAGGCGAGCTTGCTTTTCGAAGAAATCGGCCTCGTCATTGATGATGATCAATATCGTGACGGACTGATGATGGTTGATCTTTTCCACTACTTCATCCGCCACCAAGAGTACAAGAAGTTCCAACCCAAAGGAGTCACGCCCAAGGAAGACCCGAGGGCCTGGCTCAAGTTTGCGGGTGACGCTGTGCTCAGCAAGATCCACGAGAAAAACCGTAGATGGTCCTGGGACTACTTCCGAGAACGGCGTGACGACCGCAAACGCTACATCGAACTCTTCAAGAAGCGGAAGCAGCAGCAGCAGCTCAACGCCCAGGAAAACGAAGACCTCAATAAGCTCGAGTTCAAGCTCGACTACGAGGACCTGCGATTCTGGCGGTCGCTGGCCCGCAACCAACTTAAAAAGGAGAATGCCGCTGCCCTCAAGAACCAGCCACCCAAGCAGGAACAACAAGGGTGGCTGGCATGGGCTTGGGGCGGTGGCCACAAGCAGCAGGAACAGCATACAGAGGACGACGAAAACACGCAGATCACCGAGGAGCAGCGCAAAGAGCTGTACGATGCCATCGAGTTCGACGAGAAGACAGCATTGGCCGAATCAGTGGACATCCCCCGAGACTCGGTTAAGATGCAGGTCGAGGCATGGTTGAGCACCGGAAGCTTCACATTGAAGAAGAGCCACAACGGCAAGCGGAGCGATCTTCTCAGTCTTCACTTTGACGTCTTCAAAGCCAAGGTCTTACAGCGCCCCGATTCCTTCCTTGCCGATCTGAGTCTCGGTGGTCTTCGTGTCAACGATGGAACAACGCCCGACACCTTGTTCCCCGAGATTGTCAGGGTCAAGGATGCCCCTGATACCCACGACCAGAAGCGACTTACCATTGAGGAACTTGAAGAGAATGACGACGAGCCCTTCTTCCGTTTCCAAGTTGAGCAGAACCCTATTGACCGTGAAGGAGACATCGCCCTCAGCGGATCGCTTAAACCACTGGAGATCGTGTGGAACCCCAACTTCGTGGTTGGTGTTGCAGACTTTTTCCGACCACCAGAAAGACATATGGAATCCATTACAGCACTGATGGAGACTGCCGGTGCTACTGTAGAGACGTTCAGAGAACAGACTCGCGCCGGTCTTGAGTTTGCACTCGAAGAACACAAAACTATCAATGCCCAGCTTGATTTACAGGCTCCACTCATCATTGTGCCAGTCAGCATTGCCGTTAGGGAATCTACCTGCTTGATTCTGGACGCCGGCCACATCAGCGTCAACAGTGAGCTGGTTGACCAGGATACAATGAAGCAGATTCAGGCCAAGCAACGGCAGTCGTACACAGACGAGGACTTCAAGCGTCTCGAGTCTGTCATGTATGACAAGTTCTTGGTGAAGCTCTCTTCTACGCAGGTGTTGATAGGCCCATCTATCGACGTGACGAAAGCTCAGCTTTCAAAGAAGGATGACACGCAACATCTACACGTGGTGGAAGAGATCAACGTCGACTTCGTGGTTGAGACGTCCATACTGCCCAAGGCACCGAATCTGACGAAGCTCAAAGTCTCCGGCCATCTTCCCATGCTGCATGCTACCGTCTCAGACTCGAAGTACAAGAACCTGATGCGAATCATTGACGTCGCCATTCCCAAATTTGGCCAGGACCAGCCACAAGAGCAGATCAAAGACTCCTCGGGACAGGCAGTAGCAACTCGCCCACGTGGTTTGAGCACCGCCTCAAGCCGATCGCGATCGCGCAAGGAGCCCAGTCGTCGCAGATCGTCACAATTCCCCTTTATGCAGCCACAGACCGCCATCGTCATCGACGATGACGACGATGATCAAGACGAGTTCGAGGACGCCGACGGCGGTAGAGACAACAAGGAGCAGCTCAAATTACAGCAGCGTTCCTTCGAGCTCAAGTTCAAAGTGGACACTCTCAAGGGATCTCTGTATCGGAGCGATTCAGACAGGAAGAAGCCCGATCAGTTGCTCGTTGAATTGGTCGCGGAAAACTTCGATCTGCTCTTTTATTTGCGTCCATACGACATGAACGCTGAGGTGTCGCTGGGCTCCGTTACTATGGATGATTTCGTGGACAATCCATCAGCAGAATTCAAGTCAATCGTGTCCTCCGGAGACGTTGAGGACCGCGAGCAAAACCGCAGCCTTGTCAGTGTCAAGTTTACCCGGGTAAACCGCTTGTCACCGGAGTTTATGCCGGTGTATGAAGGCGTGGAGACAAATGTTACCGCTGCCATTTCCACAATCAACATCATTGTGACCAGAAAGACACTTCTCACGCTTCTGGATTTTATCCTGGCAACTTTCACGGGGAACAATAACGAAGCAGCAACAATGCAGGAACAGAAGGCTATCTCGGATTCGGAGGACGATGACGAAGAAGTGGAGATAGCAGTCGATGCTCCGCCAGAGGACGCTTCAGCAAATGCAGGCTCCATCAGAGTCAAGGTGGACTTGAAGAGTATCCGGATGATCCTAAATAACGACGGGATCCGCTTGGCTACCTTGTCATTCAACCATGCTGACGTCGGAGTTTTCCTTTTGGGCAAAACCATGCGAGTCAACGCCAAACTGGGCAACCTCAACCTGGTCGACGATATTAACCAGGGTGTCTCGGAGGAGTCCAATCTAAGGCAACTCATTTCCATTCAAGGTGACGAGCTTGCTGATTTTCGTTACGAGACGTTCGATGCTACCAACAAAAAGGCGTATCCCGGGTACGACTCCTCAGTCTACTTGAGAGCTGGCTCCGTCAAGCTTAACTTCCTCGAGGAGCCATTCAGAAAAATTATTCAGTTCCTCGTCAAGTTTGGCAAAATGCAAGCCATATATAATGCCGCTCGTCAAGCGGCGGCGTCGCAGGCTAACCAAATCCAACAGAGCACGACTAAGTTAAAGTACGATGTGGTGGTCAAGACGCCGATTGTCGTTTTTCCTCGGGTTGTTACCCACGGGCAACCTAAGCGGGATGTCATCACTGCTTACTTGGGAGAAATCTATGCCCAGAACAAGTTCGCCCCGTTGGATGATTCTGAAGATTCCCAGATAGCGACAAAAATCTCTGCAGGAATCCGCAACATTCGCTTGACGTCCGACTTCAATTACCCGGGCAACATTTCCGAAGAGTTGGAACTCATCGACAAGGTTGATCTGGGCTTCAATGTCACTTACGCTGAGCACCAAGACGGCAAGAAGCGGCCCGAGCTTGAGATTGAAGGCAGCATGTCTGACTTCAACCTGCGGCTTACCCAGTTCCAACTTAGGTTCCTGATGGAGATCTCAAAGGCTGTACCCGCTGCATTCGCTGCCGACTCGGAAGAGCAGGACCAAGAGGCTGAGCGCGAAGTCGATAAAGACACACTGCAAAGAGCGAGGTCTATGCCCATTGACAAAGGCTCGAGTGATGAGCAGAAAGAAGTTGATCTTGGTCCTGAGCTTTCGCCCAAGGACCAATCATGGACAAAACTCGACCTTGTCTTCCAGGTGAACACTATTGGCATGGAGCTGTTGCTGGCCCCCGAGGAGAAACCCGTCGGCAAACTCGAAGATGCTAGCCTGTCCCGGTTCTCTTTGGACGGTACCAAACTCAAGACACGCATGCTCAACGATGGATCGCTCGAGGGCGAATTCCTGATTCACTCGTTCACAATTTACGACAGTCGTCCTCGCGAAACGAACAAGTTCCGTCGAATTATGACATCTTCCAACAAGGACGTACAGCAGCTGATGGCCAGTATCACAATGTCAGGCGGCCAGGAGAGGAGTCTCATTGCCATTGTCACTGTCGATAGTCCCCGCATCATCTTCGCACTTGACTACCTTTTCGCTATTCAAAACTTTATCATGGTTGGCTTACAGCCCGAGGAACCTTCGCCAGCCGATGACGAGTCACTACTAGAGACGCCAGAAGAGTCGGATATCGATGCTGATTCTATGCAAGTCACTTGGTCCAACAAAGCTAGGTCGCAGAAGAGTAGCAGTGATGAGACCGGAGAGCCCCAGGGGGAGGCCGATGACAAGCCCCAAAGCACCATGAGCATTGCATATAGGGTAAATATCGTGGATGCACAAGTCATTCTAATTGCAAACCCCCTCAGTGCCAGCTCCGAGGCTATCGTACTCGGTACCAAGCAGGTCTTGCTCTCTCAACAACACGCCCTAACCTTTCAAGTTTCTGAAATTGGCATGTTCCTTTGCCGAATGGATCGGTTTGAAGACTCACGCCTCCGGCTCATCGACGATTTCTCCGTCCAGATGTCAATGGACAGCTCGAAGCCCAACATCACGAGCATTCATGCTGACATCGAGCCTCTGATTCTACGACTTTCCTTGAGAGATATTCTCCTCGCTCTCCAAATCGCCAGCAAGGCTACTGAACTGTCAGACCAACAACAAAAGGAGCAGGACAACAAGAAGTCTGCTTCCGCTGCAGATGAGAAGGCGAAGCAATTGCGCCAGGCTGGTCTCAAGCAGCGAACTGCCAGTGGTAAAGGGCCATCAACCTTGGCGAACAAGACTGTTATGTCCAAGACTGCCAAGGTGGCAGCATCTCAAGCGAGACAGGATCAAGAAGACCCGCATGGCACAGCTGTTCAAGCCCAGTCGAAACGTCACGAGGAACTCTCAGCCACCATCGAGGGTATTCGTGTTGTTCTCATTGGCGACGTCCATGAGCTTCCCATCCTCGACCTGGGGATCAAAAGCTTCACCGCCACGGCCGAAGACTGGTCCTCCAATCTCAAAGCCGAGACAGCTATCGACCTTTACACCAACGTCTACAATTTCTCTAAATCAGCTTGGGAACCCTTGCTTGAACCTTGGCAGGTCGGTTTCGGTATCGCGCGGGAGCAGCAGTCAGGTCTGCTGTCCATCGACGTTGCATCCAAGAAGATTTTTGATGTTACAATCACAACTGCCACTATTGCATTGGCGTCGAAGTCTTTCGCGTTCCTCAGCAAAGATGAAGATGTTCTCGGCAAACCACGTGGTGTTGATGCCCCGTATCGCATCCGAAACTACACTGGTTTCGATGTAGTGGTGCAGTCCAAAAGCACAACAACAGACGACAACATGACGGCCCGCCTCGAAGATGGAGAAGAGGCGCCCTGGAGCTTTGAGCCCTGGGAAAAGATGCGAGAAAACCTTTCCACGGAGGGTAGTACCGGCAGTGTGGGCATCCATCTAGAGGGCAGTGGCTTTGACCCGGTTAAGAACGTCAGATT
Source organism: Colletotrichum incanum (assembly GCA_001625285.1). Taxonomy (NCBI): domain Eukaryota; kingdom Fungi; phylum Ascomycota; class Sordariomycetes; order Glomerellales; family Glomerellaceae; genus Colletotrichum; species Colletotrichum incanum. The sequence goes on from LFIW01001488.1 coordinate 35,827, forward strand.
GAACCGTGAGGGTGAGGCAATCTATGGCCTGAAGCCCAAGACTGACAACATCCTACACCGCTTGCTTGTCGAAGTCACCCTGGGCAAGGACAACGTCAAATACGTCACTCTCCGATCGCCACTCGTGGTAGATAACCTAACCCAAATCCCCGTCGAGCTGGGTGTTTACGATGCTCAAGAGGGCCACCTGCTCAAGATTGAAAAGATTGCCCCTGGAGAGAGCCGGCCCGCTCCGGTAGGAGCTGTATTCTTGAAATCCTTACTGGTGCGGCCCGACTCAGGCTTCGGGTATGCGTGGTCTTCTGAGACCTTGTGGTGGAGAGATCTTCTGAAGCGACCTACGCGGACGATGGTCTGCAAAGGAGAGAACGGTGACCCGTTCTACTTCCAACTCAATGCTACGTTCGACAGATCGAACCCGCTGACCAAGTAAGTACTTATGCCTCCTTTGCTAAGTATCTGCTGACCACTTGACCCCTTAACCAGAAACTATCCGTACATGCGTATCAAGCTGTCGCCGCCGGTGATCCTCGAGAACTTGCTTCCATACGACTTCAAGTACCGTATATATGACAAGAACACGAAAAAGGACTGGGCAAACTTCCTTCGAAAGGGTGGCCTTAGTCCGGTTCATGTCGTGGAGCTATCTCACCTTCTTCTTCTCAGCATCGACATGCAGGACACTGTATTCAAACCCAGTGACTTTGCGATCATCAACTCTGGATCGTCTGATGACTTCAAAAAAGAAGACCGGCTTCTTTGCAAGGATGCGGACGGTCTGCAGCTTAATCTCAAGCTTCACTACCACAAGGTTCCAGACGGCGGTGGAGCTTTTCGGGTGACCGTCTACAGCCCCTACATCATCTTGAACAAGACCGGGCTGGACCTGCAGATTAGGGCCAAGGGTTTCCTCCAGGGTGCGCGGCCTGCAGCTGGCCAGTCAACTCTGTCTAATAGGTCCAGATCCGACACAGATCGTCCCAAGGCCACCCCGTTCATGTTCTCATACGGCAACGACGATCACAGAAACCGAGCACTGTTGCAGATCGCCGACTCTGAATGGAGCAAGCCGCAAAGTTTTGACGCTATTGGTAGCACAACAGAGGTGGTACTGCCATCGCCCTCCAGAAACACCGAAGTACACATCGGCATTACGACCGAGGCTGGAGAAGGCAAGTACAAGATGACCAAGGTCGTTACTCTGGCGCCGAGGTTTGTCCTGGAAAACAAGCTTGGAGAGGAGATCAACGTCCGAGAATCCAGCTCATCAGGCTTTATGACGCTGAAGCCGGGCGCCCATCAACCACTTCACTTCATGCAAAAGACAGCCGTCAAGCAGCTTTCTCTTTGCCATCCAGGGATGAACAACCAGTGGACTTCGCCCTTCAACATCTCGGACATTGGCACCACGCATGTCAAAATTGCCAAGGCAGGTCAACGCCAACGACTGATTCGCGTTGAGATCTTGATGGAAGGCGCTACAATTTTCTTGCACCTCAGCTTGGAGACCAAAAACTGGCCGTACCAGATGAGGAACGAGAGCGACACGGAATTCACCTTCTATCAGGCCAACCCTAGCCTGGATGATGATGGAGTTGAGGACAGATCAGGCTGGAGGCCCATCAAGTACAGACTCCCGGCCAGAAGCATCATGCCATATGCCTGGGACTTCCCCGCCGCCAAGTTCCGTGAGATCATCATCAACGCCCACGGCAAAGAGAGACATGTCAAGCTGGCCGAGATTGGCAACCAGATTCCAATGAAGTTCGCAACCACTTCCGGTCAGCAAAAGATCATTGATATCAACGTAGCCGCCGATGGCCCTACGCAGACTTTGATTCTGTCTAACTTCCGGCAATCGAAGAGTCTTTATCGACAGAAGTCAAAGTCTGGCTCCCGCACAAGCACTGACGGCTTCGAAGTCAAGGACCAGGAGATGACTGCGACATTCCGGGCTCAACTGAAGCTCTCGGGCATTGGGGTTTCGCTTATCAACTCTCAGCTCAAGGAACTTGCCTATGTCACCTTCAGGGACGTCTCACTTCGTTACCACGATTCTCCTCTTCAGCAAACCATCAGTTTCTCGGTTAAGTGGATCCAAATTGACAACCAACTGTACGGTGGTCTATTCCCAATGATTTTGTACCCCAGCGTAGTCCCGAAGAGAGCTCAGGAGGTTGACGCGCACCCTTCGATTCACGCCATGGTCACTCGGGTGAAGGACGATTCATACGGTGTGCTCTACATCAAGTACGCCACGCTCTTGATGCAGCAAATGACGATCGAACTTGACGAGGACTTCGTTTATGCGGTCTTGGACTTTGCGAACATTCCCGGAGCCGCTTGGTCCGACACCAACGAAGAAGGCAAGCTGTGTGATGAGGAGTTGGACATTCCTGAGCCGCAACAGCAGCAGTCCGGTCAGGACATCTACTTCGAGTTGCTCAATATCCAGCCCATGCAACTCGATCTGTCCTTCATGCGCACGGAGCGAGTCAATGCCGAGGACAAGACATCGTCGCGGAACCCCCTCATGTTCTTCCTTAATGTCATGACCATGGCCATCGGCAACGTCAACGATGCGCCCATCCGTCTCAACGCCCTCATGCTAGACAACGTTCGTGTGTCCGTGCCTGCTCTGACACAGAATATCTCAAGTCATTACAGCCAAGAGGTACTCTACCAGATTCACAAGATCCTCGGCTCGGCCGATTTCCTTGGTAATCCAGTCGGTCTGTTCAACAACATCAGCTCTGGCCTGACAGACGTGTTCTACGAACCATACCAAGGACTAATCCTCTCGGACAAACCCGAAGACTTTGGCCTCGGTGTCGCGAAGGGAGCTGCATCACTTGTCAAGAAGTCTGTCTATGGTTTCTCCGATTCTTTCTCCAAGTTTACTGGCAGTTTATCCAAGGGTCTAGCAGCTGCAACTCTCGACAAGCAGTTTCAGGATCGTCGTCGTATCACGCGTGCGCGCAACAGGCCAAAGCATGCTCTCTACGGTGTCACCACCGGCGCTAACTCGCTCTTCACGAGCGCCGCGTCTGGCGTGGGTGGACTCGTACGCAAACCACTTGAAGGCGCCGAACAAGAGGGCGCTCTGGGATTCTTCAAGGGTATTGGTAAGGGTGTTGTAGGATTTGCTACTAAACCCGCCATTGGTGTTCTAGATATGGCCTCAAATGTTTCTGAAGGCATCCGTAACACAACGACTGTCTTTGATGGCTCAGAGCTTGACCGCGTTCGCCCCGCTCGATTTGTGCCATCCGACGGCATTGTGCGACCCTACAATGCTCGGGAAGCACTCGGGCAGTCATGGTTGAAGCAAGTTGATAACGGCAAATACTTCAACGAGAACTACATTGCGCACCTCGAACTACCCCGCGAAGACATGGTAGTAATGGTCACATACGCCAGGATTCTGCTTATTCGTAGCCGGCGCTTGACCTCTGAGTGGGATGTGCCTCTCAAGGATGTCCAAACCATTGCAAAGGAGCGGACGGGTCTGAGCCTAACCCTGAGAGGCGGCACGAATGGACCATTCATCCCCGTCAGCGATGAAAGTGGCCGTGCTTTCCTGTACAAAATGGTTGCTGTTGCTGTGGAGGAGTTCAATAGGCGATTTAGAGGACTGGAGTGAAGGGCAAGATACGGTGAGACGTTGGCATCAGACGAAAGGTGGGGACCAGGGCTGGAAACATGAGTAGCCCAGGTCGAACGAGACATGTTTGTCTTTTCTTTATAATTGCTTCTTTTCCTGGTTAAGGCCTCGAAGCATAGCCTCGCGATTCCCTAGCAAATACACTTTAGTCGGCGTATAAGAATAGCATTCGTCCTTCTTTCCACACAATGTTCCAAATGTAATGATTTCGTGATTAGTGTGATCAGAATGTTATTTTTCCGGCTTACCGGTGTTTACGTCCGAACCATCTTGTGAGAAGTCACGTCTGAGCAGAGAAGAAAACCATAATTCAGGTGAAATATACCATAAAACTGCAAGTTGAGATGGATGATTAAGGAACGTGGGTGTATTATCTGTATAAGTGACTGAATGGAACCAAACGCATGTATAAATAAAGCCAAAAGAATAATAATAAAAAACCAATCGCCGTAGTGCTATGATCAAACTCCGCCATGCAATGCAATACAATCACCTTCTATCCTCTAGGCCATCGAAACTCCCTTCCAACCGTGTATCCAGCTATCTCTTATCTCGATTCTCTGATTTAATTGGAAGGGCAGAAGCCAATGGAGCAGGCATCCTGCTTGCAGCAGCCACGGAAGCCGTTGGAGCAGGACTGAAAGAAGCCAGTGCCGGGAGCGCAGACAGTAGGGTCAGCGTTGCCGTTGCCGTTGTTGTTGGACTGGGCCTCAGGGGTAGGAGTCGGGGTGGTCTTAGGGGCGGCCTTGGTCACAGTCTCGAAGACCTTCACGTCCGGGCAGTAGCCGATGGCGCAAGCATCCGACTTGCAGCAGCCGCGGAAGCCGTTGGCGCAGGACTGGAAGAAGCCGGTGTTGGGCGGGCAGACGGTCGGGTCGGTAGTGCGCTTCTCGGCGATGGCGGCCTTGACGTCGGGGCAGTAGCCGATGGTGCAAGCATCCTGCTTGCAGCAGCCACGGAAGCCGTTGGAGCAGGACTGAAAGAAACCAGTACCAGGGGCGCAGACAGTGGGATCCTGACGCTTGACGGTCTCGGTCTCGACAGTAGGGCAGTATCCGATGGTACAAGCATCAGACTTGCAGCAGCCACGGAAGCCGTTGGAGCAGGACTGGAAGAAACCAGTGCCCGGAGCACAGACGGTCGGATCGGTGGGCTGCCAGTGAGCCGAGTGTACGTTCGTGGCGGGGGTTGTCTCGGCGGGCTTGTTGTCAGAGGTGCCGGACATACCCGGGCAGTAGCCGATGGTGCAAGCGTCAGACTTGCAGCAACCACGGAAACCGTTGGAGCAGGACTGGAAGAAACCAGTACCAGGGGCGCAGACAGTGGGATCTTGACGCTTCTCGGAGACAGAAGGGCAGTATCCGAGGGTGCAAGCATCAGACTTGCAGCAGCCACGGAAGCCGTTGGCACAAGACTGGAAGAAGCCGGTACCAGGGGCGCAGACTGTGTCATCACGCTTGGCGTCATGAGAAGGGGCAGCTGCGGTGAGAGTTGCGGTGACGGCAAAGAGGCTGAAGATGATTGAGAAATGCATTGTGATTTGAGTGGATGAGATGAATAAAATCAAGCAAAAGACGAATGGTGTGAGTATGTTGAAGTGAAGATATCTGGTTGAACGATTGTCCCAAGGAAAGAGAAACCGACAAAGGAAATAAGGAAATCACAAAAGAAAAAAGAGAAAAAGAAATTTTTAAGTTGTTGATGGGCTGGCTGAGTATTCGATGATGATGAGAAAAAAAGAAGACCATCTTGGAGGAAGAGATGAGGTTGATTTATAGACGTCAAACTGCGACAAGAAGACGGAGAATCTGTAGACTCGGAGACTATTTTCAGTACTACCTTACTCTGCAGTTGACCATGTTGCTTGGGAAGGATTCTGCTGCAGGCTACAGCTAAACAAGACACTTTGCCGTTATGGTGGCCATGATGCCGTTTAGCCCAAGCCGAATTTGGTATGAGTCGACGAGCAGACAGAAGTTCGCTGCGCAACGGCACTACCCAATCCGCTGCTGGCGCAGCCAGTAGACCACGCTACGGAAGAGCGTTCAGTGTAGGCTATTGGACCACTCTTCTGTCCCTTTGCGTCTATACAATCCTTCATCTCTCTCCAAGCCCGGATCCTTCCGAGCAAATAGGAAACTGGGTGTCATCCAAGCTGCTGTAGGTTGCAGTAGACACAAGGCACAGTCAGCTCTATAGGACCAAGCGTGATAAGCGTGCGTTACCGGGCTGAGCTACAGGTCTTTCGCCTAGCATCCTGGGGCTGAGGTGGACGGCCAACTTGGCGACCAGTCTGTATCGGGAAAAGGTGAAGGCGGCGCAGTTGAGCTGTCAGATGCCAGCGGGCTGGGGTCATCTTGAACCTTCGGCCAATATGATTGATCCTTTTGCATTCGTGCTGACGGCTCACATTTTGCGGCGATGTGCGGTGAGCAAGTGAAGAGGTGGTAAGCTTATTCTTGGCTCGTGGGATATTGAGGGATCATGCATATTGAGATCTCGGTGGGCGTTGGAAGGGAGGGAGCCGAGAAATGAATGATTTTGCTTGGTGGAGGCTCATCCGACCGGCTTATTGATGACGGAGTAGCCGGTTGGTAAACACACGTCTTCGTGGAATATATGCCATGGTACTTGGACAAAACAGAACACTTGGAAGACGCTCAGCAGTGATCGTAGGTGCATAGGCACTTCAGTCCTTCAGACCACTACACGGAGTGGGCTGTTTTGGTTGCATATGTGTCCAGGGAGAGACTCAACTCCGATGTGTCTCAGCGGTGCAGAACAACTCGGGCTTTTCTGGCGCCGTTGTGAGCGAGTCAAGTGCTTATGGTGGTTGATGGGGCTGCCGTGGAGAATACTTGGGCAAGAGTCCCGATCCAATGCATGTGGGCCTCTTTGAGAAGAGACTGATGAAGTAGATGGAGTCTCGCCTAAAAAGACGGAGGATAGACAGGAATTCTCCGATGGCGCGCAGAATCCGGAATCGCATCCGTTTAGAGTCTCCAGCGTCCCCGTCTTGGCCACCGAAGCATTGTCGTGACAGCACGGCTTGACAATCTGATGGGGGAGGACGCATGTGTATATTCGGAAAATGTGTATCTGATACAAGCGCTGCGGGAATTTGCAATCAAACAGAAGACCTAGGTAAGCTTTCTGCCGTGGGCCTCTGAAACTTAACTTCCGGGACTGAATTGCCGCTCGTTTTCTTATTGTTGGGACATGACGAAGGGATATTTTCTGCCCAGCTCAGTCACAACCGTCCCTTGCGAGATCTTGGTTCACCACGGTCGGCTAGCTCAGCTGCTGGACGATCGGGAGAGCAAACAGCGTCATCTCCTCTTAATTAGTATGTGGCCTATGCTATCAGCAGTGTGTACCACACAAATGAAATTCGTCTGACCAAGCCGGGAGGAACTACGACACTGACGCGGCTCGTCTGATCCGTTTCTTTTGTTTCACCAGTGCTCACAGCTCACCCCAAGATGCCCCATATTAAAGCCCCTGACGGCCCTGCTCCATTGGAAGGATTTGATCTACATAGTAGAGATGCTGATGTTAAGCACTTGGACAAGCAACACCCCTGGTGACTCTTCAGGGGATGATGAGAAACGTCGAGTGGCCAGGCCCCGATAGCGCAACAGATCACTTTATTCCTTACTCGCGATCCCCATTTGGGCCGGCATTTGGGGGAAGCGAGCACGCCTGTAAACCCACTGTCTGCGTCGCTTTTTTAATTAACACGGCGCCAGAACCCCAGCGTCAAGGGTCGTTTTGCGTCGACCGGCAATTTTCAACCGCATCCTTTGTGTTCAATTTCCCACAAGCGATGGACGAACCATGGGGTTACTGGTGGGTGCGGTGTGGCCACTGGAACGGGTGAGGTGAGGTAAGGCTGGCACCGTTGGTTGAAGAAGACGAAGGGGGAAACAAAAAGAAGAGTTCCTTCTTTATCATCCCATGAGGCCCTATGGTATAGCAACGACGTTTATGTCTGCTTAACTTTCTTTTCCCATTCGGTACTCGTCATTTTCTATCTGTTCAGTCGTCGACGTCTGTCGGCATCCAATCGTTTATAAAGCACAACCATGAAGTTCACTTCCTTCCCACTCCTTGCGCTGTGCGCTCTTCTCCCGGAAATGGGCAGTGCCCAGTTGTCCGGTAAGGTCGGGCCGTCTACTACCGCCGCTGCCAAGGCGGCCAAGAAGACGTGCAAGATCACCGACTACGGCGCCAAGAGCGGCGCCACCGGAGACATTGGTGCAGCGCTCAAGTCCGCCTGGAACGCCTGTAAGACCGGAGGCGAGATCCTTATTCCTGAGGGAGAATGGGGTCTCGGTACTTGGCAGACACTCTCTGGCGGTTCCGGTGTCTCAATCAATCTCGAGGGCACCATCTACCGCACTGGGACTGCAGGTGGCCACATGATCATTGTCCAGAAGTCGACCGACATCGAGTTCTATAGTAGCAACTCCAAGGGTGCCATGCAAGGTTATGGATATGAGTTCCACAAGCGTAAGCCTATCTACATCTAACCTCATGCTTTATCATGGTGCTGAAAACAGCGCAGAAGGCACTGGAGTTTATGGACCCCGTCTCCTGAGATTCGTGTCCGTCACCAACTTCAGTGTCCACGACATTGCCCTCGTCGACTCTCCCGCGTTCCATTTCGTCCTGGACACTGTCACCAACGGAGAGGTTTACAACATGATTGTCCGTGGAGGAAACCGCGGTGGTCTTGATGGAATCGACCTGATGGCCGCTAAGAATGTGCACGTTCACGATGTTGCTGTCACCAACAAGGACGAGTGGTATGTGTACCCCTCTTCCCCTTGAACTTGGTTGCTTAGTGACCTGGCTCTTATTCACGCCTCGTAATACCTTTCGAATATCTAGCTAACTTCGTTAGTGTCACTGTCAAGGTATGTCGTCTCAACCGGTGCAGCAAACACTTCTAAGCTTAGTTACCTCGGGACTTGCCCAAGCAGACAATATCACAATTCGCTGACGAATCCCAGAACAAATCCAGTAACGTCCTTATCGAGAATATCTTCTGTAACTGGTCGGGCGGCTGCGCTATCGGTTCCCTGGGTGCCGACACTAGTACGTAATACCAACATTAACCCCTTGCCGGGTGCTGTAGCTGACCTATCCTGTACTCAGCCATCTCAGACATCCACTATCGCAACGTCTACACCTCCAACTCGAACCAGATGATGATGATCAAGAACAACGGCGGCGACGGCGTTTTCCAAAACGCCAAGTTTGAGAACTTCATCGGCCACGGCAACGCCTACGCCCTGAAGATCGACGCCGCATGGGCCGGCCAGAGCAAGGTCTCCGGCGACGGCGTCGAGTACAAGAACCTAACCTTCTCCAACTGGAAGGGTACCGCCGCCAACGGTGCCTCCCGCGGCCCGGTGGTGGCTCTCTGTGCTGCCGCCGTTCCTTGTGAGAACATTGATGTCTCGAGCATCAACATGTGGACCGAGGCTGGGTCTTCCATTGTCGACAAGTGCAATAACGCCTTTGGCAAGGGCCACTGCCTCCGCACTGGCTCCGGAACCTATACCAGCACGGCCACCACCAAGACCGTCACCGGCTACTCGGCGGCCACGATGCCCGGCCTGATCACTGCCGGTCTTGGTCTCACTAAGTCCATCGACATTCCCCCAATTCCTACGACCTTTTACCCTGGTGTTACGCCTATCAGCGCTCTGGCCGGCTCGTCTTGATAGACCGACAAACTGGGAGCCTAAGGGAGGATTGTCGCTCAGCAAAATAAGTTAATTGTTTTAGTGTACATCCTTGGCTGAAAATGCGAAATTGCACATATTTTTCGATAACGATTTTTGCTATTGTGGTCCGATTCCTAAGTATTGTTTTCTTCTTTCTCCCATCGTGACGCATCATAGATGACCCAGAGAGGCGCCAGGTGTCACGATGTGGTGACCTGATGCTGAATCCAGTCCTCGTCTAGACCGCCCATTATTACTGACACCGTTCCTTTCACCCCAACGAAGTCTTTTAGCTTCTCTCTCAACAAGTAAGTTGGAGTACAGCTCCAGGCGTGGCAGAAGCTGTTATTCCTCACATCGCCGTATGGACTGGCGCGGGGATCGTCAGGGTTGAAACACTCCCAGAAGGTATCGCCACCAGCTCGCACCATTCCTCCCCAGTAGCTTGTCATGATATTGACGCACTCTTCGAAGCAGCCTACAGTCGCTAGAGCATCGCAAACATGATGCCAGAGATAAGGCGTAAGGGGCTTGACGGCATCGGGGTGGGCGAGGGTGTTAAGCAGCGCTGTCCGTGCGACATCCTGTGGGAAAGCCTCGGCCAGAACAAGCCACGATGCTGAGGCGAAGCTGACCTGCGACTTGGGCCCGGACACGAAGAGGTTGTCTGATGAGAGGAAGACTTTCGCTCCTTCGGTCATCTGGGTCACGAGGTCCACGAAGGGGGTCTCCTTGTCAAGAAGTTTGGCCAAGGCGTTAGCTGCTTTTAGACAAAACAAAAGAACGCCGTGGAGTCCTGCGCTGTGTTCCAGGCCAGGCTGCCAGTCAAGGAATTTCCATCCTTCTCCCTTAGTCTCATCAAAGGCATGCGTAGTGGGGTCTAAATGACTGATTGCCCGCTTGACACAGCCCAGCACTGTAGGCCAGAGATGGTGACCCGCAGCTTTGTCTCCAGATGCCACCACATAGTCGTAGGTTATGGCGGCAAAGAGTGCGTCGTAGTCCACTATGTAGTCCGTTGACGGTGTAAGTTGGGGTTGTTCGAAGATGCAGGCCGGTACCGAGTTGTCTTCGCGGACTACGGCGGCAAATTGGAAGATGCACCTCTTCACAAGGTTGAAGTCCCGGAAAGTACTGTAGTTTGCGAGAGCTTGAAGCCGAAGATCACCGCTCCAAAGGCGTCGGTCTCTTCTTGGGCCATCTTCGAAAACAGTCTGCATGCAGTCTCTCAATGTCGAAATGCTCACGTGATCAATCTTCTGGAGGAGGGTGTCGTGGAACTGCAAAGCCTCTAGAGAATGGTCTTGACTGATGGCGCTGACACACTCGCACTTCACGTCCGAGAAGGTAACCTTGTATTTGGGCGACGTGTCGATGACTTCAACTCGCAAAAAGCGGAACGAGTAGCGGCGAGACAAAGAGACTAGCTGGGGGCACATATCGATGTTGATGATTTCGTCCGGCAGCCAGCTAGTACTGATCCACGTCTGGACGCTGTCCATGCCAAGCGTCACGTCTAGAGGAGACTCGCCGAATGTGAGGCGCAGTCTGCATGGGGCGTCCATGTGCGAACCGCGCGACTCGAGCTTCATCGAAACGTATCCCACCATGTGAATGCCGAAATCGAGGATGAAGTCATCTCCTTTTCCCCAGGTCTTTGATGGGAGTTGGTCAATTGAGTACTTTGCAGGCACGGCACGAACGCCAAAGTATTGGTTTTCGTCTCCGTCAAAATGAATTACTCGTTGGGGTGTACGCGCCCATCGATGCAGCTTTGGACACAAATCGTTGGCGATCTTCTCAAAACCACGGTTCCACCGTGTTGGGAGCACGCTCTCCACCATGTCCTTGGGTGTGTCTGCCATGATGAGTTCGGATCGAAAACGCGCAATGATTTAATATGACAAGGGTCCGTTTGGGCTGAAAATCTGAGCTCGAAAGGTGTGTGTGAATGCTAGCATGAATATGGGTTCTTGATCAGGTCATTGAAATGCTTTTGAAAATGCCACGATCCTAAACAGAAGCCGTAAACGCTTCGGTGTGGCAATCACCCGAGAAGGGCAATTCAAGGCACCCACTTAGGATGAGGGGTTGTGACTGGCAGACGCTTCTGATTGCTCAATTGGGACCATTCGACCCATGGCGATGTCGGCGTGGGGACGAATTCTGGGGTGGAAAATGCGGGGAAGTCCCGAGGAGTAAGTAGTCTGGTTGTCCGGCAAATCTGACTTGTAGTGAATCAGAGTCAACTCACGTCTGGGATTCCTACCACAAAGTCAGCTGAGGAAACAAACAGGGTTCCACAACGGTAGAACCACGGATGAATTGCGGATGGCCCAAGGAACGAGCGAGTATTGATTCAGGTTTGTCGACTCCTTGGCATGGTCACTGGGCCGTGGAGACGCCTTGGATTTGTTTCACTCGCAACTACATCCTGAACCGCGAGCCGACGATTGGGAGCCTTACCACACTTTCCAAAAATTTCATCCTCCAAGGCTGAAAATTTAACAGACATGTCCCAGGGCTCACTATGTTCCTCCAGAACGAGGCATGCTTTCTCTTCGTTGGGGGAGGTCCAAGGAAACAACAACATAATAATCTTCGCACGCTCCGGTTAAGTGCCGCATCGTTCATCTGCATTCCTCATGTACGGGTCGGGATCTGGTCACTGTAAATGCAAGCCTCTGAATATGAATACCGAGACGGCGGGTCATTGACGCGTCTTGGCCAGGCTAGACTGTCGCTGGCATCTGTGCCGTATCCACGTTCAGCTCAAAAGCCAACCCGACTGGTACTCCTTGGGTTAGCAGCTACCAGGAGACCACCAACCACAACCCGTTTGGCTATTCTTCGGAACATAGATTGAGTCAGTTAGCCATCGTCCACAGCACACTATTGATTGCTCCTTGCTAAGCATCTGCCGGTCAAAAGACCGAGCCGTCAATGAAACACAACGCCGTCATGCGAACACCAACCGCCTAGGGCGTTGACCAGCCGCTCCCCCACAAATGTCAACCACATGGTTGGTTAAAAGACGGGTCGAAAGAGCAAGCTTGACCTTGCGCCAGGCGAGGAATGTATCGAAACAGAAAGGAGCTTGCACTACGGACTACTATCGGCCGATCATTACGACGATGTTGATCCGAAGAAGTGCCTATAGCTGCCTCCATTTAGACGAGGCTTGAGATATTCCGACAATAAAATCCGGGGACATTCCCGGCTTTATTGTATCTTGCCCCAGTTCCCCAGACACGGTGTCCTCTGTTTCCCCAGATCGTCGGTGCTTCGTCCCCAGATTTCCCTAACCTTAAATCTTCTCGGTCCGAGTTGTTCAACCTTGTTAACACTCTACGCCCATTGTTTGAGATTCGAGAGAGTCAAGAGCTACAACACAGCTATGCGTGAACACAAGCTCGAAGCGCATCCGGTTTCGGTAGGCGACAAGGACGACATCGCCGCTGCCAAGGGCGAACACGTCGAAGAGATTGGTCACGCAGCAACTGCAGAGGACCACGACGAAACCGTCTTCCAGGCCATCAAGAACCAGCCATGGGCATTCGTGTGGTGTCTCTACGCCATCTACGTCCTAATTCTCACTAGTTTCGACAATCAGGCGGGTGGCACAGTCATTGGGATTCCCCAGTTCCGCAAGGATTTTGGATCACAGTTCGATGGCAACTATGTTCTACCTGCGAAGTGGCAGTCGGCTTACAGCGGAGCGCCTGTGGCATCGTAAGTATTGTATTTTCAAAGCTCCAAAATAACATTTGGTTAACCGTCTTCTTCTTTCCAGTGCCGTCGTTGGCTCTCTTGGTGCTGGTTACGTCGCTGACCACGTCGGTCGCAAGTGGACATACTTCATCAGCTATATCTTCATTTTCGTCGGAATCACCCTCGAAACGATCAGTACGACCAACGAGATCTTCTTCGCCGGGAAGTTCATTGCGGGATTCCCCATTGGCGCCTTTATCACGGTCAGCATGACATATATCGGCGAGATCGCGCCCCTGGCGCTTCGCGGTATCTTGACCGCTGCTGCCGCCATCGCCTTCACCATCGGCCCCTTCATTGTCTCATTAGTTGTCAATGAAACCGGAACCAGGAATGACCGCTGGGCTTACCGCACCATTTTTGTATCCCAGTACGGCGTCAGCGGTCTAGGTGCTCTCATGCTCTTCTTCATGCCCGAGTCGCCGTGGTGGTTGGTCAACAAGGGTAACATGCAAAAGGCTGCCAGATCTCTCAGCCGTCTCGGATACGACGCTGTTCAGGTCGAGAAGCGACTTTCCGTTATTGCTCTGACCCTTGCCGAGGTGCGTAAGGAGACCGAGGGTGCCAGCTTCGCCGAGTGCTTCCGCAAGTCCAACCTTCGTCGTACCGTCATCTCCGTTGCTCCCCTGAGTATCCAGGCCTTGTGTGGCGTCTTTTTCGTCGCTTCGTACTCGACATACTACCAGCAGCTTGCTGGTTACACCACGAAGGAGAGCTTTACGCTTGCCATTGTGCAACAAGTCCTCTCCATGCTAGGAAACATCACTTCTTGGTTCCTCATTGACAGGGTCGGGCGCCGTGGCCTTACATTGTGGGGCATGTGCACGTTGACCATCCTTTTGATGATCACCGGCGGTCTTGCTGTCGCGGCTACTCCTGGTGCCGTTAAAGGAACTGTTGCTCTGCTTTTGGTGTACTGCTACATCTACAACGTCACAATCGGCGCCACAGCCTACTCCCTGTTGACCGAAGTCGCAACTTCGCGTCTCCGTGCGAAGACTGCGGCCATGGCTTTAGCTCTTCAAAACAGCCTCTTCGTAAGTTGATTTGTCTCTCAAGTTTTCTAGTTGCAGTCGAAACACCAACTAATAATTCAATGATTTGTCAGACCATGTGGGCTTTCGTCATCCCCTTCCTTTTCAACCCTGATCAAGCAAACCTTGGAGCTAAGGTAGCATTCATTTTTGGCGGTCTCTCGGTATTGTCTACGATATATCTCTGGTTCTACCAGCCCGAAGTTGCTGGTAGGTCATATGAGGAACTCGATGAGATGTTCATTAAGCAGATTCCGGCGCGGAAGTTCAAGGGCTATACTACTGAAGTACAGGAGAAGAGCCAAAGGGCGGCTGAGGACAACGCTCAACGTACTATCTGATCACTGTCTGATCCAGATCATTGAATTCAAACCTTTACACGAGGCAGCGGGTCTTCACGCAACAGTTATGGTAGTTTGAGGTTGTAATGGGGCCGTACAAATACAAGATGACCGGCTACAAAAGACAAATCTGGAAAGAGATCGGCACCATGTATTAGCAATGCCTTTGAACATCCAGCAACTGGAAGCTACACACCAAGGGTTCAACTCATTTCTGATGTACGTTGAAACTGGAAAAGTAGATGCCAGTGATGATGTTTCTCTCTGACTGGAAAAGCCTAGAGCTCTGCGGTAATCAGGAATACCATTTAGAACGCTTCGTCAACTGCTCTGCTTCCAACCACTAAACAAACATAGAATAGGGCCGTCATCTTGTGGCTTTGAACGCATGTTGTTAACCGAACACAAGATGGGGTAACAGCTTCGTCTTATGAACAGTAACTCCTCCATAAGCGGGAAATAGGGAGGTTCATAATATCAGGACGCATAACACGCACCGTCACTTTCTGCAGAAACATGAGTTCCTTGGTAAATTTAAGTGACGTCTGCTATTAGTGGGTGACAGATTACAGCACCGTCCGTGCCTTTGGCATCGATGCGTCGTATTCAGGGCCTTTTGCTCACTACTTCACTCAGTATGGTCGGGGTCTAAAACCTAAGTCCATCCTTAGGTTGCTAACATACTCCAAGAATGGTAGTCATGTATTTTGATCTCATTTGTCTTGTCGCTAGTCACAACGTACTCGGGCTGGTGCTCATAGGTTGGTCTCTCCTGCGAATTTGGTCTCTTGGGTAGAAATGCTGGACGTTCCTCACTGTTAGCAACCATGTCTGGCAGGAAATAATAACGGAGTTTAAGAAGACATTTTCAGGTGTCAGTAAAGCTTCTACTCATACCTTATCCGAAGTGAATTTGATATTCGACCGTTTGCCAGGGAGAAATGTCGCAAAAAACGAACGATAGATCGAAAAGTACAAAATTCTTCCTTACAACTCTGATGATGAGAGACTCACGATGTCATGTACCCACTTTTACCGTGGACTGCTTGGCAGACATGAACACTAATATCAGCTTCTATGCGATAAGGAGACAGCGTGATGATGCCAGTGAGAAGCTGTCAACACAAACCATATTGGGGCGATTTCCGATTAGCTTGTTACCGCCGTGTCCGTTTGCATCAAGAGGAACAGCAAACGGTAAGGGAACTATTCAAGGCTACGACGGGGATACAATGAGGCGACTGTGATGAAGAATTTGGGGATAACAAGAAGTAGGACGTGAATCGTGCAAGAAGGGCCAAGCATTGGTCAATATGCGTATGCGAGAGTAGGCTTATCAGATCAGATGCCTGAGAGCGGAGTCGCGAAGTCGACTTACAATAGTGTCGTTCGTTTTCACACGGTGATCCGCGGTGATGGATCTGGGGGCGGAGACATCCACACGTGGTAGCGTCTCTTGGGCCTGCGGCCAGCTCAATGTTCGTTGTCCTCGCTTCGCGACGAGGCGGGTGGATGCCATTTGCTCGCATTCCCCCTGAACAACGCCTTTCAACCTCCAGCATCATTTCGTTGATAACGAGAACTGCAATCTTCCTGACCGGGCAACACAAACGTCTGTTGCGCGCGCACGAACTACGTGCCGATAACTGGGTATCGGAGGACAGCGAGGGAGCCCAGAGAACAACCAGCGCATTTTTCGTGTGGACGCCGTCGGAACTCACCTTGAGCTTATCAGCGAAAAACCTTCACGTGCCTGCGGTGACACTGCGAATTCTACGCTGGCGTCCTGGCCAACCGTTCAACGGGCTCAATAGGTGCGGCGGAGCCGACCGAAGCTGAAAACTCAAAAGGCATGGCACTTTTGTCGTTGGTCAATTCCGACTTCTACTACCTACGTGTGTGTACGACGCACGCGGTCATTGACTGGATTGGGCGCAGAGATACGACGGGTGCTACCGGCGTCCTGACAGGCTGAGAGACCCCTGCTCGTCTTCCCCATGGTAGCATGGGGGCACATCCTGCGGTCCTGCACGGGCACTTTCAAGTCAACGGGGGGTACAGACTATCAGCTTGTCTGATCGCTGTTCTGTACGCTGCGTCTGCTTTAGGCCATGGCTGGAAAATCGTCACCAAGTGTGTGTGTGTGTGTGTGTGTGTGTGTGTGTGTGTGTGTGTGTGTGTGTGTGTGTGTGTGTGTGTGTGTGTGTGTGTGTGTATGTGTGTGGGTGGCAGATGCTCACGCCCTCGGAAACTCTGGGCTTGGCTGGACGCACCTGTGACAAATTGACAAGTTGCTGCTGGCCAACCCCAGGTTTTGGCTTCTCGGCCCTATCCGGTTACAGAGGACATGATACAAGGGGAGACGTCGACAGTGCGAATGAAGGCATGGTGGAGGGGGCCCATACTTGTCAGGGAGTTGTCGTCTTCGCATTTGACGGTGAAAACATCCATCTCGCCAAAGCATCCCTTCCACTGGGCTCGCTTGTTTAGTATTACTGTTTAATGACAGGGCTAGGTCGCTAATCTCGAGGGCTCATCAAGTCTCATTACTGCGCGTAATGCGTATTGTGGCTCCCTTGGTTAAGAGACACAAACCTGGTCACGCCGTTGGACAGCGCGTTAGGAGCTCTAGTTCTCTTATCGCTGATCTTACTACCCTCCATCACCAATTCTCTGAACAACCACAAAAGAGAAAAAAGTTTCTTGGCACTCTGGGTAAGCTGAGCGACACTGTGCTTTAGCCATAGACCATGGTTATTGCGGCGGAAAGTCATGGCATGAACCGTGCCGCACGGCACGGCATACGACAAGATGAGGATGGCCTCAGCGCATTCTCTCGCCCTCCTCCTAATGCCCATTTCGATTCGTGGCGTTGGTGGCGCCATGGCGGCCGATGCAGCTATCTCCAACCAGTCCCGATCCTCCGCACGTCTGGGTATCTCTGTGGCGGGTTGGGGGTCACTTCGCGCATTTCTTAGGGCCTTGGTGTCTCGGCCCCTTGGCCATACGTGCGCCCAGCAGAGCGGAAGGATCTGCCACACCTGTTCATCGTACAGGACTGAAGCCCGGTCTTGAGCCTATCAGGGGCCTCTCATTGATCTTTGCTTTAAGCCACGGACGCCGTCCCCCTCGGGCACAGCTCTTGTTAATAGTATCGGCGGCTTCTGGAGTCCTGGCTCCTTCGGATGATAGGTGCTTAATCGTAACTCTCAGCAAAAATAAAACAAGTATGGATCTTCAATCCAGAGTAGTCCAAGGGTCATGATTCGTGCGCACTCGGCCGACGGCATCTCATTTGTGAGCATTGATTCCAGGCTTACTATATTTTTCGACTCGATTCCTGCCGGGCTACCAATGATAGCTGTCCCACGAAGCTGGCATTCACACCCTCCCGCGACTAACCCTGCACTTTTGTTAGACCTGCTCTTCCACCTCCAGTCTCGTCTCTCCAATCTCAGTCGACCCCACTGTAAGTCTCCATCGTTCCATCAACCTTCCAGAAGCGGAAGCGCGCCGTTAGCTTTGCCACTCACATCAAGGGCTAAAGGTCTTGGTCCGGGTCTGCGCGAGAGTCTGTGCTGTTGGCCGCGCCCACAATCCTTGTCATACCACTGTCAAAGTGCAAAGAAAACAGAAAGGTGGGAAAAGGAAAAATTCCACTCCTTATCGCAGTACTGAGTACACCTAGCAACAATCGAAGGGAACCCAGTACAAGACTTCCTGATTAACCCGTCCGGTACATCGACTCCGTTGAAAGTCGGGAGGGCTGCAACGTGCGGTTGGAACATCACTGTACTTTCCAGTCTGCTTTCCTCTTCTCAATCAAGTCTGTTCACAGCTCCAAGAAGCGGGCGAGAGCCATTCCGAGACGAAGAAAGGCGTAACTTGATAGGGGGAGCGAGTTTATGACCAAATGTTGGCCAGCCGGAACAGAAAAGAGAGCCCGAATGGCTTACTTTCTGTTACCGGGAGATACTCCAGTTTCTTTCTTGCCCCGGGCCAGGCTCGTCTGTCCCCCTCCCACAAACTCCCCTGGCCTGCGAACCCTGGCATTTCTGTATCTTTGATGCAGCCATTTTCGGTCAATCCCACGCCCCGTGAGCCTGGTCTCCCATCCCAACCCGCATCCCTTGTTGACTTGCGCGCCGTTCAGAGTCTGGGACAATCCGCCGATATGGGCACCGAACCGCAGGAGGGTCTCCTCCACACCAAAAAGGCGGCGAACTCCATCCCCTCCCCCCCCGGCTGGGTGCTGATAAGCTCGACGAGTCGTAGGCGTCGGTTTGCAGTCCAAATACGTGCCCAGCCTAGCCTCGGCACTACTTTCGGATTCCTGATCGTAGCACTGGGGTTGTTAAATAGGGCTTCCCCTCGGACGCGTTAATCGTAAGGGTCTGGTCTCGTGGTTCTCGTCTGTGTTGTGCAGCTCCCTCTCCTCGAGTTCCTCGCCGTCAACCCGTCCCTCCACAACCGCAGGGCACCTCCAACAGTGTGGTCCACGGTTCCGTTGGTAGACTTTTGAAAAGAACTTCCTTCTCTCGAGTAGCTCAACGCTTCTTCCAGCTTCTCCCTCCTCCGTCGGCGCGCTCCGAAAATCCGATAGCCATGGCTTCTCAGGTCACCGAGGTCAACCAGACCAACACCTCCGCCGGCAGCACGCCACCCCGCCGCAACTCGGACCCGGCGCTGGAGATTAACAATCAACACCACCACCAACATTTACACCACAGCGCCCGCGTCGATGCCAAGGGCCACGACGACAACGTGACTTACGCGCGGACTGGTAACTCGACTGTCCCGCACCAGAGCCATCTTCACCAACACGCCGACGCTCCCCATGATATCGAGAAGGGCGACAAGCTCAGCGGCCCTCCCGACTACGACGGCGAGAAGACCGGTGTAGTGTCCTCCAACGAGGAGGAGGAAGAGAAGAAGCCCTCCAGATTCAAGGCCTTCTACCGCCGCTACAGGTGGGCCTTCCACGCCGCCTTCTTCTGCGTGGCTACCGGCTGGTGGATTGCTTCGCTTGTGCTGCACCGCAACGATAAGAACTGGGTCGTTCCGTTTCTTGTCTGGCTCGGCTTCTCTCTTCGCCTCCTCTTCTTCTATGTCCCGAGCTCCTACGTCTCACGGCCGATCAAGTTCTTGTGGCAACACAGCGCCGTGTACATCTACAACTTTATTCCCGCCAAGTTTCGTACCATTGCCGGTGGTGCCTTGACGCTCGCCGTTATGATCGTCGGCTCTTTCGTCTCGGAGGAGTCAGCCGACAATACCCGTGAGAACCGTGCTATCTCAATCTTGGGTCTTATTGTCATTCTGGCTTTCTTCTGGGCGACATCCAAAGATCGCAGGCGTGTCAATTGGCGTCCCGTTATTGGGGGCATGTTGTCGCAATACATCATTGCACTCTTTGTCCTCCGTACTGGTGTCGGTTACGACATCTTTAAGTTCATCGCAGATCGCGCTGGCGACTTGCTCGGTTTTGCCAACCAGGGAACCTCTTTCCTGACCGCTGAGAGCGTGCTCGACCTTCACTGGTTCATCACTGGCGTCATCCCTCCCATCATCTTCTTCGTGGCCATTGTCCAAGTCTTGTACTTCATTGGCTTCCTCCAGTGGTTCATTGGAAAGTTCGCGACCTTCGTGTTCTGGGCGCTTGAGGTATCTGGTGCTGAGGCTGTCGTTGCTGCTGCCACTCCCTTCATTGGCCAGGGCGAGTCTGCCATGCTGGTTCGTCCCTTCGTCGCTCACATGACCAAAGCCGAGATTCACCAGATCATGACCTGCGGTTTCGCGACCATTTCGGGATCTGTTCTCGTCGCGTATATCAACTTGGGTCTCAATGCTCAGGCCATGGTATCGTCTTGCGTCATGTCTATTCCTGCCTCCATCGCCATCTCCAAGCTTCGATACCCTGAGCATGAAGAGACTTTGACCGCCGGAAAGGTTGTCATCCCTGACGACGATGAGCATGAGGCTAAGAACGCCATCCACGCCTTCGCCAACGGTGCTTGGTTGGGTATCAAGATCGCCGGTACCATCATTGCATCGATTCTTTGCATCCTGGCTTTCATCGGTCTCGTGGACGGCCTCTTGACTTGGTGGGGAAGCTACCTCAACATAAACGATCCTGACCTGACCCTTAACCTCATCACCGGTTACATCTTCTACCCGGTCGCATTTTTCCTGGGTGTTCCCCGCAGTAACGGAGATTTGCTCAAAGTTGCCCGTCTGATCGCCCTCAAGGTCATCGCTGTAAGTGAAAAAACTTATCTCTCTGACACAGCTGTCCTTCCACATCGGGTGCTGACTCTTATTGCCTTGACAGAACGAGTACGTTGCTTTCTCTGCGATGAAAGAGCCCGAGTACCTCGACCTTTCGCCCCGTTCTCAGCTTATCGCTACCTACGCCCTCTGTGGTTTCGGCAACATCGGCTCTCTGGGTATCCAGATTGGTATCCTGGGTCAGCTGGCTCCCAGCCGTGGTGGTGATGTCAGTTCCTTGGCCATCTCTGCCCTGATCTCTGGTGTCATGTCGACCTTGACCTCAGCAGCCGTCGCAGGTCTTGTTGTTACTCACCAGACGACTAACCTGGCCACTGGGGCTTGATCGACGAGACGTGTGATGAGACGAAATGGCCCTTCTGTAGATGAAACGTTAAACGAAAAAGGATTTGAGTTAAGGCGTTGTACGATGTCGTTGAAGCGCAGTTTGGTTTGTTTGGGGGGGGAAGAGAAAAGACGCCCCGGTGGTGATGGTGGTGGTGGTAGTAGTAGATAATAATACCCTTCGTCAGCAAGCGAGCTGACCAATTCAATTGGATTACCAATTCCCATGGCGGCTACGGGTGGCTGGCGGGTTTCCAGTGTCTTATACGAACGTAAATACAGCTAAGACGTGATCGTAGGTTTTCTTGCGCGATCTCCCTGTCCTATAATAATGCCAACTTCTCTTTACTTAAAATTTTGCTGGCCTGCTCCGCCGTCTAAATCCGACTTAGTCTTCCGTGAGTTACGCCGAGAGGGCCCCAGCCACGCAAAAAGCATGGTGTGACTGGCCATTGTCATTGGAGCTAAGCCTGAGAAAATTTTGACAAGCGCGAGATCAAAACACTCAAAGTGCCGGTCTCCTGCGGGAGTCGGCGCTGGCCGTAATCGCACGTCCGGATCTCGACGGTTGAGGTTTGCAAACCACTGTCTAGGTGATATTTCATGCGTAATAAAATGGACAATGGAGCCAGAGCTGG
The DNA here is from genome assembly GCA_001625285.1 of Colletotrichum incanum. Classification (NCBI taxonomy): domain Eukaryota; kingdom Fungi; phylum Ascomycota; class Sordariomycetes; order Glomerellales; family Glomerellaceae; genus Colletotrichum; species Colletotrichum incanum. The sequence continues at coordinate 57,622 of LFIW01001488.1, forward strand.
TGATTTTAATGGGTCTTTCAACAACTTTGTTAATCCAATTGAGCCTCGAACCAGCTGCCGATCTTGTTTTCATGGTCCTCCCAAGTGGGTTGTTGAAGTAAGCGAGGTTGGAACGGCGCTAGCACCCTCAAAATGTCTCTGACGTTCGGACATCGACAGTCGACATCTGCACTCATATTCAAATCTCGTGACTCAACATAGTCTTCTCCAAAATCCGCACGCGACTCTGGATTTCCGACCTAATTGCGCTCCTTTTCTTATGCCTTAGCCATAAGATAAGATTGATCCCGCACGCCATGTCTGCAACAACGGGGCTTGGCTTCTATGCCTGGTCATCCTTAGCACTCGTACGTTTCTAGGAATTGAATACGCGCCTAGCATCGAAACCTTTGGGCCCTTTTCCATTCCATATTACTCTTTTGTGTTTCCAAACCTTGGTTGGCTGAAGAGAACATGTATGAAATATACATCGGCGCGATCTTTTTGTCACAGCCTTATTTGTCCACGCAACCGGTCTGGATCCTACGCGCCCTGGTTTTTCATCGATTGATACTACTCATGTTGCCATGACGATGATGAATAATCTCCATTTTACAGGTCGCCGTAGGTTTGAGTGATCTGAATAACTCACAACGGCAAAAGCCTCTTTCGTGGGTTCTATGGCCTCCATGTCCAAGCAGGTACCTCAAAGACGTCACCTCGCTAAGCTCCGCATGGCTCAGTGATACGTCTGCAGTGTGCAAAGGGGATCCGTATCGTTACATAGTAGACGCGTATCTGCGGCCGCCATGATTTCCTACGTTCTCAATAATGACCCATGAAACATGAAGTTGACTTTTGCCATCCGAGTTGTCTGCTCAGGAGTAATCTACAATTCTCTCATGATACCCTTGTCTTTAATAGCCCATGTCAGTTGACTTCGAGGTCGGCATGATTAATAGGCCACAACCAATGGGATAACCTACGAAACAGGGGGATTAATCATTTACAAAGCCAGCGATTTCGTCGCCGCCCAAATTTCTGAGCCGTACCGAGGAGCCTGGACAACCTGATTATGGCATCACTGAACGTCAGTGATCTATGCGATTATAGATGGGGAACGTAGTTTGCGTGCCCATGCGGGCTTTGTACTGTTATGTATGGAAGAAAATAAGACCTTGTAGGTCAAAAGCCTATGGACAGGAAGTATGATTCTAGGAAAGTGGGAGGCTGAGATCGCAAGGCGCTGTCTGCGACAAGTTCAACGTCCAGACCTCGCATATCAAGCATTTGTGATTGGCAACATTTCGAATTAGGCTGCAAGACACTGTGAGTACCACTCGTTGGTCTTGACACACTTGAAACCGGTTATGCAAGCAGTGGGGCCGGTGTAGCCACTGCCGCCACACTGAGCCCATGCTCCCACAGCTGCGCTGGAGTTGGCTGCCTCGGTTGGGGCGGCGGTTGCTGCAGTTGTAGGAGCAGCGGCGGCGACGGTAGCAGAGGTAGCAGCCTCTGCGGCAGGCTTGGCGGAAGCGGAGGTGACCGGAGCAGCGGAGCCGGAGCTAGAGCCGGAGCTGCCAGACTGCCAGCCACGGTTGCGGGAAAGCTCGTACCACCAGTTGCGAAGCATCCAGCCGTCAAAGTCAGTGACTTCACCAGCAGAGCCAGCCAACATGATGAAGCTGGAGATACCAGTGGGGGTCCAGTCTGAAAGGAAATCAGTGTTAGATCTTGTAAATTTTCGAGCTTTCTTCGGGTGTCGGGACCATCAAGCATATACGATGCTTTTATCACGTACCGTAGACTACGAGGGAAGATCTGTTAGCTAACTGGCAAGAATTAGGTCTTCTAGCAAGGTAAACTTACAGTCATCAAGGCCGTAGGTGTGGCCGATCTCGTGTTGGAGGATGTGAATGTTGGCAGAATCCAGGGCACCCATGAAGTACTCGCGGCCGATGCGCTGACCCCAGTCACCGCCTGCACCACCATTCATGCCATCTGTAAGCCAGAGAGACTGGTCGTAATGGCGAGCAGCACCACCGACGCACTTGCTGTAGTCACCGTTCTGGTTGAAAAAGCGGCCGCAAGACTCAGCGCAATGGGGAACACCCTCACCGTCCTTGTCGGTGTAGACGTCAATGCCCGAAGTTGAGCCCTGGAGAAGACTCTTGTCGCGGACAGCCCAACCGACAACATTGACCTTAATGTTGGTGTAAGGAAAACTATCGTAGCCGTAGAGCCACTTGTACCAGCTCTGATGAGCGGTATTCAAGGCTTTGGCAACCTGAGTGCGTTGAGCCTCTGTGACAGAGGCTCCGGACTCCCAGCGAACGCAGACGTTAACTGTGCCCTTGGTGGCAACAACCTGATCCCAGCCAAAGTTCTTGAAGCCGAACAGGCCGTTGGTGTAGGTGCTCTTGCAGTGTTCCCAAACTTCTTTCAGAGGCGCGACAATATTAGACGGAGGGCTCCAGCCACTTTGTCTCTTGATGGGACGGTTCCGTAGTATTTCCTCATAAGCCCGGGCCTCCACGGGAGTGATGGCCTGCCACACGGATCCGTCAAGGTCCGAGGCAGTCGAGATATTCATGGCTTGAGACGAAGCAGCCAGAGCTGCGACGGCGACGCAGACAGTAGAGAAACGCATGATTGAATGGGAGAAAAGCAATAACTTAACGGATATGCAGAAATAAGAAAAGCCTGAGTAAGTCGAAACGAATGACAAGATAACGAAGTTGGTACTGATGACCTAAAAAAGCTGAATTTGAGAAGGCAAAGAAGTATAGCTCAGTTGAGCGCAATATGGCAAGGGATATATACGAACATGAACATCACAAACCGCTCATCTCATCCACGAATCTGGTATTTGAACACTCCACTACCTTGTCGGGCATATCACACTAACGTAGGCATCTGCCGTATTGGTAGACTTGGCGAAGACCTTTCCGTTGCGATTCTCCTCTTTCACCTTTCCCAAGGCCGCAAAACTTCGTATCGAGGCGAGATTAATTGGCGGGAGAATAAGACTGCGGAGTCTAATGAGACGATGGAAATTAAGGATCGCTGTTAAGGGTCGCTGTAGGGGTGGCGCTGGCCGTCCGAGTTGGGGAACAAATCCTACGGCACGGAGAGGGGCGTGATGGAAGTCTTACCTTTCTTGAATAGTTGAGCCGGATGTAAATGATGCCAAGACATGATGGTCAATTCTCGTGTGACAAACGAGTTCTTACATCTTGGAAAATCTGGGGTAAAGGATATGTCCGGTGTCCAGCGGGAACAGCTGATAGGTGATCCCAGAGGAAACTCCGGTTCTTTCATGGTCGCTCGTGTGGCATTGGCGCTAATGGTGAAATCATCCCAACCCTATCGAGACCCGACCTGTTCACAAGCCTAGGGAAAAAGAAGGTTGTGTGTTTTCGGGTCGATCATTCACGGGGAATATAGCTGTCTTGGGGGAAAAGGGGAGAGAGCACCCGAGAGACAAGGAAAGAAGCCAGTTCGAGACTAGCGAAAGCGAGCAATGGTGAAACGGGTTCTCCTGATTGCGGGACTGGCATCCAGGAACCTGGTATGGGTAGTTCCATGGTCTGTTTGCGCGCTTCGGTGACGTTACATAATAAGTGCACACGAAGCAAGGGCGCCATCTTGGCTGCTCCACGTTAGGATACGGACATAATATGGGGTTAGGGAAAGCCCATTGACGCTGACATGGCTCTCTTAGTGTCGGCATCGAGTACAAACCATGATCGCGTTCTCTCCCCGCAAGGTATGAATCCTATGATGCACATCAACTACTTTCTACCTCGGATGAGCAGAAATTTGCGAGGTGAATAATGGACACTTCAAGTTCGAATCATTCCATTATTTAGGCAGACAAGTTGGTTTGTACGGAAGATAGTCAGCAGGACTGAAGCATTCTTCAGGAACGTCCGGATTCCGCGAACCGCGTGCGGTGCTGCACATTTTCACCGCCAACCGCCGTCATCGCCACGCCTTCAGACAATAAAAACAACCACAACATAATAAGGCTAGACCGAAAAGACTGATTAATTGTTTGCCAACTACCCGACGCGCATTAGCCTCAGAAACCGTCGGCATGATGACATTGGCTTCTTTGACCGAGATACCAGTACCCCAATAACTCAAATGTACACTACTTTGGATTTAACGTGTGCTTACAATTAAGCATAACGGTTCGGTACCAATGTCCCGAGAGGACTTGGTTGCACCCATGAACGGACCCTAGTCGGACTCTGGGCATGGCACTCCACTTCTTAGCCCCGGCTCAGGATGCATTTGTCTCCCTTGAACCTTTTTTGAGGATCTATATCAATTCCCAATTGAATCCACGGATCAATCAATAAAGTGCTCTCTGAAGAAAGTCAAAGTGTAAACCCTAGAACAGAGATACGATCTTGCCGCACTCCTGTGTTTCACTATACTTGCTGCAAAATAATTGCCGACGTTGGTCTGGTAGAGCGATCAGTGAAGTGTTGGTTAAAAGGCTAAGGGATTTCTTTCCCGCCGAGCTAGTCCCTGTTGACGTGGCCTGTTGATTATGTCGAAGTCGTACCACGTTCCCTCCCGTAGCTTTGTGATCGAACTTGCTAATACTATCAAAGAGAATACTGCAAATCCCTCTGAAATCTCGAATGCGCGAAAGGCAACTGTCAAGGTCTTACATGCTACCCGAACTTTCAATAATGATTTCAATACAAGGGTCTAGTCAGCAAGTTCATTCATTCACACCGAGTTTGAGTGCACAACGCCATTAGTAACTGAACTACGTCGGCAAATCCGTCATTGGTGGCCTCGCGACTTTTTACTGTTTCGTTGGCACCGTGGCATTCACCGTGGATAGTCAGAATGACGAGGTTGCAGTCAAAAGCCATGAGGCGACGGATAATGGATATGCTTTGCTGAGGTCTATGAAAAAGGCGTCCAATTTTCACGTTTTAAGGGCGCCTGGGATTCAATACAATATGTTTGTGGCAATGTGAACTTTCCCCTCGCATTCAGCGCTGGATGTATTATGTAACGCTTTTGACCTTGGTCAGCCGTCACTTTTCCACGAAGTAGCGGACTTTGCCTATTAAAAACTGTTGGGGCAATTGGGATAGGAAGGTGCGGGCAGGCTGACCGCCCGGCAGATGGGCTCACCGCCCAGCTGCCCTTACCTTCTTCACCACCCACTTCACTTACAAGATAGAAAAACCAACAACAACAATGACTATCACCACTTTCAGACCTCTTCTATTCGTACGAACACCCCCGATTACCAACAAAAACATACTGTACCCCTCGCGGCTGCTTTAGAGTTGGACATTCTCGGGGCAATCACTGAAGTGTCCTACCTATGGGCACGTGGCGTCGCATGTCTAATAGTGTTACACCCATCACTGTGTGCCAACCTTTACTTGTACATTGAGTTGTTCAAGCGAAAGTTGTTTTAGCAGTCAATGCATAGTAGGCGGCGTCTTGTTTGGAGACACTTGAAATAGTCCTAGGTGGGGGTTCCACGCAGCGTGGGTGTCATCTCAGATTGGGACGAATGATCGGCATGAACTCGGCAAGAAAAAGCTTGAGCCTTCAGCTCCTTTTTCTTTTGGCTTTGCTTTGTTTCATTGGCACATTGACTTTTGATCTTCACGAAGTCCGGCAAAGTCGACACAAGAGACGAAACGAACTCATCCTGGGTAGAGGCAACAGCAACTTACCCAGGCCGCTGGAGCCCTAGGCCTATCTTTCCTAACCTGGCAACTTTGAGACAAGTGTGCCCTTTTCAGAAGATTGCGAAGGTCTCGTGTGATTATCTTTCGTTGACTCCGGCGCACGGTATTGGCTCGCGACTTCGTCAACTCTTGTCACTCTGCGCCTCAGGTTCTTCTCCCGTGCTTCATCTAATGTCATGCTGTCTGATTTTTGCAGGGAAGTCCCATGATATACCGTGGCACGTCAATTTTATGGCCCAATCATGTCGTTAGGTCGGTCTTTCTTGCCTGACGTGCCTGAATCTGCAAGGTCTAACCTCAAACATGCCCGTCTGAACTTGCATTGACCGAAGACACGGGATCTCTGCTGGTCGTCGTCTACCTCATAACAGTCTGAGCTTTCCTGATACCGCACGGCGAGTACAAAAGGGAACCGAGTCGTCGTGGACTTGGCATGTAGTGCGTCCCAAATCATCCCAAGGTCTTTCATTTCATCATTGAGTTGAACTCAATTTTCTCCCAAGTTCCGTGAACTTAGTTTCTATTTGGCCTAATACGTTTCAGCCGCTCAATTCGTTTTCCTCTCCTTCCGCTGCACTTGACTGGTAATCCCATTCCTTCATTCGAAGCGCTGAATATCTTGTTTCATTATCCGTTCTTTCCGACAAGATGCAAACCAAGACCGTACTTTTTGCCTTGCTCGGCGCCATGAGCGTTTCGGCTGCTACCATCAAACGACAGAACAACGGCGCCGATTTTGGCAAATGCACTCCGACCATGGACTTCCAACTTGGTCGTGCCGGGCGCAAGGCGGACCAAGGGACCTTTCTACCAACCGACCCTCTTGTCGCTCAAGGCCAGCAAGATGCACTAAACCCAAATATTATCACGAACCGGATTTGCGATCAACTCACCAACGTCTGTGGGGCGAACCAAGCCGCGAAAGACCAATGTCAGCAGGCCAAAGCACAAGTCTCGGCGGCGGGTACCAAGGATGCATCGGCTGCGACAACCTTTAACAGCGCCTTGGGTTTCTAATGAACGGCTCCAGCTTTTCCTTCATCATAAACTCATGGGCACTGATCAGATAACTATGACGAACACGCCCTGCAAGCCGAAGTGGGGTTGAAAGAAGGCTATCGTAGCTGTTATGGCCGATAACTAGCCTAGAGCCCGTCTGAATATCTCGAAGATTTCACGAAGGCTGGAAGACATCGACAGTTAGAATGCGGTTAAACATTAATGAGACATTGATGAACACAACAAGGATGTTCTACCGAACGTGAGGACCGGTAATATGGAGTCCTTCTCCAAGTTTTACAGCAACACTATCCGAGAACAACCATTACTTTTAGCAGCGTGACCTCACCCCAGGCAGGCAGTTAAGGAGCAAGGTTAGAGTCGGATTATTTGGAAGTTTCCGCCCTAAACCAGTATTCTTTCGTTGAATGTTTCGTTAAGAAAGTGCAAACGCCCGAGTTGAACCAGTCTATGGTTTTGTGGTGGCCATCGTGGATAAGAGACAAAAAACTTAGAGACGGAATGCTGAAACCAAGAACGATGACATCGCTATACTCGAACATGACCACGTAGACGATTCGAGGAAGTTGGACCTTTACTGTATGAACATTTCATCCAGTCTAGTCTAGGATTAGTTTGGGTCTCTAAGTGATCCGTGAGGCTTGCGGCCGTGTACAATGTATCTGCGATAGCCAGTTAGCTATGAGTCCGAGAACCATCAGTTCAGTCAAAGATAGGAAAAGAAAAGCAGAAGAAAAAATCCTAAAAGAAACTTACATGGGCCAATATGCATGCACGGTGGGGTCTCTCATGACCTTCCTCGCCTTGCTGACCAAAACGATGACCTCTTCATATGTCCAGCCCAGTGCTCTTGTGAGGGGCGCAAGTGTGGCAGGTTCCAATGCCTGTTCCATGTTCTCCAAACTCCACATTCCTATCTCCTTGTAATGTTTATCTCGAGGCCAGTGGTTTGTCGGCCATTTGTAGATTGTCTCCACGACATCCACAAAGCCAGCGGCCTCCATGAGCTGTTTCCATTGCTGAGCAGCACTGACAGGGCGGCCGAACTTCTCCATGCCTTCCATAACAAGTAGGACCCATTTCCAGAGGTCTGAATCCACGGTCAAGGTACCGTCATCGCAACCAAGAGGAAGTGCCATGTCTTGTGCCTCAAAGTAGCCGCCTGGTTCTAACGCGCTAAAGATACGATCAGTTTTCGACCAGTCACTTGTGATCCAATTTTACTGACTCAAAAACCTTTTCTACAATGCTCATGTTGTCAGCAAAACTACCAGTCATCATGCGGCAGAATATGAAGTCGAAGGGCTTCGACCATGTCCAATCTTTTTCAAGGTCATCGAGCTTTCCGGGCTTGGATTAGTATCTTGACGAGCCCAAATTACGAAAGAATTTACCTCAAAAGAGCAGTTCGGAGGGACACTAGACGCAGGTCAATATTAATCATGATATTAGAGGGTCTCCGAACGAAGTATTAGAGGTGGCTCACAGGTCAGGTTGCACAGGACTAAGATCAACACCTATGACCTAGCTATAAGTCAGTAAACAGTGTTAATCTTGATGCATGAAATATGAATACCTCTGCTGCAGGATGAGCATCCGCTGATGAGTTTTATATCAGGTTAGACCGATGATGTAACTTGAAATGACGGTGCCCAGGCAAGGCAGCTTACCGTATTCAACGGACCAGATGCCCGTGCCGGTCCCAAGATCCAACACTCGTCTCGCACCCATGTTTTTGGGACAGAGACAATGATTTCCTCCTAGCGTCAGAGTCATGACATAGTGTTGCAGGTCTGTTGTAGCTACGGTTAGAGGAATGCAATAATATATGACCATAATAAATACCCACCCAACCTATCGACCTCGGACTTGGGGCCAGAAGTGTCATTAACTTTGCAATAGTATATCCATTTTTACACCCGAATGTCACTATACCTCATCGTTTGGAAGGAAATATTCTGTCAAGGTAGTCAGTTCAACAATATTCACTTTGGCGATGATGGACCACTTACTTCCTGCACTCATGGCATGATATGTTCGCCCGTTCTCGTGTTGATACTGCCTGATGCTGGATCGTAAGGACGTAAGAGAGTCTCGAAAAGGCTAAAGGGAAACTGGTCAGCTCCGTCGAAGTAAACCTGTCCGAGTAAAGAGATGAAGGATTGTTAAGGATTTTTGAATGACGGGGACTTTGGAAAACGGTATGGTTCTTGTGGAGACACAGGAGAATCAGTTGGAACTTACGACATCTAATGCAGAATCAACATCAGAGATGTCGGCTGAGTCAACTTCCTGATTGCCGTTAGGTTAGTGCCGGTGTATGTTGTAGACATCTATTGTCAAGTACGAGCGGCCGGAAGGGCGTACTTACGATCTGCGATCCAGGCTCTTGCTGAGATACAAGCACGTGGGAAGGTTCTGGTGACGGCGACACGGCATCTACCACTGAAGTCGGCACTGGTGCTGATTCGGGCGATTGGGCGGGTGCTGGAGAATGCTGCGGAGAGACCAACATGTTGGACGATTTGACAAGGTCACGCGATCGTTGGCCAGCGTAGGTTTGCTAATGATGCAAGCTACGCAGGGAACGCTGAATTTAAGGAACATCTAAAGTGAGCGTTAGACAAGAGGAGGCAGGAGGAAAGGCGGGCAAAGGTCAAAATTGAGCAGAAGAGGGTCAAGCAGGGGACTGATACGCCCAACGGACTATATCGCATGTCTTTAATACAAAGCAGACGGGCGTCAGGTCACGGAATCGGTGTTTAAGTCTTTGCTTTGTGATGCATCAGACCTGGAGCGTTGGGTGCCTTCGCTGGTTTAGGGTGCGTGCGGCAGAGAGCAAACACGCTACTGCGTGGTGTGGCATGATGCGGCCACAGGGGGTCGCGGCCATGACAAACATGACCATGCACGAAGCTCAGAAAAGACCCAGGGTGTATGGATCACATTGCGTGCCCCAGTAGCTCGGTTGTTAGCTGCATCAAGGCATCAGGGAAACCAAAGGAGTCGAGAGAGCAGACGGGATGATCAAAGATGAAGACTAACATTAGTTCCCACCAAGCCAAGGAAAACAGCAAGCATCTGAATTGGACAGTACCGCAGCTGGATGCAGCGGTGATCTCTTAAATCATCCACTATCGACCCTACACCATTCAATTTGCAGTCTTCGTACGTACACGAATTAGCAAGTGCGGACACGGAGGTACGTTAGGTGCCTACAACGATAAAGCAATGGGCGCTTCAGCGATTGTTATGTTAACTAAATATCTACAAAAAAAATCACTGTTTGCTTGACCGCAACCGTCTGAGGCCTTTGATGGGCCCCTTCGCCGAGTGTGCCACTGGCGCTCGCCGTGGATTCCAAGGTTGCATTGAGACTGGGAGGTTGGAGTGAGACACATGCAGAGACCCCGCTATTTCTTGATGAGGAGGCAGGGAATAAAGTAGCTTTTCAGAAAAAGAAAAGGCAAGTAGTAGAAAAGAAATTAGAGAAAAACAGCGACACTTAGCAGAATTTGAGTCTGGGCAAAGAAGCTAGCTCACAAACCGCTTGGTGTATTGAGCAAGTGGGGAGTTCAAGCGGATAACTAGCCAATCAGCAAATTCGTAACAAGAACCCATAATAATCAGAGCTCTACCACTGGCCTGATTCCTGTGACAACAGGGTACATCTATCCTTTTTAGGGATAACTCGCGTAGCCACTGACTGCCCTTTCACCGAGCTGACGGTAAGCCATGGTAACTAGGCCTTAGCCCCATCCGGCGGTCGTGGCCGTTGCGTTGTATTCCTGAGGCTACGGAGACGGGGGATAAGGGAAAACTTGTAGGTTTAATTAAGATGGAAGACGGGAATTGGACCAGGGGCTTCATCTGGAAAGGTCTACGCGAGAACTAACCATGGCATGGCAAGTCGGCTGCTTATAGAACATACGCATGTACTCCAGTTACAGGCAAGACGATTTGCGAAACGCCAGTCGCGCGGGTTCTGGCGCTGCACACCCAAATCCACTGCCCAGTCTTCACTATATGCCTCAGTGTGACCAGGAGTTTTTGCAACCAATTATTGGTTAGTTGATCTGATAACAGAGTGACATCTCTAGCTAACATGCATTTAGTGTTTGCTAAAGTTACGATGTGATGGCAGGTCACGCCAGTTTGCTTTGGGAAAAGTATTTGTCCATAGCCTAACAATTCATCGACGATTGTCTTTGTGTGAGAGTCGACTTAAGCCAGAGCATTTCGTCTGCTTTTCCGTATTTACTGTCGCTGCCCGCCTTCTCGTTTCTTTTTCCAACTTTGACTCCAATCACCATTCTACAACGCATCCCCCCCCCCTTCTCTCTCTCTCTCTCAACGGCGGTAAGCCTGCATCTTCAGGGTTGCTGTTTCTTCTCTCTGGCCGTGTATGCAGCAGACTGCGTGGTCGAGTCTCTCCATCAAATTACGAGAATACCCAACTTGCATAGTGTCTGTGCGACCCGACCTCACGAAGAACCAAGTTTGAAATTTGCGACCTCTCGAAGAAAAGCGAAGTGTCCCCAAAATTTCGTCCACGTACATACGCACATTGTTCTCGGCACTGCCCCCCTGCCACCAGCGGTCAGCTCACCAGTCACCCTTCCGCCCACAGGCGCGCCTGTTACCCGGGTCTCGTCACAGATCTGCCATCTCACCACCAAGCTTCTTCTTCTCACCCCTGTATCAGTCCATAGGCCATCTACTCCGTCAAGCCTGCCTCCCTGCCTGTTCTGAATTATTGCTGGCCCCTACAGCTAGCTTATGACCATGCTGTGCTCTCTAACAGCAGCTGTTCTGACTTTCACCGCACTCCTGACCGCGCATCTGATCTTATGCCGACTTCATGATTATGCACGCCTGAGACATATTCCGGGGCCCTTTTGGGCTGCCTGGACCGATTTGTGGCTAATACGAAATCAACTGAGTGGCAGACTCAATTTCGCCCTGCAAGACCTCAACAAAGAGCATGGTATGTATCCCCAGTTAGCCACTTAGCCGTACTCTACCTGTTCTGTTGTCCCAGCTGTCTGACTCCGCTCCCACACCATCAAATCATCTCAGTTCTCACCTGCTTGCTGCAAAACTTGCCTGCAGGCTCTGCAGCTGACGCCTTTTTTTTTTTTTTTTTGCCAGGTTCCGTTGTTCGGATCGCCCCTAATTGGGTCGTATGCGGCGATGGCGCTGAGCTGCGCCGCATGTGGGCAGCTCGCTCGCCGTGGAAGCGAGGACATTGGTATCGAGGCCTACGAATAGACCCCTACCGTGACAGCACCATCTCGACTATAGACGATAAGACCCACGAGGCACTCAGGTCTAAGTTGGCAGTTGGATATTCGGGAAAGGATGTAGACGGCGTACACGAGCTCATAAATGAGCAGGTTGCTGGACTCGTCAACTTGCTGGAGGCCAAGTACCTCTCGACTGACATTACCTTCAAGACTGTCGACTTGGCCCGAAAAGTCCAATTCTTTACCCTCGATGTCATTTCCGCCTTGGCATTTGGGAAAAGGTTTGGCTACTTGGAAGCCGACGATGATACACTCCGCTACATCGAGACCACGGAGAAAACCGTCCCCATCATATTGATGACGGCGCTGATGCCCTCGCTTCTCAAGTTGATCCAGTCGCCAAGGCTCAAATGGCTCATGCCAGATACCAAAAACATGATTGGTATAGGAAATGTCATGAAAATGGCTCACGACACTGTGCAGGAACGTTACGGCGACAAGCCCGTCATCAAGCGTGATATGCTAGGCTCGTTTGTTGCCCATGGCCTGTCAAAAGAAGACGCTGAAGGCGAGACACTGGTTCAAATCATTGCAGGATCCGATACTTCCGCCACGGCGATCCGCTCCACGATGCTGTTTTTGATCACCAACCCACACGTTTATGCTCGTCTGCAGGCCGGCATCGACACAGGTATCAAGGAAGGTCGGATATCGTCGCCGATCACTGACGAAGAGGCAAGAAAGTTCGATTATCTTCAAGCTGTCATCAAAGAGGGTCTACGACTATGGCCGCCTGCGACAGGTCTGCTGCCTAAGGTTTCGGAGCAAGATGAGTTTATCTGTGGAATCCATATTCCAGCAGGCACTAATGTCGCATGGGCTCCTTGGACTGTTATGAGGAGCAAAGAAGTTTTTGGTCAGGACGCCGACTTGTTCCGTCCGGAACGTTGGCTTAGGATCTCTGCAGAGAAATATAGGGCAATGGACCAGCAAGTAATGATGGATTTTGCTTCTGGCAGCCGGTGGGAGTGTTTGGGTAAAAGAATTGCCATGATAGAGCTGAACAAGGTCTATGTCGAGGTAAGTGTTTTCTAGCGCGGCCATGTAACTCCTGCTTAGGAGGCGTTTCTAATTCCGGTTATTTCAGTTGTTGAGACGATTCGATTTTACCTTGCTAGACCCTACGAATCCTTGGAAGTCTTTTAATGCGGCTTTCTTCATACAGAGTGATTTCCACGTCAAAGTAACGCGACGGTCATCTAAAGCTTGAATTTGGCTAGAAGAACCTATTATTGAATCGTTACATGTACTGGGAAAACAGTACCCATTCGTTGGTTCGAGGCAATTGCCGCCCAGCTTGAAATTCAATATTCAATAGTTTCGCAGAAAATTGGCTTTGAATTGGCTTTTGCTCGTCAGTAAAGGCCGTCTGGACTCTGTAGTTGTAGGAGAAACTAGCAATCTACCAGTGCCTGCAGGAAAGTCAGCTTTCGACTGGGAAAAAAAGAAGAAAAGGATACGACCGACCAATTGTGATCACTGCCATGAAACAGGCTGGTGCATGTATGTGCTTCGATCCCGTCAACAATTATCAGGATCGACAATCAGACATACAATTAAATCAGTAACGAAGATTAAGGCAAAATTCAAGATCAAGCCCAGATCCAAGTGTGCCACCTGTCTCGGTCACGTGCCATAGCGGTCGCGCTTACCGAATTATCTACCGTACGCCTTAGGGCGTGTTGATTGCCTGTTGGATTGTGCTGATTAATCTCCCGTGCAGACTGTTCTGTTCAGCACACAACCAAGGAGCTGTTGAAAACCATGATCTGAACATCTCTCCTTGGGTACACTAAGACGCGTCAGGATGTCGAACCTACAAAGTTTGTCGCGCAAAGTCATGGACAACGAATTTCTTGAATTGGTTCCCGATGATCCCGATGTCCATGACGACGCCATACTGAGGCAGCCAGATGCATTTCTTGAGGACAATGAACCCATCAGTAGTCAACGCTTCTTTGATCAGTCGGGACCGAATACTTTCGTTGAGCTTGCGACTGACCAACCTGGGCCAAATGCCTTTTCTGGGTCGATATCCCTCGGCGGTTCGCCTGCAACGATCCCCGAGTCCGGTATCACAAATCCCTGCCCTTCGACTGAAACTTCCAGACATGCCTGGTGTTCAACTTTCACAACGACGGGTCCCGCGATGCCAGAAACAGAAACATTCTGGTTGACTGCCGGAACGCTTGATTTCGAGGACCAACCTGATGTGTTCAGCGACTTTCCATGGACTTTGCCCTGGTCGACGCAGCATGCCGCAGATCACATTGACCTACATGGCCCCAATCGGCGACAAGCTCTCCCTAGGCGACGAAGCCGGTACCGATTTACGCAATCTGATCAGCGAGCTGCGCCGATACCGATCTCAGTTCCTTTGCCTACCGAGGGGCTGGACCCTATGCAACGATGGAGGGAATCGCCTCCTCAAGATGAACCAGCCTCCATTGCGGCTATTCGAGACGCCCTAAAGCAAGATCCCACTTGTACGGAAGGCAATTGGAATGGTGCTTCACCTAAATACGCCCGCGCCAATTCTTGGGGAAGCATTGACAGTGGCGGTAGCAGCTCATCTATTCAGTCAGCAAGCTCCGTCTGGTCTGCAACATCGAATGCATCACGAGGACACTGCAATTCCGTAAATCGCACTCGTCAAGGGAAAATAGCCAAGAATCGCCCTAGCACCAACCAAAAAAACGCGAAAGATATACGGCCGTTCAAGTGCACGTTTTGCTGTGACAGCTTCAAGACCAAGTATGACTGGGCCCGCCACGAAAAGTCGCGACATCTCAACCCAGAATCATGGGTATGTGCTCCTCATGGTGGTTCGATCTTTTCAACGGCCACAGGTCACTTCCACTGCGTGTATTGCAGTGTTGCGAATCCTTCAACCGAGCACCTTGAGAGCCACAACCATAGTGTGTGCCATGATCGGCCGATAGAAGCTCGCTCGTTCGGGCGAAAGGACCACCTTGTTCAGCATCTGCGTGTAATGCACAAGCTAGAAAAGATGCCCCAATTCGAAGACTGGAAAGCTGAGGCCATGAACATTTCTTCACGATGTGGCTTCTGCGATCGCAAGCTCTCGACGTGGAATGAGAGAAGCGGCCACCTTGCAGACCACTTTCGCAAAGGAGCATCGATGAAAGATTGGAAAGGAGAGCATGGCTTTAGCCCGTCCGTTGCGCTTCAGGTTGTACATGCACTGCCTCCGTACCTGATAGGGTCGGAGTCACTTAGTGTTGTGCCATTTTCAGTGACAAGCCAGAATACGAGAGACCACTTCGATCAGATCTCATCACGGGCCCAAAGGATAGGGAAAACGAAGTCGGCCATGAGTAACAAAGGAACAGAAACAGTTGCGTTGCAGTCAGCATCGATCCTCCACTCTAGAGCAGCAACGTCAAAGGCATTCACCGAAATCCTTGAACAACATCTAAAACACTTTGCCGAGGAACACCTGTCACAGGGGGTTGACCTAACGGACGAGATGCTGAGACAGGAATCGAGGAGGGTTATATATGATTGCGACGACGAATGGAATCAGACAGTTGCAGACAACTCAGTGTGGCTCGCCACATTTCGGCGAAGGCACGGATTCATTGACGCTGTTGACGATGGAAAAGACATCAGTAGTTTAGAAGCCCAGTAGCTCTTGGTGATTTTTGGTTGATATGGACGATTCGTCACAAAATAAACGCCGCAAAAACCAATGACCATGAATCGCTATCCCAAGCTGTGATCTATCGTCTAATGTCTCTGTCGATAATTCGAATTGCTTGTAAACACTCCTCGTCCTGGAATCTAGGGGCCACTACTTGAACGGCGCATGGGGCTCCGTCACTCGCCTCGGGGTCATCTAGAAGAAGAAGAAAAGTCAATCTCACGGTTTAGAAAGCCGAGTAAAAGAAAGTTGCTGGACACTCACAGTCTGCATCAAACTGCGCAGTTGCTTTCTGGTATTGAGGATCTTTGTTTTTCGAAGCGATGCCATACGGTATGATACCAGCGGGATACTACAAGTGGTTAGTGAGGGATCTATGGCATCATATTTATGGCATTGTCTTACATCTAGCACGTTCCACATCAAAGTGTAGACAGGAACGCCGTAGGTATCGTGGGGCACGGCGGTGCTTGTTGCTCCAGGACCGAGAACAACATCGAGATCATGCTCTCGCCAAGTCTTTCGCCAGATGTCGGCGTAGCTAGCACGAAGGCTGAGGAACTCACTCAACTGGTGTGCTTTGTCCAATTCTGGCGAGACGGGGGGCTTCGAATCCGCGAATGGATGCACATTTCTCTTAACTGAAGATACGAGTGGCTCTCCAATCTCGTTTGTCAGGGTATCTAGACTAGATGAAGTCAAACCAAAAAAAACGTAACCAAGCTTACCCCCCAAACCCGCAGCGCAAGAAGGGTCTGATGGTAGATGGACTAGATTGTGCCCTGCAGCCTCGAGCGATGTGACTGCTTCGTTGAGGGCGCGGCGAACAGGAGGATGTAATGGGTAATTGGGATCCTCGGGAAGGACACCAATGGTAAGAGTCTTTTTGGCATTATCCAGACTTCTCCATGGTGTACTGACTGCGGATGCGTCATACTCCCAGGGGCGTCGTGCAAGAGTCGCCTCCATAAGCAAGATGAGGTCGTCGACTGAGTTTGCGATTGGCCCGGCAACTGGCGTCACTCCAGGGAGATGGAGCTTGGGGAACGGATAATATGACTGGCCACCGAATGGCATCCGGTCAGCGGTGGGTTTGAAACCATAGACTCCACAGCACAGGGACGGGATTCTGACAGAGCCTGCAATGTCAGTGCCGATGCCCAACACCGAGCCTCGAAATGCCACGAGGGCTCCCTCGCCTCCTGTGGAACCCCCGGCAGTCAAGGAAGTCTTGTGCGGGTTGAGGGTTCTCCCGAAAATATTGTTCTGTGAATCAGCCGTCTAACACCAGGTGGTCAGAATGCTCCTTGCTACCACAGCTAGTCCTAAGAGCAATTTGTACGTACCATCATGGTCTGAGGAATATTGGTTTTGCAGAAGAAGACTGCCCCCGCATCCAGCAAGAGGTTCACCATGGCCGAGTTGGCCGTAGGTGGTGGTCGTTTGAGAAATTCAACATAACCAACCGTGGCGTAATGACCCTTGACTACGAATGAGTCCTATGGTGTGTCAGCTAAGTATGAACGACACATGTGACAATATACAAGAGGCTTTTACCTTAAGACTAATAGGTAGACCATGCAGAGGACCGATCGGCTTGCCAGTAGCCTTCAGATGTTGGTCAAGTTGCCGAGCCCTCGCTATGCCCTCATCGAAAAAGATCTCGGTCAAGCAGGAGATCTATAGACCGGGTTAGGCCCTGTTGGGAGTGTGTCTTAAGCTGTTTCCTATGCTACTTACAAGTTGCTGGGCGAGGGCAGCACGCTTGCAAACCGCCACAGTCACTTCCTCGGATGAGAATTCTCCGGTGTGGATTTTGCCGAGTAATTCCTTTGCACCGTAGGTCTCCGTGATCTTGAGCTCCTTCTCAGTCAGCAGGGCAGACTTCCTCGGTGCTTCCAGGGCAATTAGTCGCCCTTCATCGGCTGTTCCGGTGCCATGTAATTCAATAAGCTTCGAATGTGGAATAATCCAATTTTGCGGAATAGCTTGCTGCTGCTCAGTTCGATGACGGGAAGCAACCACCTCCCATTCAGTAGCAGCAGGCATTGTGGAAGTGTGTAATGGGCGGTAGAAGTGCACAGAACTCAAGAAAATGATGCGTCGACTGATGTTTTTCTAGCAATAAGAAGAAACTGTCAAAAAGTTGGGTTGGGATGACCATTTTCGGTCTTTCCTCAGGGGTGCAAGAAGAAGTGCACATGAACTACTGCGCAAAGGCTTATTGATACTCAGAATATCTCAAGCGTCGGAACATAAGATGATAGAGTGTTCCGAGCGGTCTAATAGCGGCGGAGAGGGCATCCTATTTGGGAAGGACTTGCCGCCAGCTGTTTGGAAGTTAAAACGCGGCGTCGGTGGGGCGGAGGACCGCAACGTGGGTGGCTTGCGCCTCGGTATTTTTGCATAATCGAGCAGGATAAGAGCACTCGGCAGATGCAGTCGGGAGATTTTGGGGTATCTGCCCGTACCAGTTCCTCGCAGCTACGACGACCTCATGATATTTACCCCTCATAACCTGCAAATCGCAAACAGCTATTTCACAATTGGCGTCGGGTAACTTGCATCCGTCACAGAAAGTCGCTGTCCATCATACCCTGTCTGTCTCTGAAGACTCTTCGACGTCAACGCTTCTTTCGTCTATATTGCTACCTTAGTTCCACGGGAACTAGGATTCATTCGGCAGGTCGACCCGCGAATCACGCCTCAAGAATGCCGCCAATACCATCCGGCAGCCCTGCGCATGTTCCTTCCCCCGGGAATGCGTTCTCCCCGAGTGGAGTCGACGTGCCACCAATGCGCATGCCGCACCTCGACTTTATTTATCGAATAGTCTGCGATATGGACCCCTGTGTTTCCAAGATCCCGAACGTCGATAACACTAGTATCACGCGGCTCGTACTGCCCATCTTGGGTGGATCTGTGAAGGGGCCCAGAATCAAGGGCAAGATTGTAGAGAGGAGTGGCGCCGACTGGCTGGAGCGCATCCGCCCTGACAAGGTTTGTTCACTGGTGGAATCCGTCATTGACATGTCGAGTGTCGCACTATCCAAGCGCTTTCATGGCTAACAACGACCACTGAAAGGTGTTTGCGAGACTAAACGCAAGATACACCCTCAAAACCGATGATGGCATCTTCATTCTGGTGAGCGCCCAAGGCGTCTATAACACCGGGCCACACCAAAGTGACAAGCCAACTCGAACGGTATCTCAGGATGATGTAGAGTACTTTACACACATTAGATTTGAAGCTCCTGGCGGAAGTCCTTATGGATGGATGAATGCCGTCGTGGCTGTGGGGGTGATGTCCATGTTCGAGGGGAAGCCTGTGATTGATTGTTACCGGCTGACCAACTTCCCCAACAAAGCGGCCGAGAGGCTCTAAGCAAACCAAAGCCTCGATTATGAGCAAGCAGTATATTCGGATGTATCAAAGTTACTACATGAAAGAAAGAATTTTTGTTAGTCTATATAAAGCGAGGGGATTCCTCTGGTTGAGTCTGCCTTTAGCGAAAAGGAATAAGAAGTCAACATGTACCAGTTAATTATTCAACCAGGAGCCTACGACACCACATCTGATCCACATTCTTCTGTTGAAACGCCTCCGCAAAAAGCCATTCTCTTCTGATCCTACCCCTTGTCGGGAAAGTTTGAGGGTTAACCGAACTGACAAGAGTGAAACCCTTCGCACTAGATTTCCATGCGCTTCTCCACAAGTCGCCAATATCGAGGGGCCAGAGCGGTCCGGATCCGCTTACCCCAGATAATCATGCGAACGTATAGAAGTCCAATGAGAAGTGACAATGCTCCGCTCAGGATATACATGTTGCTGAGGCCCATGCTCGACATCCAGGGAACAAGGGCCGAAGAGATACCAACGCTGACTGCATTGCGAATGAACGCAATACCAACGAATGCCTCTGCTGTAAGCTGCGAATAGACGTATTAGCATCTGCTACGTATGGGGAAAGCGTGCCGAATTACCTCTCTATATGTGTCGATAACCAGGGTGAAGGTAATATCACCGTTCGCACCAAGGCCAAAGGCAAAAAGTGCGCCACCAATGCTGGGAAAGATCCAGTGCATTCCCTGATCTCTTAGCCTCCATGTTTGAAGAAACATCACCTTGGGAAAGGTTCAAATGACTTACTCGGTCTGCTGTGACTCCGAACATGACGATCCCCCCCTGCCACGGCGATGACGGGCAAAAATAAGGGATAAAACCTCATTTCAGGCTCATAAAGTCCTCCATTCTTCTTGGATAGACACATGACAGCCCAATCAGCAAATGGACCGCCATAGAGACTGCCAAAAACGTTTCCTATAAAGGGACCCAGAGTCATCAGGCCGATAGACCCAGTGTCGAAGCTGTAGGGCGGTGCCGAAAAGACGACAGAAACGACCGACATAAACAGAACCAGCCAACAAACCCCCGACGCAAACTGAAGAGCAGTGAACATGACGTGCGGGAGTGTAATGACGTGGAGCGGCAAAACGAAGACTCGTCTCAGAGATTCTGATGTAGGAGTCAAAAGGCGCATTTGCTCACGATACGTGTTCATCCTAACGCTGGGTGCGACGTGGGACTGCACACAGTTCAGCTCGATACCATTTTGCCCCGCACTCTTGACCTTCGACATGCCGATTTCGCCATCCGCTGAGGTAAAACCGGTGGCTTCGCGTTCGCCAATGGTGATTGGGATATTTTTGTCTCCTCGTAGAGAAAGACGAAGGATACAAAAAGGATCGTCAGCGCTATAGAAAGAGAGTAGTATGACCAGCGCCATCCCTGAGTGACGGCTTGTGTGCCTGCAGCCAAAGGAGTGAGGAAGCTGCCTGCCATGACAGCAATAAAGTAAAAGCCATTAGCAGATCCTCGCTGGTGAACGAAAAACAAATCGGCAATCTTAGGTGAAACAAACCAGTTAGCGAAGTTTGAAATTGTCAAAGTATGAAAAAGAACAGTTGTAGATTTACAGTCATCTGCACAGCGGTCTCATTGATCGCGCCGGCCAGTCCGGTTATGATGGCTGTGAAGATCAATTCGGCATACGAGTGCATCGAAGATGTCCACCATGCTGCGGCTGCTAATATGGCAGTGGAAACCAGATAGGTAAGCCGTCGGCCATACTTGATGGTAAACGGGATGAAGAAGATGCATCCAGTTGCAAGACCCGCCAGTTGGGCTGACTGTGCGTTGCTGAGTTGACTGATTGTAACATTGAGGTCAACGGTCATTTGCTGCCAAAAGACGGATTGAATAGAAAGGCTAGCGCAAATCAGAGGTGTCAGTCTGACTACGTAAAGATCTGGGGGCAGTTGACCGTTTACTTCGTGAAAGCGGCCACTGTTACGGCCATAGCTAAACCGAAGTTTAAAAACTTTCTCCATGTGCTCCAGTTCTACGATATTGAAATGTTAGTGAGTCCAAAACCATAATTAGTTTTAAACAGGCTTATTGTGATGGGATCGACAGACCAGAGGATCGTTTGGATCCGAGGATGGAGCGGGCGAGAGAACAAAGGTGGACGATTCTGTGTCCTGCTCATCTATATTTGCAACTGTTCATCAACCTGGAACTCGCAAAGGGGGCCAGTAGTTTAGCAGTCTTACACTTTACCAAGTGAACAGTCCCCGGTGGCAGGGAGACATCGAGGCCGAGCGTTGTCGTTGAAATAGCCATGACGAAACTCTGGTGGGCTAGGGAGCGTGTTGAAAACGCAGCACAATTGACAATGTCAAGCTTTGTTGTTCTTTGATCCTAGGTCCCAGCCTAAAAATATGGTCAAGGTCTGGAATATCGGCAGGTATGGCCGTAGGGGCAAGTTAGTCATTTAGATACTGACGGCGGAATGCAATTGTGCCTCTGCAGATGTCTCCCATGTTGATCTAACTACCGGCCAACCCCTCCTTCCCAAGGTACTTGCATGTCTACTGATAATCACGTGCCAGAATTAACCTCTTTGAGCATGCTAAGTGACCAAATTCGGGAGCCCTGGTCACCATAGTCATCTGTCATTCTGGGTAACGCTAATAGATACGGATCCTAGCAGATAGAACCTATCCCACATCAATGCAGTTCAGGGTAATGACCAGGGAGTAGATTGTGCATCGTGGCACACACGAGCAGAGCCCTGTCACCCCGCAGTTACAAGACATTCCTTGTTATCCCTTGCTGGGGTCCTCAAGTACGTACAGAGCATTTGATTCCGAGTGGGTTCCGCAGGTTAATGTTGAAACTTTATTCGTCTTAGCGTTGATGCCCCCGCATTTTGTCAACATGCTACATCTGCTTGGACCCCAGGGTGAGGATCCGAGCCATGCCCTAAGCGGCATATATAGGCGACTGTGGCTTGTTCTGTCTCTGTTTGGGAGGAGTGAAATTCGCCATCCACAGAACTCATCCCACCGGCTGCATCGGACTTGTCCACGACAAGGCACACAGATTGATATACGCAGAGCCAGATAAATACGCGCAGAGTCGAAATCGCCTAACGCATTGTTCAACCCAGCCGCCACTCATGGGTCGTTCTAGGGGCGGATGTTCGAACTGTAAGCGACGGAAGCGGAAATGCGACGAAACGCGCCCAGATTGCCGTGCATGCCAGAGACGAGGCATTCAGTGTGAAGGCTACAACACTCTGCTCAAATGGACCAACGGAATAGCCTCGAGAGGTCGGTTTGCTGGGGCAGCGATCCCTGACCTCGCCTCCCGTGGTTCAGACTCGAACCCGACAATGTTCTCAGCCTATCTGCCGACCATAGATGATCCACAACCCCACGATGGCTCGTTGTCTGCATCCCTCGAGGCCGAAAGTCTCGCACAACTCGGCCCCGCTTCACACTCAGACACTCAAGGGTCACAGCCTAGCATCTCTTCCTTGGCATCGTCGCCCGCCGGCGGCATCAGTGACCCAAAACAGCAGCTATTCCAAAGGTGTAAGTTGTCACAAGCTAATATCCCAAGCTATACCATCCCTGCTCAGGATTTCTCTTGAGTATTGACCCTGAGCATCGACAACGTTATCAACACCACCGTTATCGTCGCCATCGACTAACCTATGTCTCAAGTCATCCATGCAGGAATGCATCGACTTTACACCACTGAGAGCCATAGCTGGCCCAAAGCCCACTTTGTAGCAATGGGGGAGAAAAGCCAAGCCTTTTTCACCGTCTGCGGAGCCATCCAAGCATATCTCGAGGATGGGTTCTCAGTGTCGTCGATGGAACGCGTTGATCTTGCCCTTCAGACGTTCCGATCGGAACTAGAAAGCCGACACGAGTCTTTTGATGCATCTACCGTGTCAGCTGGCCTTCTCCTATGCAGCCTATGTGTAAGTTTTCGTCATACGCCGCTGTTGCCGTTGCCAGCATCGCCCGAACCGACCCTTGTCATAGCGGATATAGATCTAAGTACTATAGTTCCTAAGCGTAATACTAACTCAGTCATTTTAGTTACTCCAAGCTCGGCCATGGACAATGTATCTTCAGCTCATGGCTGATCTCTATCATTTAGAGACGAGCATGGGCCGTCTTTTACCTGCAGCTGATCATGACTTCACGATCCGCCACTCCATCGAAGTTTTATCGATAATGGACATGGAGCCCATGGTGATCGGACGAATGACTCCGAGCATGGGCATTTGGCATCACCTCCGCAAAGTACAAGACAGGTGGGAAGGAGGGAGGATCGGTGGCATCGAAATTGTCTCAGGGATGCCTAGGACTCTCCTTGACGTCATCGCCGATATAGGGAACCGCGACGCGCAAGAAGTTGAGGCTCGTTTGTGGGCCTGGCCGGGAGAAATTGGGCTTTATGCTCAATGCATTCTCTGGGATTGTTGGAAGTACACAGCAGTCCTGGACGTGAGAAGGATCGAGCGAAAGAAAAAAAAGATGAAGTCGACTATCGAAGCAATTCAAGACGAAGTTGCAACCGGAAAGACGTCGCCATTCCCCACGAGAGAAGTCGTTATGTGCCGCCTAGCAGCATCGGTCTATGCTCTGTATCGAGCTGTCAAATTGCCCGCAAACCAACATCTTCTGGTTCATAACGGGCTCATGTATCCATTAGTGATAGGCAGCTTGGAAGTCCCCATCTTGGCTGCACACCCAGAGTGGAAGCATGTTTTTGATGATGTGCGGACACTGTTTCTCAAAAAAGACTCTTTCCACCTCATCAAATTGGTTGATGAGGTTCTCAACGAGGCATGGAGGGAAGGAACAGATACGTTTGATATTGAAGAAGCAGCTCGAACGCGCGGAATTGAGATTGCAGTTTTTTAGATGTTTAGTGACGACACATGGAAAGGGACAAGGTAGAACCACGGTTTACAATGGCGGTGATTGGAACTCCTTTGCGGGCCAAAACTCATTACAATGTATACAAAGGACAAGAAATTTCAGTTGCAACATGTTACTCGCAGATCTACCCCATTCGCTTTACCCTCAACCCTTTCTTGGACGTACTGTGATGTCAAATTACGGTTTGAAGGCACGTCGATTGCTGGGTTCTCAGTAAAAAAATCAACAGGAGTTATGTGCAACTGAATCGTCTCAACCGGCCTGAGTCAAATTAGTCTCCGAAAAAGCTTGAGTGGTGGCAGAAAGACGGCCAACTTACATCACGGGCCAGTCCTCGACACGGGGGTTGTGAGTAAGACCAAAAACACTCCAGAGGACAATGTCAGTCTGCACGACGTCGTCACAACGTGCCGCTGCGTCAGATACACCTTCTTCTTCGATAGTGCTCTGAAGCGTGTATCTGCCACCGGCATAAAGCTCATCATCTTTGTACTTGGTCACCCATAGGTGGTGCTGGGCAAAGAACGCTCTTTGGCTTGTCTGCTATGTGGGTTCGCTAACAAGAGCTGCGTCGGAGGAGGAACGATTTTGTAGCCAACAGGCTTACCACTGACTGGATTACGTTTGCTGAAATTTTGTATTTTGAACAGTCGAGCATTTTGAGGCGCGGCATTCAGCCCGATAGAGGTTGTGATTGGGGTTTCTTGGACCTGGTATGCATTTCCATTGGGGTTGGTTCTTGCGTCAATCTGAAGCGGTAGAGACTCTTGTTGAACAAGCGTATTTTGATGACCGTCAATCGCAGGATCAATTCGTACACAAAATATGTGTTGGTGATTTTGAGCAAGCACACCGGGAGACACAATGTTTCCCCATGGTGCGGCTTTACCAATGTCGATGTTTACGGCTGATAGAATACCGGTAGCGCGGGTCTCGACCGTGATACCACCGGCCTGGTCAAATTTGTACTGTCACCAGTTGTCAGTCGATCTCCGACTCACGACAGTTGCGTGAAGCTGGGTTGCTCCTACATTGAAAACATATTCATATTTTGCCACCGTCAGAATGAACTGGATTACCAACTCCCGGCGCCGCGTAACAACTGCTCGATTTGTCCTCCAGTTTGTATGCTTCCAACCAATGCCATTATCTTGCTCATGAAGACAGATGACATTGCGTGAAACATGTGCGGACCCGTCCGGGCGGTTCAGAACACCATCGAAATACTGAGCAGATTTAGCGATGACAAAGCACCATACCCAAAATGCAGCAAAGATGACTCACTTTGATGACTCCGAGGCAATCACATCCGAGCTCAAGGTTGTTTGCGCAATGGCCAATGCCTCCGTCGCCAAA
The DNA here is from genome assembly GCA_001625285.1 of Colletotrichum incanum. Lineage (NCBI taxonomy): Eukaryota > Fungi > Ascomycota > Sordariomycetes > Glomerellales > Glomerellaceae > Colletotrichum > Colletotrichum incanum. Next base: position 82,986 of record LFIW01001488.1, read on the forward strand.
ATCAAAGGCTTGTTTACTATGGATTGGGTTCCGAGGATCGGCGTAAGGCACTGTCATGTCGCTAATAGAAAGACGATAAAGAACGCTGCGTCCATCGTAGAGAACATCATGGAGTACGGCCCCTTCTCTCGGATTGAAGCTCACTCGCATCCTTCATTTCTGCCACTCGACTAAGCTTTCATCCTTGACACTGAAGCTAGGTCCGTTGGGCTGGACGACGTTAAGATCTTTCAGATCGGACCTTAATTTTGTTTCCAGAAGCTCTGGAACGTACTCGGAAGGCCGACAATGGTCGATGATTCCTTCCTTTGGGAGTTGGGGTTGATAGGAATCACTTCCGCCCCCGGTTGCCAGTTCATCGATGCGAACGACCTCTTGCTTGACCCAGTCAACCACCGGAATTAGGGGCAGCGGGTAACTGTAAAAATTGGCGTCTGGGTTCTCCGTCCGTGTGTCAACGGCAAAGACAAGGGCTTGAAAATAACAGCGATTCTTGTCTTTCGAATCAAGCCCCCCATAAGGCCAGGGCTCGATGACAGCTTCGAACCCATCTGGAAGTGACAATGCCGAGATCTTGAACTGAAGCAAAGTAGACTCTTTGCAAATCCTTACAGTCTCTTCGAGTTCGTGTCTAGCGAACCACAATGGCCGTCAGCACAATTATTCAACAATAGGGACTGGAACAGAGCGATTAAGACAACTTACAGGGTGAAGCTGGGATGCACGTCCGGCTTGATAGCTTTGTGCCATACTCGCTCCCGTTTTTTCAAATCGACAACTGCCTCTATCGATCGCGGACTCTCCTTGTCCTCCACAACGATATAGTGCACAGATGCCAAACGAGGCGGCCTCGGGGTTTCTGGGGTCAGTTGACCAGCATGTTCCAGCTCAAGGAATTTAACGAGAGTATCTTTGGAAGGCTCTCGCAAGTAGATGACTCGGAAATGTAAGACTGTGTTCGGGTGTGAAGCCCGTACAATGTCTGACGCCAAGGTTGTTTCGTCGATGCTCAAAGGGAGAGTGGGTGGGCATAAGGAATACCTTGTATGCGAGTGGCAGCCATATTGAGAGAAGGATAAACCGATTTCTCATCGACATACAGAGCGATAGACTTCGCTATTGTAAAATCTTACCACGGATTTACTACGTCGTTTTCATTAAGGCTTTTATACGTACTATTCTGGAACTGGTCATACCCAGATTTGCTATCGGTGACTCGGCGCCCAGGTCGACTTTCCGGGGACTGGCTCGTGCCCAATAAGGCAGGTCGGCACGCCAATGATAGCGAAGCATGTGCTTCACAAGCCACGAACGCTTTTATGTGGAGACATCGGAAGTTAATTTACCTTGGGAACAAGGATGTAAAACTACATCAATAGCCTGTAGCTCGAATTTGGAAGAATGAGAGATGAGGGGCCCCGGATCCCGCGGGCTGAAACATCGTAACAGTTTGCGAGGTCGGATTCCAGGCTAGTCAATCGTACCTCAGTGATGAAGTCAAGGAGGAGACGGGATAGAAAGAGGACAGGGAGGCAGTCTCCAGCATCGTTGACAGCATGATTACTAAGACTCAAGGCCATTTGGCTCGTGCACTCCCATCCACACAGGCGCCTGAGGGCTAAATGCAGGATAGTGCAAAATTTAGTTTCACCCTGTCCATTTGTCATACACGCGACTGCAAGAAACACGACATCGTGATAGATGCGCGTCGTCTGAAATGCCGTCTACGCACGAGGTACAGGAGTCGACAGTGGCTAGAGAGCGTGGAAACAGCTTCTATCGCCAAGGACTGTTTGCCGAAGGTCTGGTTGATTCCCCAATCGCTGATGTTTGCATCCGTATTAACAATTTCTGGCAGCGGAGGGAGCGTACAAAGAAGCAGCTTCGTTAGACCCTGAGGACCCCACGCCATGGTCCAACATATCTGCTATCAAGTTTGAGCAGGGCGATTACGGCGCTGCACTGAAGAATCTGGAAATCTTTGTCTGCCGCAGAGCCGGACGACAGCGCAAAGAAACAGAAGCTTTACACCCGAATGGCCAAGTGCCATCTGCATTCCCTTTCCCTTGATGACGCTGAGAAAGTAGTCAAAGTCCTTTCCGAGGATGCCTCCGGCCAGTCGATGCGAGCAACGTTGGAGGACTTACGGAACCTTTTGCAGACATCTGATGATGGCGAACTACAAAAGCAGGTTTTTGACCGCCTGCCTCGGTACAAGGGCCACCTGTATATTCCTCTACCTTTTGGTTCGAGACCTCGGCTGACTTGTTTCCAGGCAGGATCGCCCTGAATACTACGCCATGGGTCACGATATGGCAGATCCTTTGTGGGACCAGTCATTGTGGCATGCTGTCGGACCTGGCGGGGACGTGTCTTTCCTACTCTGTGGCAGCGGTGATGCCCGCCACTTGTTTGCTACGATCGTTTCCCTGGGCGTTGGTGAGATGATAGGCAGAGGGAAAAAGATGTTCAACAAAGCCTTTTTCACCATCTTAGACATCAACGCAGCTGCGTTGGCGAGAACCCTCTTCATGTTTGACATGGTCATCCGATATATCTTCATGAGGTACGCGAAAATGCCGCGTATCGAGGACGCGCTTACCGTCATGAGCTATATCTATTCCTCTCCGTTTGTGCCTGCGTTCGTTGCCGAAAAAACGGAGGAACACATCAAGACATTGATTGACGAGCTTGAAGGAGAAGGAGATGTTCTAGAGATGTTCTTCATTCCAAGAGGCACTCGGGATCAGATCATCAGGAAGCTGAAGCACTGGATCCAACCTTTTGGAGACGACTATACCACCAAAAAGCTTCGACCAGTTGTGATTGGCAATCTCTTGCGGTCAGAGCAGCAACGGCAAAGCCTCTTTGGAGAGAGTGCACGGCCCGAAGTCAAGGACAGCAAAGAAATCCGCGAGCTTGGCGTTCTCTTTGCCGGGGATATTTTTATCGACCGACGAGAGCCAGCACTACGGCCCTTGCTTGATGCTTTTCGATCTGACGTAGAAGGAGCCAAGCAGACTCTGGAGGTGTATATCGACTCCCACTGGAAGACGAACCCTACAATGCTGGATATGGATTATGAGCCGCGCCGTTATGAAGAGTTTGAAGCTGGTGTTCCTCTTGCAGAACTCAACCGTCTATTGTCTGGGATCCCGCGCAACTCGTACGGAGTCTTCACAACCCTGCGAGGGGCAAGCAAGAAGATGGACACGTGCTGGAAAGCCTGAGTGGATTTTTCGAGATCTTAGCCACTGCTACTATGACACTCATAAAACGTGTAGAGATTGAGGCAATCGCTGGCGAAATGGCTGATACACTGGAGCAAATTCGATACAACAGCCTAGAGCATCGCTCTCAGAAGCACCACAAGGTCGGTGCCATTGATGCAACTCAGTTCCCGTGGCAATATGACAGGATTCACATGAGTAACATTCCGTAAGTTGACTAAAGGCTGCACCGCCAATTCTCGAGCAGTTATCTTGCTGACAAGGTGGACACAGAGATTACGTTGGCGGACCTTTGACCGCCGTAATGTATGGTAGTCCTCTCCTCCGTAAGGATCGACCGTCGAATTTGAGATTCAACAACCTGTTCAACCCACCAATGTTTGAAAGCCACGAGCAGTTTCTAACAGAGTATTTGCTCATGCACGACGCCAAGCAAGTGGCCGATCACTTCGGTTTGGTAAAGGAGAAAAGACCAGGAGACGTTATTCCCAATCCCATTGCGGAGACGATTGGCAACCGGTTTATGACCGAAAACTATTTCGTCTGGGCTCGCTCTGGCATCAAGAAGACACCGCGTGCCCGTCTCATGACACGGCCTACTCTGGAAAGATGGTTGCACTCGCACTTGCTCAAGATTTGCCTCCCCTATCGCCGCCCTCTGTGGAGTGACAAACCGGTTCATGCTCCGTTGAATCTGACTGCATTTCTCAGACTCGTGGCTCGCATGTATGAGGTAGGGTATCCGGCGCACTGGCTTGCGGGTATTTTCACAAATATTTGTGAGGGCAGCATCACCAGTACTGCACGTCCCCCTTGGAGGTTGGTCCTCCATCCTGATGATCTGAAGAAGTCATTCCCGCAACGGCAAATCAGCTTGGGCCCATGGAAAGTCGAGTTTACCACGTTGCTCAGTCTTTGGCGTCGTCTCTTGCCCTTCGGTGTCGTCACTCCTCCACGTACCTTGGTAAATCCGGTCGAAGTTCTGGGGTGCAACATCACGTTCCCGAAATTCTTTGAGAGGCATACTAGAGTTCCTCATTTTAACCTTGTCTTCATCAACACGGCCATGTTTGGCCCAGAAAAGCCAAACCTTCTCGGCCTCCTCCAAGATGACGAAGAGGGAGATGCATCTGATTATGCCAAACTTTTGCGACAAAAGGGTCTGCACGTGGTCACGACCTTCAAGTACGTGACAGACACGAGAACTGCTACGTGTTGGCTGCGTAAGGATGTTGTTGAGGAAATGATGAACAGAGCTTCATGGAATGTATGCACCTGTCGTACGGATTCATGGGATATACTTCCGGCTACTCTGAACCCAGTATCACGATCTCTTCGAACGCTAGAGACTTGGACGAGTTAAGTTGTCAGGGGGTTCGGTACGGAGTGAGAAGGTCAACGGCAAGATAGGTGTAAACTTATGACTGCATTCATCTCTGGCCTTCTCCCAGTTACTTGCTGGGGAGCTGGCCTTCTTATAGGTGGGCACCGGTGACCTAGCGGTCCGGCACCGGTGCTTAGCGCCATATCTCAGGTCTTCCTAGACACTCTAACCCCCTAAATACCAATGCCCCTTTCTGGCTCGTGACATAAGTGTAGTCTACCCTGAACTGAGGTTGTTTTTACCGTTTTCTACCGCATCTAAGTAACGTTCCCTGCACGAAGCTCTCGATAACGCGTGATACTTTCTGGCTTTGGAACAGTATCAGAAGGTATTGAGAACTACTATCGGCTTCGGGAGCTTTGTTAAGTCTCCAGACTTCCGTGTCACTCTAGAAACCAGCAAGCAGCTTTCACCGTGTCCCCATTGCACAATACTTAGTACCTAAAACAGATTCATTCATCAGCAGACACAACGCATGTCTGAAGCCGAACCCTTCTTGATGTACTGAGAGCTTCTTGTGTGCGCAAAGACGCGGATATCGGAAAATGACACAGGTGGCGGTGTAATGGCAGTCGTGGGCCTGGCCAGCGACTGGAAAACTGGACCTGAGTCGGGTCGTCGTTCACAACATTCCCTCTTATTCAGTCTGTTCCGCCGTTAACTAGGCTTCTCGGCAGCTTTCCTAAGACGACCAGACAAATACCTGCACGTGGTATCATCCAGAATATTGAACCACGCGTAGGCTACTGTAAAGGCTGTCTCTTGCCGATCGCAGTGGCATGGCTCGTGACGCGTGCTGCTTCAGCGGCCCACGCCCATAAGAGGGACACAGCCGCGACAACAGCCATTGAATGAATGGTTGAAACAAACGAGGCTTTCTAGGGATCAATTCAGCGTGAGCATCCTATTAATTAATTATACAGTCGGGCAACGACTAGGGAAGCCGCCGGGGAACCCGATGGGCTAAACATAGACTTTTGGACGCGCTAGGAAAGATCATCGAAATCAACGTAGATCAGATCGGCGGGGCGGCACACCGTCGAAGCGATGAGGTTTCGGCGTGATCAGATCCCCGAAAGCAGATTGGAACGTGGAGTTGTGCCTTGATACGGTTAATTGGTCCCGGTGTTAGCGCTCGTATTAATATCGAGGTTACATAATGTGCGTCATGCGCTTCCAGTTCATGTCCACTGCCCCAGAAAACAGAATACATGCGACATTGAATACGAGAACCAGCCCAGAGATTATTGGAGGATTGATTGTCGACTGTTGGCTGTCTCGCTGGCTATCCATTTCTCCTTTGAGGTCGTTTGAGAAACCAGGCCCTTGACTTGCTGGGGATCGTGGGGTAAATGCTGAACCCAAGTAGGAGAAATTGTTCCGTAAGTTGTATTTGCATAACAGGAACAAATACAAAGTACGTAAACAAGCGGTTGAAAGTGCGTCCACAGACAAACTTGCGATGATCGAATTGTTACATGCCTCCCAGTTTTATGTCATATTGTAACTCACATCAGTTCATTGCTGAAATTGTGGAACATCGGAGCGAAGGGAGCAATGGGCGGTGGCGTAAGGACTTTCCACGGACCGTCGGCAAGGTGACTGAAAATACGATGGCAACGTCACTTTCTAATAATTCAATGGCCACATACGGACAGGCAAATCCCCTAACCTAAAATTCGGCTTCTAGACTTCCAAGTAAGAAGATCCTTGGCTCTAGAGAAGTACTTAAATCATTAAATCCCCTTCTCAATTCAAGCCATCCACGCTCTGTCCCATCACAGACTATGAACGCCATCGCATACCAATCTATCATTATCATATCTATCGCTAGTCGCTACTATGAACAACTTTAAAATGCAGATCACCAACATCTTCCTCTCCACTCTGGCTGCCGCAACTGCCGTCTCTGGCTCCCCTGTTACCAAGCGCGAAGTCAAGTCTATGATGGCTGCTGGCGCTGCCGAATGGACGATTGAAAGTTTCGTCCGCACGTGCAATGCGGAGAACACCTCTTGCGACTACAGCTTCACCATCAACACCCATACGGCGGACCCAACTGCTTGCAAGTTCACTACCACTGGTTCCCCTGCCAGCAGAGCGGCCTCCAATGCGCAATGCGGAGCCTACACTGTTACCTCCGGCTGGAGTGGCCAGTTCGGCGATGATGCTGGCTTCACTACTTTCTCAGTCACTGATCAGAAGCTGATTGTCTGGCCGGCCTACACCGACAAGCAGCTGGTCAATAGCGAAGTTGTCAGCCCCGATCAGAGCTACGCTCCCCAGAACCTGCCTTAGACGCAGCGGTGACGTTTCTCATGTAGAGGACAGCCAAAGCAGTTTGGTTCTGCGAAGGGAACCATGACGATACATCACGAACAAATAGTGTTATATTGTAATTTACAAGAAGAAATTTTGTTCAAAATTGCGACTATAGTGCGACTGTGCCCAGTTATGGCACCGTGCACAGATTCCGAGCCATGTTATGATCCCTTGTGTCTACAGTGCTCATGCCTGTGCTTCCGGCGACCTAAGTATTTACTTCCGTTTTCCTCAACAATGGCATAATGTTGTGGTGTCGCTTTGGCGACTAGTAGAATCCAATAAGAATAAACTCATTTGCCGGACTTAGAGGAACGGGTATCAAGTTCTCAGCGATTAGTGGGCATGTTGTACTTTAAATCTTTATTCCAGCCTCTTTAGAACATCTCATGTTCAGATACGGTTTCACCCAAAGAGAGAGCTTGTGTTTTCAGCATTCTTTGTATGTACAATCATCGTTCAAGATCTCACATGCAGTAAGTGCATATTAGATGTTTAATTTGACTTATAATAGAAGGCCGGACCTAGTTGTAAGGTTACCCCCATTCAAGATGGAGTCTCAAGAACGAGGTGTTGTCGCCTTACGCTGCGATTAATCTGTTAGCTTTTTGCATTCATGTTGAGTTCCCAAACCAGTTCGATCACTTACCAAACGTTCTCGTCCCTAGACCGCCAACCCTTCAGATTCAGTAATGAACAGATTCCAAGAAGTTGATGCTAGGCTCCGCTGCTGCTTCAGCTTTGGCCTCTTTCTTGTAGTGAACAGATTCCAAGAAGTTGATGCTAGGCTCCGCCGCTGCTTCGGCATTGGCCTCCTTTTTGTAATGCACCGACTCGACGAAGTTGATTACGGGCTCAGCCGAAGCCGCGGCTTCTGGGTCGCGTTTGTAATGGACCGAGTCAAGGAACTGAATCACAGGCTCTGCCTCAGCATCGGCTTTAGGTTCTCTCTTGTAATCGGAAGGGATGCTGGGCTTGACAGAAGCGTTGCTCTGCGTGCTGATTGGAGCCGCACCAACCAATGCTGTTCCCGCAACGAAAAGAATTAGAGATGTCTTCATGGTGAAACTAAAAGAATAAGTTCGGCAATCTCAGTTTGTGAACAGATTGGAAGCAGGCAATGTCGATAGTAGTCGCAAGATACAAATAGTCGCAGGCGCACCATGGGTCTTTATACATGCACGATCACGTCATGATACCTTATGATGGTATCTGGTCATCTGCCGTGGCTATCACTCATTTTGTTGCAAACTAGATCGTAATGGGCAGGTTCCATAATTTTGGATGGTCCCAAAGATATCGCCTTTTTCCGGGGCCGTAACGAGAACCCTGGATGTCTTGTAATTGTCATGGCTAATCCAACCAATTGCCGTTGGGATTGAAATCTCTGTTGCGGACACCTACGGGGGCTTATCTTACACAAAAACTCGTTCGTGCCAGGTGTACACACATGCCACAGAGCCCACAAAGCTTCTGGTTCGCTTTGGCTTTGATGACTCTCATGGTGGCGGTAGGCTCGTGAATTTAAACTTGCCAACTTTCTGTTTTCTGGCTATGACGCTTTGATTTTCAAAATCGACGTACTTGCCATAATAATAAAGCGATAGGCTGACTACAAAACCTGAAGAGTGAAGGGTTCACCTGTCGATAAAGCAGCAAGTTGATAGTTACCCGTAAGACAAGCTTCTCGAACAAAGAAGCCTTGGGGCGACACTGGCTATAACGCTCGGCCGGCAAGCCGCCCCATGTGCTGTGAAACGCGAGGTAGCGAAGGTTGTATTCGATTGAAACAAGCTTTTCAGTATCGGGTGATCTTACAAAAACAGAAGGTCGATATGCCACTACATTTCAACTGACTCAACGGCGGCAGAAGTTCCCCAGATGAATTACTGCAATAGGTCAAGCGTCATAATTCATGCCGGCCTCCCTGTACGATTGCGCAAGTTGAAGGGCAGTTTCCCTGCTAACTGGGGAATTTCTTCATCTCGTGGAATCAGCATGATTGCGATAGCGAATCATACCTTCCAAGTACCCCCTTGACCCTTTACGTGACTTCAGAAACCCGAACAGAACCATGAAAAGAGAATCGTAGTGCTTTGACTGCGAAATCTTCCCATTCAAGATTTTAGTTTTCCAAAATCAAGGTACCGTTTGACGCACCGCCAGTTCCATCACGATGTTCAGCACAGCGGTTAAAAAACCTATCTATCGAAGTGACACGGACGGAGAGACTGAAACATTCATCGTTGATGAGTGGATGCCTCCACTTCGAAAACCAAGTCATAGATGGCACAACATATGTGTGCTGTGTCTTTTCGCGCTTAGTTGCTTATTGTTGGGGCTGTCAGTCTTGGTTCACTTTCACCCAAAGTCTGCGACAGATCAAGAGTGTCTCAGAAGGCTGAATGTTGCCTGTGAGTTAAAGCAAGATCCGCATCTGATTAGCATCAAACCACACAAAGTTCGGAACTGATGAAAATTCTAGCACCCGTCCATGACGTGTTTGAGTACGAGGATGTTCAGTTTGACAATGCTTTCTGGAAACCGAGTCCATACAAAGGAAAACCTACCCCAGATTTGGAAAGCAAGTGGAAGGATCTGTGGTATTGTGAGACAACATCAACTCGAAGAGATAATTGCACGCTTACAATACGTGTTTAGATGGTTCATTCGGTTTGCCGGACACTTATCTGGCGCCCTTGAACAAATCAGCAAACGGCATAGAAGGGAATGCCTGGGCACGCACCAAGTCTGGTGATGTCTTGGCCGGGCTTGAGGTGTTCCACAATCTGCATTGCCTCAATCTTATCCGGCAGTATACACACAGGTTCGAGTATGATTACAGCGATGATCCAGCATTTCACGGCGACGAAGAACTTGTGCTAGCGGTTTGTTTTTCCTGTCCTCGGCAAATCCTCTACGAGCGCTCTACGGCGGTGTACGTACAGGCTAACCTTGAATAGCACGTCGACCATTGTATCGAATCACTCAGATTACGCTTAATCTGCGCTGCGGTTAGAATCGATTCAACCGGCTATGTGGACAATACACTGATTCGATAATATAGGACGTCACTCCGTTCTTACATACGAATGGTCCCAGAGGCATACAACCAGACTTTGACTCTCAGCATAGGTGTCCCAAATATGACCGTATCATACAATGGGCAAAGGAGAGGCAGATCATGGTGGAACACCCTTAACTTAGTGAAGTAATGTCAACAATCTACAGCCAGACTGACACAAAAATGAGAGATGACCAGGGTGTACGATTAGCTGACCGTTGAAGCTGGCCTTAGAGCAATTCCACATGTTGCACTTCAATCACAAATCACTACTCGTTTCCCCTGACACTGAACCGTCTGTTTGTTGAGTTCGGAATCACGGGACGTTATCACAGAAATGTGTTTGTTACAACGTTTAGAAAGTATGTTGGTACAATGATATGCTATGCTGCTATACGAAATCAAGCCTTTCAGTCTACCTTGGCAGACTTTAACTGTTGCTCCCAAATACATGCGGGGCAGCCAATTGTGCCATTCCGTCGTTTATTGAAGCCTCAGCTAGCGCTCTTTTATTACGCTCACATCTATGAGGTGAGGAACTCTCCTCGCCTATCGACACACATGTAGTTGACCGAGCATTACATAATGCCCAAAGTCCCATCCTACATTATAAAGACTTAAATGCGCAGAACACTGACTGGTCAATAGAGACCAACGAGAATGTCACCGCGGACACGCGCAGTCAAGTGAACTTCTGCTTCGAGATCCAACTTGATGCCTACCATCAAAGCCGCACTCTTCAGCTTTCCATTGTCATCGACTGGGCCTTTGAGAAGGTTACCTAAAGCTAAGTCAGTAAACTACCAAGTCAATCAGTCGAAGGAAGGTAGATTTACCAACTGGGCCGTTTGCAGTGCCAGAAAGGTTTGGCATGGGAACAGGAAGTCCTGGGGCGGGCATATTTCCCTTCATTCCAGGGTTGGTCGGCGGGTGCGACGTAGGATAAGCCGGTGCGCGAGACTGCTGCTGCTCATCGGTGGTTGCTTTCGCACTACAATATCGTGCGTGTTAGTCTCTTTTCACAGGTTTTACCTGAGATTCAAGGGGGCCGTACGGGGAAGACATTGTGGTTAAATATTTGACGACTTGGTCTTGTAAAGAATGCTGCAGTTCCTCGGGCGAACTGGTTTCGTCAACGGGCTCTGAGTTCAGAAGTCCTCGTTCTTTCAAGAACTGTTCAGAAAGTGACTTGAAGGAGGAAGTCGGGCTTTCAGCTCGAGGTTCTTCAAGGGTTGGGCCGGACTGGTTCTCGCCAATTGATGACAGTGAACCTCGCTTCGAATTGTGACGTTGATGAATTGGGGCGTCTGTTTGTTGCTGCTGAGGGAGCGATTGCGCGCGAGAACGATTTGCAGGCGAAAAATTGTCTGTTGTGATCCGGATAGGGATCTTGAATGAAAGAGATCTTCTGAGGGCTCCTGGCACAGCAGAGGTGTCGTTGGTCGGTGTAGGGTGGGCAGGGGATTCTACAGGGTTTGTTGCAATAGAGACGCGCTTTGACGAGGTAACACTAGAAGACCGAGGAGCGTGACTTGGTCGTTTGGGAATTGGTGGTGTTTGCAGCTGCTGAGACTCGACCTTTGGCGATATTGTGGCGATGGGGGAACCTGTTCCCACTGACCTGTTCGAACTATATGTCTCGGTGTTTCGTGCTTTTTTTGGTTGAGATGGAGCCTGCTTTGCCATCTTGGAGGGGGAGCATAGTGAGCTTTAAGCTTCATTCTCAACCCGGCCGACAGAACCCGGTATAGTTATCTGATGCTGCCACCCTCCTCCGTCTATGCAGTCTGCTACAGGAGCAGTAGCTGTCCTGGGGAGTGAACTGACATCGTCCGATGTTGAAACCAGCCGCTCGGATTGTATTTTTCGTCGTGTTTTGTCAGTCCTGGCTAGAACATGCTGGCCAGCGAGATCCGCTCATGCGGCATAGCGCCCATGCTTCCTGAACATCTGAAAAGTGGCTGGCATGGTACGATTCGGGTGAGTCGATAGAACGTTTGTGGGTCGCATTGGGGCTCTTGTGCGTCTCAGAGTGTCTTCAGAGGGGGCATCGGCAAGGGTTCTGTATCCGCCAGAACCATGTCAGGACCCTTGTGCCGGAGAGTTCCAACGACATCGGATTAGGGACTACCTGCGATTATAACATGGGATTCGCATCTGACGTTTTTGAATGGGCCCATCAAATACCGATTTGTTAGAGGGCTGTCGGTAAGGTCCACAAACATCAGTCGATGATCTCCAATCCTTTTTCGACGTCTCTTCTGATCTTTCGAGGTTTTGAAGTCTGAAACAATTCAAGCAGAGAAGCTGACCTGGGACCAAAGGTGCATGCTCTTCTGAGACCATAGCTACTGCAGTGCTTTTGACGACTCATTGTGTCAAATGCTGAAACAGCTTACAACTCACTTCACAGAGTAAAAAGAGACACACAGCCGGGTGTCGGCTGTCACCTTAGGATTGCCGTCTCTGCTCCACAGTCACATTGATCGAAGCATTCCTCTAGACAACTACAGATCTCACTTTTTTCCACCTTACATTTGGGAAATATTGTTTGTCGTTGCCGTTCTCATGTGAAAGTGAAGATGGTTTTTTCCCTCCTGATCAGTTTTGGCACTGCCGTTGGGGCTTCCGAAGGTATCAAAGCTTCCATGGCAAAGTCACGTCGAGAGGAACATCGGAGCCGAAAGAACAATCTCGTCGTTCATTGCCCCAAATCCTCCCAATTCAGCCCTTATCTCGAAGGCCGTCAGGTAGTGCTATCTGACGATAGAGTAAGCCATGCTCCGCTATTAATACTTCATGCATAACGGATAGCTTCTGAGAACACTCATGTTGTAGCTATTCGTCGATACTGGCACTGCTCACGATGTGCCCTTCGGCCACCCTTTCGAGGGGTACTATCTCCCTTATCCCGAGTCCCGATTCTCAGGCTTGGTTAGCACGATCACCCACGAAGCACCGATTATGAACTGGATATTCATAGACCCAGTTACATACCAGCTTCGCTTCGGAAACCGGGCCGCGGCGGATGGAAATCTGACTGGGCCATGGGAATGCACTCGTCACGATCGCCGACTTACTTTTTGCGGATGGGAAGGATTCAGCGCAGTTCTGGAAGAAAGCGGTATTTGGGGCTTGTATTTTGACTGTGACGGTGATGGATTACAAAGGATGCTTGGCCATGATGGACGTATAGTGATCGAAATCGAGCTGCTGCGTCGAGAAACGAGATCAAGAAAACCAGAGTTCGTGCTTTCTGAACCAGATCCACAAGAGAACGAGCAGTTAGAGTAGGAGGAAGCGGCGACGGGCAAAGAAACCCAAAATCAAGATGAAGAAAACGTTGAAGTTGAAACAAAGAAGAATAAGGCCTCAAACGATGGAATAGGAAGAGATACAAGGGTCGACCGTTGATTGGTATCAGACTGCCTAAGGGGAGACGCATCATATACATTCTACGATACTGTGCATAAAAAGGTGTGTAATTCGTAGACTTTGGCAACTAATCGCATGTCGTCTGTGTCGTCAGGTATGTACTTTGAGGTGGACATGCAATATTATCTTGATAGCATGCCAATTTTGCAGAAAGATCCAAGTATACTCCAAGGAAACGAAATCTAGCCTGCTGTTTCTTGAAAACATTCTTCGGATGAACTGATGAAAGGGAAAAATATGTTGAACGACGGGGAAAGTAGGCCTGTTGTCAAGATCCTGTGACTAGCACTGCTTCGCCAGGGCAATTCCGTGCAATGAGGTAGTTGGGTTGGATATACCAACGGATACTTCTGTTGAATAAACTGGCTGGCTCACTCCACAAGGGTTGCCAGTCAATGCTCATACCTCACCAGGCACGGTAGCCTTTCAACTAGAACCTCCTCCTATACCAAAACCAGTTGGGACATATGTTGTTGTGATTCATTGGCATAGTTGCATTATTTCATGTTTTGCCTCTCAAAACATCCTTATTTATTGATTAAAACATGTCAAAAGAGCTCGTCATCACCACAAATTTTGAGTGTAGGATCTATTTTACTTTATCAAAACCTAAGGACATACTGTTTTTTACTAGACTCCTTTTCATACAATTTCTGTGATTAATTCCATCTTAGAACCTTCGCGGTAAGAAATACCCAGCATAGATATACGTGGTTGACATATTTGTCGAGTTGACTAATGCGTCTCGTGATTCAGAGCATGAGATGCTATTATGATACTCTGCCTGAGAGGTTGAACTCAACAGATATTAGTACAAATCAGATGCAATTTTCTTTTGTGCCTCTGACTCATTTGCTACCACTTGCAACCCAATAGTAACGCAAATCTAGAGCATAGGATTCTGGCACGGAGGGATTGTTACTGATTAGGTAATGGAAATACTTTCCGAGTCTAAAGACTAACGTTATTCCTAAGCTGATGAGCAGAATTTACGTGATTTAATAGTTACTTTCCAAGCCCGTTTCTCGCAATGCCGTTTTGAGAAAACGCGTTTGAATCAAACGCAATTGAACACCTCTTCAATCGTTTTCTCGTCGTCTCCGCGAGAGAGACAGAAGGAAAGAAGTATCCTAGCTTTTTGCGGATTTAGGTCGTTACCCGCGATGATACCAAGCCCTCTATGGCGTTTACTGTTCACAACCTTTCCTGCCCCGAGCCGTGAGGATTGGACCACAACGACCCCCTTAGAAATCGCATCTTTAAATGCACAAGTTTCTTGAACAGTTCCCAGACCAGGCCCAAAACCTGCAGACACGAGCCCCTTCGCCCCGGCTGCGACAAAGGCTCTGATTGCGATTTCATCTGCGCCGACGTAGCTATAAACAATGTCGACACGAGGGAGGCTATTGACTAACATCCTTTGAGAAAACTGGCCGCTGGCCGGACTTGTCTGCTTCGACACCATGTTGACCTCGTCGCCATCAACGTAGCCAATAGGGCCCAGCCAAGGCGAATTGAAGGTTCCAAGCCGAAGGGTATGAGTTTTTGTGACGGATCGAGGGGAATGGATTTCGTCGTTGACTACAACAAAAACCCCTGCAAGCTTGTTTGTCGGAAGCGGGTGGGCGGCCACACGAAAAGCGGCAGTCATATTGGCCGTTGCATCGGAAGAGATGCCAGTCAGAGGGCGCACGGATCCGGTGATGACAACAGGTATCTCCAAATCCAGGACCAAGGACAAAACCCAGGCAGTCTCCTCCAGACTTGCTGTTCCGTGCCCGACAACGATACCGCGAAGCTTGGGATCTTTTGCGAGGGCGTGGCATGTTTCAGCGAGTTCATACCAGTGATTGGGGCCGATCTCGGTGCTGTCGATTGGCCCAATATTGATGATCTCCACGTCGGCAAGGGCACGAACGCCAGTTTTGTCAATGACATAATGAGCATCGTGGCGTTTACGGCGTTCTCCGTCTGCGTTGTAGTCGAGAAGATCGTACTCGTCGTTGCCCTCGGATGCAATGGTGCCTCCCGTTCCAATGAAAGCAACCTTTCCCAGTGGCTTCCGAGGCCCTAAAGTCATGTTGAGTGCGTCAAAGCTAACCGAAATGCTGTTCAGTGTCGGAGAATGAAGCACAGCAGGCAATGCAGAGGACCGAGTCCATGTTAAGTACTTCTACGCCTCGGCCATTTTTGGAGTGAATGCTTTAGCAGCTGGATGGATTGGACCCATTCACTCCTCGCGCAGTCGCTGACCACTGACCAGAAGGGGACTTTCGAAATTGCTGCTGCACAAACAACGTTCACGGGCAAATAGTCGCAACCTGGGACGCGACCGAATTTGTCACCGAATGCCTGTTACACCCGGCCTCGTTCGCTTATCGGATGAAGTAGCAATGGGCGTATTAAGATGACACCCAACAAGCCGAGATCCGTCCAAACGATTGAGCTGAATAGAGGCTCTTCTTCATCACCTGGCACTAGTCGCTGGGCGAAAAGGGGCAGTCGTCTATTTGTGTGATACTATGCTGTGCAACAGTTTCGACCAAATTGGCGTCTATGACACAATCACTTGAGGGTGACAAAGTTTGGGTAGTGTGCATTCTTGCGGCTTCTATCTTCTGGTTTTGCAAAGCTAATGCACACACGCTTGAAGATGATTCTGCACGACAGTTTTTCTCGAAGCCTTGCCAATATTGGGGCAAGGTGGTTAATACTATCAACGCCTCAATGAGTCGGCGTCAAAATGTGGTCTGAAAACAGCGAAGGAATGACATCGGATCATCTCGGGAACAAGAAGCGAAAAGCAAATGGAGAAAATACATCATAATTCATAGGTGCCTGGGCTGATCCAAACATAGCTAGCTTGAGGCTTCGCGCACAGTGATGGCACCGGTGCAAATTTCTATTAGCCGTATGACCCAGCCATCTTTCAAATGCCCCGGACAGGGCCGGAATACGCCGAACGACTGTCTCGGTAACTTGACCCAACATTAGTTTTGCTTGGACAAATACTCAAATCCCCCATCCGACATCAACATTACTCCGCCTTCTCATCCTCATTATCGTAACGACCCAGGCGACCGAGTGGGCTCACCATGAAGACGTCCTCCCACCTTCCGCTGGCAGCCTTACCATCCCAATCACCACCGCTGTAAAGGGGAAGGCGAAGTTTTCCAGTGCAGTGTTCGTCAATAAAGCGGCAGACCTTTTGCATGTCACCGACAGTGAAGTCGTCCATAAACCACAGCATCGTCCGGGGGACATCTGCAGGGCTGAGACGCTGCGATGCTGTGGCGCCTGGGGTGGCGACAGAGGCTGCTCGCGTGCTTTTACGTCTTGATTGAGGCTGTGATTGAGGCTGTGATTCAGCATGCGAATGGGCACCATTTGCATTAGCGTCGACGGGAAGCTTCGATTGTCTTTTGGTTGAAATGGTGGATTTTGGTGTCATCTGGGGTGGGAGCGCGGCGTCGGGGGATACTTGGGATTGTCTTCGCTTCGAAGTGGACACTTTGGGGACAGGTGACTTGGTGGCGGGTGTCGAATCGTACCTGGAGGCTGTGGGATTCCGTTAGTAGGTGAGTGACAACAGAGCATCCGCGTGAAAACCTACATCGTCGGCGCTTATCGCTGACAGGTACGGGCTGCTCGGCCAGACTCTCTCTCTTGCGCTTGCTTGTTTGCCTGGTAGGCGCGGGAGTCCCGACGGAGGGCTTGGCATCCTCCTTCTCGAGCCCGTCGTCTTCGTTGTTGTCTGTTCGGGCCATTGGTCCCAAGAGAGCCGACTTCGCACTCTCATCATCCACATATCCGCAGTAGTCGGACATAACACCGGGCGCGTCGATGCGCATCTTAGCGGCCGGCTCCCAGGACACATCCTCTCCCTCATCTGAGTATCCTAGCCACTGCACAAGCACCTGCCATTGGCCCCGGACACGACGGTGTCGCAAAAACCTGAAGGGATGATATAGCTCTCCAATAGCGAGAACATCTTGTCGAGTTCTGCCCTTGAAGCTGGCCCAGTAATCATAGAGAAGAGTCGGTCGGTGTTCCTGTACATCCCATTCGGAAAGATCCTCGCGAGCTCCTTTGACGAGGACGGTGAAGGTTACAAGTGCAGTATCAGGGTCGAGGGAATGCGCGACAATTTTCTTGATAGCGTCGTAAGGGAAGTCTAATCAGAAGGTTGACGTCAACATTGATACGTGCATTCACTTGTGTATCAGGCTATGTGAGATGCACTGCATTGCAGCGCGACGCGAATGATGTAAAAGAAGAACGTACCTTGCTCAGCAAGCTTGGATGGAGGTCTACCTCGAGGCATGGCTGCGGCGACAGAATAAGGATATATTGAGACGGTCGAACGGTACTGGTTGCGGAGGAGAGACCGCAAGAAAGTTGTCACTGAAAATTGTCGCGTGTGAGACGCGTTCGCGTTGGGCGGCTCTGAGCCTGGCTGCCAAGTTTTTTTCATTCCCTCTTATCTTTATTTTTTATTTTCCTTCTTCCGTCTTTTTCATGGGTTGGACGCCCGGCGCCGATATGGATCTCGTTCCCTGTTCCGTCCCACTGGGCACCGACAGACACCTCTCCGGCCGCCCTTTGCTCCATGGCTCATGTTTAGGCCAGCCGGTTCATCGATCTGGGTTTTTGCATACGGAGAACTGCACGCGTCGTACAGAAAGCTATTTGCCAGTCGATCAACTGTGTCGGCCACCATAAGGCTATGACAGAAACACAGAGTAAAGCCGAACTCTTGTCGGCCAAGTACCACTCCCTGACCACGACACACCATCCGCGACGGCAGACTGCCTGTACTCGAAGGTGCACCCAAACAAGCAAGGACCAATCCTCGATAGCAGGAGTGAGGAAGGAGCCCTGTAAAGCCAACATAAAGCCGTGAATGAGGATCGCAGCTGGGGCATCATTGTGACACTCTGAGTAAATGGCAAGACTTGTAGCGGCCACAAACATGGCCGATTGAGAGAATAGGATGTTAGCAATTGCCGTATATCTCTCTCTCTTAAATGTCAGAAACAAACAGGGCTCAGCCTTTTCAATGGATGAGATTTGATTGGCTTTACCGCTCGGTCGATATTGACATGCAACTCGCAAGATGCTGAAGTATTGGCCTCCAGGTTGCTCCTGTCCGAACACAAGTATTAATTACCCGTCGACTCTTGGGCATCGCTGCATCGACTCTAAACCACGTCACCAAGGCTGGACCGCAGGTTCGGCCTCGACCAGTTCATAGTCTTGTTGTTCGACCCAACCAGTCAAGCCCGTGTCGACCCCGATGCCTTGGAAGTTGTCGCGTTGCAAGGTTCTTCAGCGAGGCCTGACCCGCCTCTGCAGTCTAATGCTTCTATGTTGTCTATAATCTAGTCCATGTTCTAGTGAATCGTATCTCATGCCTCATGCCTAATGCTATGTTCTGTACCCTTTACCTATTTATGTCACATGCCCATTCAACGCCGCATTATGTCCACCGAATTTGAAGAAGCTTGTACCCACTCTCATCGCCACGCCCAACACCGGTGCGCTTTTGCAATTCTTCGGATTGCATGATTGTAAGCCTTCTCCCGTCTGCCCCTTTGGGGCCATGGGTTACAGTGAATGCAGCCTCCACGCTGTCGCTGACGCCATTGAAGCGACCATTTCGACGAACAGTAACTAGGAGCCAGAAGACGCCGTCAGGCGCCAACAAGCGTGTCGCGCAGTCGCGCAGCCATATCGCGTGCTCGGGCGCGTAGATGACGTCGGTCGCAATGATTATGTCTGCCGGAACATCTAAAGGTGCTTCCAACACGGGCGCAGACCAATCGAGAGCTGTCGTCTGCACGTGGTTCGTCTCGGACACTGGGAAATTGAGCGAAACATTGGACCGCAGATTCTCGAGTACCGCTGGGTGGTAGTCAGTGGCGACGATGGTCGCACTCGCAGCTCCCAGATGCGGCAACATGTTTCCAAGCGCCAGGCTCACGAGTCCGGTCCCTGCGCCCAGCTCGACAATGTGTGGCGAGGGGCCGAGTGCGGGCTGCGACAACCCGAAGCGAGCGGGTGAAGCGCACATGATTTCCGAAAGGAGGATTGAGGCGCCCCAGCTTTGGAGGCCGACGTCGTCTGGGTCGGCAGAGTTCGTGCCCGCCAATCGATCGTTGAGTCGTACTGCAACCGGAACGCTGGTTCGCGACGTGTCAGCTTCCGGGAGCATGAGCTCGAAGGCGAACTCGCGCGCGTAGTCCTGGTTCCTTTCATCTTGGTCGTCATCATCTTCGGGTATGGCAAAAAAAGACTCGAGGACGCAGGAAGCCTGGTCCAGGGCGTGCTGACATGCCTCGGGGGACTCAAAGCAGGAAAGGGTCTCGGCTCGGGCGATGAAGCCGGTCAACCAGCGCTCGGTGAAGTTGCGCTCAAAAGAGTCGACTTTGAGGGCGGCGATGTGATGGTCGAGGCCATCGATCTCTTCGTGATCATCGTCGGTTTCAGACACATAACCGGAGTCGACTAGGGACGTGGCATGATGGGCCAATTTTTGAGTCTCGGGGGTAAGCTGGAAGGCGACTGAGACAGGCAGTGAGCAGTAGATTGTCGACAAACCCTGCAGGGCAGACGTGATGTCGGCTTCAGAGAGCTGGTCCAGGGTCCGCAATGGCGGGAGGCTGCTCGATGGTGGCAGCGGGTGCGCTGCCGGTCTCATTTGGCCCGTCTCTCGTCTCGACTGCTCTTGGCCGGCGCGGCGAGTTTCGTGCCACAACGGAACGACGGCGTGTGGGTGTATGAGATGAATGGTAGGTGTGAGTGTGAGGTGTGAGGTTACGAGTGAGAGAGAATGAGAGGTAGGGAAAACGGGGGTAGCCCAAGTCAGCAAGATAGAGAGTAGATGCAGCGCCACGGGGAGAGGGGAAAATAGGGGAATAAACAACAAAAACTAGACCATGGCACAATTGTCGTGGACCGAATGGGCGAGACCACAAAGATAACGTGTCTATCTCCATCTATCGAGTCGAGGTGTGTGGGTGAGTGTGCCACGGACGGGATCCACTTTCCTAAATGAGGGCATCGTGAAAATTTTTGGTACCCCTATCCTTGGACCGGTCGACCGGTCCTTAGGCTGTGCAGCGACAGACCTGGGTCTGGCCGATGCGTTTGGTGCTTCCGGACATGCACCGAGGTGCTTCGAGTCGCCATCCTCCAGATCCACGATCTGATGCACCTCATCACGATTTACCCCGGAATCTACTAAGGGGCTATCTCCGCTCCGCAAGCCAGAAAGCGGCGTCGGTAAAGACTTTATGGCCTCTTATGGAGTAAATAGACATGGGAAAATCAAGGCTTTGGACAGCATGGCACCTCAATCAAGCCCGGGAGGTTTTCACCGCCGCCCGCGCCCCTTATCGATGAGTCAGACAGTAACTCTCCACAGAATAATCACTAGCTGTGTCCGCCTTTTCAGCATTCACTGCGCGAAGACGGGAGCACGTGCCACCAACAACTGTTAGATTGGCTGGCTGCAGTATTAAAGAGTGCCGCACTAAGATGGAACGAAGCTGGGTACACAAGACGGCTTGGCCTGGTTAGACCCATCTAACAAACATAAAAAGACTTCTCTTTTCATGGTGCCATGAATGTCGAGTCGTGGGTTGGCCCCCAAGGCGTTTACCCTTGCTCCTATAATGACTTGCTCTTTTCTATCGATGACTTTATCGCTACCCTAACTTTTATTAGCAACAACGGTTTTATCCAAGACAACAGTCCGCCTACTGGTTTATCAGAGGTCCCTCAGTAAACCCACTATCTAAGCACAAAGGTTGAGACCTTATCCAGAGGTCTATCTTTTTGTATGCGGTCCGGCGGTTAGGTATTTAATGATCGTTTTCGGCCTCGTCTATGTTAACTGTTATTTGCTAAGTGGCTTTGCGCCACTACTCGGGCCACACCCCTACTTATTTAGTTTCTGATTCCCCTCACCCGCGTAAGCAGGTGCTTATTGTTAAAGTAAATTATTCTCAGAGAAATTATAAGGATGAGCTACGGACTGCTGACTTGAGTGGCGGGGAAATCATCTTCTGGTGATTTCCCGACGGATTCCTGGTGAAGCCTCTCCAGCACTCAGCTGGGATTTCCCAGGGATTTAGCGGAGATTTCCCGGTCGCTTGGCCGGGGACATTTCTCCGCGGTTCCACCGGAATAACTTCGCGCCATTGCGTAACAACTTTTTTCTCTTATTATTACGGCCTAACTAGCTAGTTAGGATGCCAGCCGGCGTAAATATAAATTAGAGATGTTACGACCTAATAAGTTACAAGCAAGACAGCCCCACCAGGGATGAGGGCGGCACAGCATTTGTATAGACAGAAACCTAAGGGCTGACGGATGACTCCTCGGACAAGGAAGAACTATAGTACAAGTCACGTAAAGATAAGATAAGAATATAGCAAGGGTAAATAACTAAAGTGGTTAGTTATTCTGGTTATCTACGGATAGGTGAAGTAACTGGTTATTTAATATATCTAGGATAGAACACTAACATAAGACTTATATATAGGTGTTACGGTCAGATATCCGACAGTGGTGTTTTCTGCTAACAGGTAGCTGAGGTCGATACTTAAATAACAGTAACTAGGTCTTATTGGCTTGTTAGTAATCTTGCTGGTCTGTTAGGCACACGGTGATTAGTCGTATACTCGGTAGGCGTAGGTAGCTCGTATAGCTTCACAACAGAAGGATAATCTAAGAGTTACTTATAGTAAAGTAAATCACGAAGTTAATTACTAAAGAGCTATAGAAGGTATCTAGTCTAGTTAGAATAAATGTCCTTATATCCTATTATGGCCTTATTAGGACCGATCTCCTAAAGTCGGTCCTTGATAAGGACCGATCCTTAGTATGTCGGTCCTAGGTTATGGACCGCTTATCTGTTATTAGTCCTTCTTATCTTTACGTGACCTTCCTTAGTTCTTTCGTTCCGAGAGAGGGATTAACGTGTTCCCGTGCTATCCCGTATATAACCTTGTCTTGTAGCCGCTAGGCGCCCGTAGGGCGACCCTGGTTATATTATACTTATTAGGTCGTAACATTAGGTCTCCTCTCTAAAGGTCTTACCCTTAAGACCTTATAAGTAGGTCGTCCCTTCTAGGTTAGGGAGTCGTTAAACTTACTTCCTTATTTATTTATAATACTAACACTATATTAAGTTATATAGAAAAATCGAAATTAAAGGCGAAATCTTAGAAAATAGAGATAAAAGATTGTAAGCGCCTTATGCTTCTAGAGTTTATTAAAGCTTGTTCCGTTATCGCTAATATGCCTTACACTTGTTATTTCTGTACAAAGACCGCTTATCGTTTTAGTAAAGGTTCTTCTTACTACTAAAGTTATATTAAGGCTAAGAAGCCCTGTAATAGTGTTTTAGTAGCTTCTACTTATAAGTATCCCTTAATTAGGTACGGGTTTTTTTTTTTTTTTTTCGTCTGACCTTTATTTATAGTGTAAAAATTAAATGCTTAGCAAAAGGAGTAAGATAAGAAAGAGGAGGCGGCAGGTAAGGAGCTTTTAAGGCTTTACGAAGAGCTCGCTTAATTACAGTCTTTAATAGCTACTACGGCTAGCCGTTTGTCTACGATTTAGAAAACTTAGAAACTTATTTGTAAGCGTTAAGCTAAAACTTTTCGTTATAGTATATAAGAAGTTAATAAGTCTGACGCCCTAGAGTTAGTATTAGATGCTTATAAACAGGGAATAGTAGAAGAGTTATAGTTTATACAGGTTCCTAATAACGTAGACTGGTCCTTATACGGGCTTAGTAATAAGTTCTTAGATTTAGGGCCGTTAGTATAGGCGTCTGGTTCTAAAGTGTCTGTAAGTCGTAATAGTCCTAGAGTAGCTATTAAGAGTGCTAGAGGTTCTTAATTAGTTCTTATAAGTTATCCTTATGTCTGTATCCTTTCTATTTAATAAGATACTATACTTCTTTATTTTCTTTTTCCTTATTAATAATTTGTTTAACTTTATACTCTAGTTCGTTTAGTTTTATAATAATACAGTCGTTAGTATTTAATCCTTACGGTACTGGTTTAAGCAGAGCGATATAAAAGACTAAATAGATTTTTATTATGTCTAGTAAGTTAAGTTTAAAGTTAACGTCTAAGATTTTCTAAATAATTTTAAAAGGTCTAAGTTTTTTATAATCTAATTTATTACTTAGTCGTTTTATTTTAATGTTACGTCGTAAAAGATACACGCTATCTCCCTCTTTAAAGGTTAGTCCCTTAACCTTTAATATATTAGTATATTTCCTTATTTATGCCCTAATAAATTTAAGGTCTTTAGCGACATTTTCTTAGATTTTACGTAATTTGTTATAATCTGCTATAGCCTTTAGTGCTTATAGTCCTTATTAAGGTTCTCTATATACCGTAGGCTTAAATCTGTAATTTAGGTAGAATAAGGAGTTTAGTATGCTTTCTCCTATAGTACTGTTATAGGCAAATTAGGCTATTAGTAGTAATAGTACCTAATTGTCTTAGTCGTAGTTAATATAACATCGTAGATACTGTTTAAGTATCTAGTTAATTCGTTTAGTTTGTCTGTCGGTTTATAGGTAAAAAGCGGTTAATAGCTTATAATTAGCTCCTAGTTATAAAATTAGAGATTTCTAAAACTTAGATGTAAACAGTTTGTCTTTATTAGACACGATTTCCTTAGGTAATCCGTAGTTACTAACGATGTATTTTAAAAACGTATACGCTAGATCTTCTACTATACTTAACTCTAAGTATAAGATAAAATATACGTATTTTATAAGTTAGTTAACAATAACTAATATACTGTTATAATAGGTTTTTATAAGTAGTTTTTTTAACTTAGGGAGCTTAATAATAAAGTCTAAAGAGATTAAGTGCTAGGCTTTTAGTAACGCTAGTAGTAGTTATAATTATCTATATAGCTTATACAGACTGTTCTTACTCTTCTTATATATTTTGTAATCCTTAATTACTAAAGCTACTTTTTATTATATAACCTTCTGATTATAATGTTATCTAATTCGCTTAAAGGTTTTTATTACACCTTAGTGTCTATATGCTTTTATACCGTAAATTTCTCTAATTTATTTAGGCGTTATTCTACTAGTCGGGCTAGTATTAACGCGTCTACTAATTATTAAGAGTTTCTATACTAGTATAAGGTTACCTTTATCGTCTTACTTTAAGATAATAAGTGTTTCTTTTAGTACTAGGACCTTATGGTCTGGTCTTTAGCTTAAGGCATCGGCTTTACCGTTTTCTGTTCCCTTAATATAGATAATTTAGAAGTTAAATTTAGAGAGGAATTCAGACTATTAGATCTGTCTTTTATTTAGGACTTTTAATATAGTAAAGTAAGCTAGGTTCTTATAATCTCTATAAACCTTAACTTTATGTTTAGTACCGGATAGTTAAGGTTTCTATTCTTTAAATGCTTCAATAATTGCTATAAGTTCTTTGTTATAGATCTAGTAATTAAGTGTAGGTCCGCTAAGTTTTTATAAGAAGAATGTATAAGGGTGTAGCTTTCCTTCTTTATTACGTTATCTAAGTTGTCTACTGATAGCGTAGTCTAAAGCGTCGGTTTCTAATTTAAAGGGTTTCCTTAGGTCTAGAATAACTAAAACTGGTTCTAAAAGGACTTATTACTTAATGTCCTTAAAGGCTTCTTCTTATTTACTAGTCTATTTAAAAGGGGTATCTTTTTATATAAGCTTAATAAGGGGGTTAATTTTACTAGAATATCCTTTAAGGAATCGTTAATAAAAGTTAACGAATCTAAGGAATAATTAAATGTCTTTAACGTTCTAAGGTTAAGGCCAGTCCTTTACTACTATAATTTTCCTATTTTCTATCCTAATTTTACTAGGCGTAATAGTAAATCCTAAGAAGTCGACTTATTAACTATAAAATATACTTTTCTTAGGTTCTACTAAGAGTTTAGCTTCTTATAGCTTCTAGAGTACTTAGTAAACGTGCTTTTTATGTTCTTTAAGGTTATAAGAGTAAATTAAAATATCGTCTAGGTAAATAATAACAAATATATCTAAGAATTCTTATAGTACGTAGTTAATTATAGTTTAAAAGGTTACTAAGGCGTTAATAAGTCTAAAAGGCATAACGAGGTACTTAAAATTACCTTTTTTAGTATAGAAAGCGGTTTTTTATTCTTTACCTTCTTTTATTCTAATTAGGTTATAGGCTCCTTTAAGATCTAGGGCCGTAAACTATTTTACGTTATAAAGTTAATCTTAAAGTTCTAAGATTAAAGGTAAAGGGTAGTAGTTCTTAATAGTAATATCGTTAAGTTATTAATAGTTAACGTAAAGTCGTAGTTTGCTATTCTTCTTTAGTATAAATAAGATTAGGTATCCTGCTAGAGATATAGATAGTTAGATATAACCTTTTTAAAGGTTCTTAGCGAGGTACTTATTAAGTGCCTCCCGCTCTGTCTTATTTAGTCTATATATCTTATAGAACTTCGGGTGTTCGCCTTCTTTAAGCGGTATCTTATGGTCGTACGAGCTATGCTTTAGTAAGCCTGTTTCTAATTCTTTAGTAAACAGCTTCTAATACCTACGGTATTCTTTTAGGATCAGGGAGAGTCGCTTTTCTTCCTGCTAATCGTTAATAAAGGACTTAAATCGCTTATCTTTTATAGGTTTAACCTTTCTAATATAAGCGACGTACCTTAGTTACTTAGATTTACTTAGGGGTTACAGCGTGTAATACTTTCTTATAGCTAAATTGTCTTCCTATTAGAGTTAGCCTGTTCTTTAATTTATTATTAGGTTATACTTTTATAACTATAGGATTCCTAGGATAATATCGTTATCTCCTATCTCTATTATATTAAAGATAAGTTAATCTTAACGGTTATAGGTAACTATAGGGAGTTACGCTGTCTCTAATTTAATAGTGCCTCTACCGTACTTAACCTTTTCTCCTTTAACGGTTTATAGTTAGTATGTTTGTTTCTTCTTCTTCTATAGTATTCTTTATCTATTTACCTATTATAGTAATATAAAGTTTCTTTATACTTTAGAATTAACTATCGTAATTATAGGCTAATTATTAATCCTTACTTTAATTAGTAGGTGCTTATTGTTACTTATATTTGTTAAGCAGAGGAACTTTTCCTCTCTTACCTCTTATAACACCTCTATAGTTAGCGTTTATTATTTTTTAACTGTTTACGACTTACGATCTTAAGTCTTAGAGGGCTAGGTCTATCTTTAACCTTTCCTTACTTCTTAAGTTCCTGTTTCCTGTACCTCTAGGCCTCTGCTTTAGGTACGTAGTGCAATCTGTATTTATCTGTTTAGTAATCCTCTTAGTAAGTAATTATTTTATTAAGGCACTTTATAGGGTACGCTAGGCTAGGTGTAAACGTTATAACGTTCTGTTCGTCTAGGCTTCTGAATTCCTATAGTGCTAACTAGCTGTCTAGGTAGACTTCCGGAATAGCGTTAGTACTATATCTTTTTAGAAAGAACTAATGTTTGTATTTCTATGTTATGTAGTTAATACAGTAGTCTTAAATACATTCTGCCTAAAATATTGTTTAGTGTAAACGATATTTAGGGTTTAGAATCGTATAGTCTCTAAGTCGTAAGGGAGTAGTAGACTGTATAGCGGCTTAATATGTACGTAGTCCGTACAGTTTAATTTATTAATTATCTTAATTAGGGTAAACAGTCTTTCTTATAATTTTTTAAGGGATATTATTTTCTTCTTTATTTTTACTAGAGGTGTCGTTAATGCTTAGGGTCCTTTAAAGCGTCCTTTAGAGTTCTATAATAGCATTTAAGCTAGTGGCCTTTATGGCGTAAGATAAAGTGTTATAGTACTAGTAGTTATTAGCTACTTACTATAGCTGCCTTTAGTACTATAGTAGAATCTTAATAGCAGTTCTAGTAGTATCTAAGATAGATAATTTAGGGTATACTATAGAAGGTGTATACGCTTAGTATTCCTGGATTTATAGTATGTTATTAAGTTGTTCTTAGGCCTTTCTGGCTATCTTTTAGTTAGGGGTCCTTCTGCCTACTGCTAGGGTTTTAACCGCTTATCCTTATTCTTTTCCTAATTCCTTTTAGAGCTCTTCCTTAAGTTTTCTTAACTTTCGGAGGTCGTTTTAAGCGTTTAGGCGTTATCTAATACGTTAGATTACTACGTAAAGGGTTCGGCTTAACTTAGGCTTCTCTAGTAATCGTTAGATCCTAATAATACACGTATTCTGTAAGTTATAGATGTATTACAGATTATGTTTATCTACGTTAATAGGTCCGTAGGTTCTTTAGTTCTAGTTTAGGGTCGTAAGTTAGTTTATGGCGTGAACTAGGTCCCTAGAATATAAGGGGTCGTAAGGGGTGTCGCTTGTCTGAATTTCCCTTTTACCTGCGAGTTTTTATATTTCCTAGGTTAACTTATAACGTTATTCTAGGGTAAGTCGCTAGGGTCTCTAGGTTTTTAGCTTTTTAATCTTAATTAAGTTATACGCGTCCCTAAGGTCTAAGATCGTAATCTGTTTATAGCCTGTAGTAAGGGTCTTCTTAGATAGTTCTTTAGGATATTAGCCTGCTTATTCCTTACTGTCCTGGTGCGTAGCGTAGTTATTATTATAGCAGGCGGTCTAAGTAAGTTATGCGTGTAGGATCTTCTGTGTTATACTAATGTTTTTAGCTCTTTTAGGTACTGGACGGAATCCTTCTTTCTTAGGACTCTTATATTTATAGGTATAATATCCTATTTTGTTATAGTTATAGTACTTATCGTTCTTAGTGTATTATCTCTAGGGGCGTTCCTTCTAGGTGGCACTTAGGTCTATAGGTCCGCTGTAATAACCGTAGGCGTGTTACGACCCAAGGACGGTTGGTGACTAGTGCAGCCTGAAGCACCTCTTGTGAGACCAACCAACGGGAAATGGTCACCTACGTATGCAGGACTGCGGCACGAACCGGACTCGGAACGGAAGAACTAAGGAAGGTCACGTGATGGATCAGTAAGGATCAGTGGTGATCTAACATGATCCCTTAGCGAGGATCAGTGAGGCAAACATCTACAACAGCGAGAACGAAATTTTTGAAATCAGAGCAAATAACAGCGCCACAACACGATCTAACTGGTCAATTGGATAGCCTTCTGCTCGTCGTGAAGCCTATAGCGACGCAGGCATTATGGCAACCCCATGGCCTAAGGATCAGCCCTGGCCAACGCCATACCGAGAGCACGCCGCAGAACTAAGCATATACCTCCAGACAGTACTGAAGTCGATTGATATAGCAAATAGTTAACCTATCCAGCCTTAAGGAGTTAGGGCCGCGTTTATCAGGGCTCTAGCACTTATCGTTAAGATATAGAACATCCCTAACATCGGCCACGTTTACTAGGCAATTGAAAATTTGCGGATAGAGATAAAGGCAGCTAATGAAAACACCACCCGAACTACGAGCAGCATTAGAATCGCGATCTAGTAAAACACAGCCGAAATTAAGGAGAACACTAATACTAACAAGGGTACTAACACAGCCGCTAAGGAGGCACTAAAAGCCAGCAAGCTAACTGTTAAGATAGTAAGGGATATTAAAGCACTAGGACCGATAAATTAGGGGAGCGCCGTATAGTCTTATGCCAGTATAGCCGCCAGAGGAGGACTTATAGTAAGTATGTATAACCTATAAAACTAAAGACCATCCTAAGTTTAAACCCTACGTAAGGTTATTATAAACATTAGAGATCCTACTACTATTGCCAGTATTAGAGCTATAAACCCCTGTAACCTTAAGGCGTACGTAGACCGCGCTATTAAACAGAGCAGTAACAAGCATATCCGTAAACTAAAGACCGTATCTATAAATTAACTAAAAAGCGGTAACCTAAGTATTAAAACAGCTATTACTATAGACATAGAGGCCCTACGATAGTTTGTAGAGGACTAGGAACACTAAATAGGTAACGGTGCTATAGCGCGGATCCTAACCTATAGAATCCTAGCATACGGCATACGAACCAGCTTAATAAACATAGAACTCTTTACGGAACTCTAAGACAAACTATTGCAGGATAACAAAGCCTTTATCCCTACCGTAGAGATTAAGTACATCAGATAGTTAACTAGATCCTCTACCATAAAGTCTGCCTCGTCCGTTATCGTTAAGTTCGCTAAGGCGGAGGACGCTAACAAACTTATTAATAAAGGACTTATCTAGTAAGGCGAGGTTTTCTAATACGAACGATACGACAGACAGTGCCGTCTAAGACAATACTTTAGATGCCACGTATACGGCTATATAGGAACCTAGTGTAAGGTAACGATAATATACGGCTACTGCGCATAAGAACATGTAACCCGAGAGTGCCCCTCGAAAAGCGATACGGCTATACCCCGGAAGTACGCGGCATGCCATAGCGAACACGAAGCGTGGCACGGCCGGTGCCTAACCAGGATACAGGAACTAGCTAAAATTAAAGCGGTATATAAATAACGACTAAGGTACCACCCGGAAGCCATAGCAGCCCTAACCGCCATAGGAACGGCCCTAATAATCCGGACGATATTGAGGCCAGTACTGGAACCGAGCTAGAGCCAGAGCACACGCCTAGAGCGTAGCAGATCACCTATAAAGAAGAAGATACAGAAACGCCAGTAGCCGACAGGGAGCTAAACACACGACAAGAACACAATCGTTATCGTAGCAAAGGACTCTTGGCTAAGACAAGCGATAGTTCCCTCTCGCTAAGCGCTTAAAGCTATAGACGTAAACATACAGATAATAAAAGATAGCCACCCTATAGAAATCGTTAATAATAGCAAATAACTACATAAAGCATACTTACGATACTATAGTATAACGTAAGAAAGTTAAGGGATATAGTAATAGCTACGCTCCTCTACGACCCTAGGATTAACGACTACGATATCCTTGCTATCTAGGAGCTATAGATAAATCCCTATAACGCTATAACGTATCACCCGGCAAAGGACCGCTTCCACCTCTACTACCCGTCGAATAGGGAAGAAGGCCTAGTAAGGGTCTGTTTCTTTGTGAATAAGAAGCTAGACCACTTAAAGTAGCAATTTAAGGAACACAGTAAAGATCTCTATACTCTTACTTTAGGATTTAACGTAGGCCGGAACACTAAAGTCGCTATCTATAATATATATAACCTGTAAAACTAAGATAACGACAGGATAAGATCCTTATAGTAACTATAGAAAACGCTAGAAGCTAACTACTATATTAAATAAATAGTAATAGGGGATTTTAACCTTTACCACGAGCTATAGGGAGGAAGTAAGATCCAGACGCTAGATACTAAAGCAAGAGAACTAATAGAACTAATAGAAGATTTCGACCTTATTAATTAACTACCTGTAGGCATAATTACATATATAGAGGGAGACGGCCGCTTAATAATAGACCTCTGTCTTATTATAGTTAGGCTAGTTAACAGGCTTATAAAATACGGGATAGACAATAACGTAAACCACGACTTAGACCACCTTTCTATTATAACATCGCTAGACCTAATAATCGCATAACTATAATAAGAAGAGAAGAGAAACTAAAAGGCTATAGACAAAACCGTCTTTATAAAAGCTGTTAAACGGACTCTTCTCCCGCTAAGGAGGCTAAGGACGAAAGCGGCCCTAGATAGATACATCTAGGAGATAACTAAAGCCCTTACTACAGCTATTAACGAAAGGGTACTAACGAAAACCGGCTCTCCTAAGTTAAGAGTAGGCTAGAACGAGGAATACGCGGAAATCCTTACTAAAACTAAACGACTATGTCGACGATATAACGAGGAACACACTAGACGAAGCTAGGAGGCGTACCTTACAGCATAAAACAGGAAAGGCCGGATTATTAGGAAGACGCTATAGAAAACACACCGTAAGGCAGTAGAAACAGCAGCAGAATCGCCAGCTTTACTCTAGAGGATCGCAAAATGGGCCCGAACACGACAGAACTAAACACTAACCGTTACGCAAGAGATTATAAACCCCGCTACCTCTTAAACAGCTACTACGCCAGAAGATAAAGCTAAACTCTTTAGGAGAACGTTCTTCCTAACGCCCCTAGAGGCTAACCTTAAAGATATAGAGAACGTAACATACTAAGGATAAATCACGCTCCTACCTATATTAGAAAACGAAGTAGATAAGGCTATATAAAAAACAGCACCGCTTAAGGCACCCGGTCCTAACGGAATTACTAATAAGGCGCTATAACTAGCTAGACTATAGATTAGCCCCTATTTAACTTAGGCATTTAATTAGAGCCTCTAGCTTGGATACTGTCTATAACACTTTAGGAAGTCTATAACAGTCGTGTTATAAAAGCCGGGTAAAGATAACCATATAACACCTAAAGCATATAGACTAATAGCACTATTAAACACCGTTAGAAAGGTTATAGATATAATTATAGCAGAAAGGCTAAGTTATATAGCTAAAATATATAAGTTACTACTAGAAAACTATATAGGCGGAAGAAAACAAAGGTCGATAGAACACGTACTACATCTTATTATCGATAAGATATATAAAGCCTAAAACAAAGGACAAGGAAAGGTTGTAAGTCTGCTCCTTCTTAACGTGCTAGGGGCGTTTAATAACGTATCACACCGGAGACTCCTTTATAACCTTAGGAAGAGACAGGTCAATAAAGTAATAGTACAATAGATTACCAGTTTCCTAGGAAACAGACAAACCTATATCTATATCGACGGCTATCGGTCCAAGCTATACACGCTTACTACTAGCATACCGTAAGGCTCTCCCCTATCGCTAATACTCTACTTATTTTATAACGCAGACCTCCTTAAAAGATATAACTAGGGCCAGGATATATTTACCACAGGATTTATTAACGACGTTACTATCCTTATATAGGCAGATATAGTAGAAGAAGCCTGTAGTAAACTCTAAGAGACACTAGAAGTAGCAGAAGGCTGGGTAATAACATATACATCCGTCTTTACACCTAAAAAGTTCTAACTTATCCACTTTATAAGAGTAAGGTCACGAATTAACGTTAATACACCGCTGTAAAGTAAATAGGGCGAGATAAAGCCTAAGACAGCATGTAAATACCTTAGCTTAACTATAGACACTTCCCTTAGGTGGAAACAGCATATCAATAAAATAGAGCGCAAAGTCTTAAAGACTATAGTAGCTATTAGCAGCCTAGGAAGCTCTACCTAAGGAGTAAGAGTAAGAGAAATATAGAACATCTACTAAGGGGTAGTAATCCTATAAATAATATACGTATGCTTAGCGTGGTTAAACGCTAGCTAGGGCGGCAAAGGATACACAGATTAAACCCTAAACAGAATATAAAGACTACAGGCCAGAGCGGCAAGGGCGATGTATGGTGCCTTTAGGGCAACATCCTTCCTAGCACTTAACGTAGAAATGTACCTCCTTCTAATAAAGCAACAAATATAGAAGTAGAATATCGACACGATTAACAGACTAGGCTTAATAGAATAAAGAGAAAACAAAAACGTTAGAAACAGAAGACAAAGAGAAAGAAAGAAAGAGAAAATAAGCCCTTAGCGAACGATTAAACAAGAACTACGCATTAAGCAAGGCGATAGCACAAGACATTAGTAACAACGGGAGACTATCGCCCCCTTTATGACCCTACCGTAGTGGCAGGGACCGCGTATGTTTATCGTAGACACCGCGGAAAGCGCTAAGAAAGAGCACTAGAAATACATAGATTGCGAGACTAAAGCTATATATATTTATACAGATAGAAGCGGTATTAACGGCTATATAGGAGCGGCAGCAGTATGTATAACTACATACTAGACCTATAACTTATATATAGGATCTAACGCTATATCGACGGTATACGCCGGAGAGCTGTAGGGCATTATCCTCGCCCTTAAAATAGCTAAAGAAGACAGACAGAGGGGAAATAACAGAAGTAAGGTCCTGATCTATACCGACAACTAAGCAGCCATTAGATTATCGGCCAGGCCAAAAGGCAAGTCAGGCTCCTACCTACTCTAAACGATCGCAGGTAAGACACAGAAACTCTAAGAACAAGGACTTAAAACGGAGATCCGATAGGTCCCCGCCTACACGGGGATCCAGGGTAACGAAGACGCCGACAAGGCAGCCAAAGAAGCCACAGGATAGAGACAGAACGGCAAAACGGGCACTAAGGCAGACATACTATAGCGTCTGTATGCACTTAGATCCACACTCAAAACATAGACGCATAAAGAGGCAAACAAAATGTGGCAAGCTAAGTAGACGGCGGAACCGCAAGGCAGAACCACCTTCTGATACACACTAAGACCGACGAACAAGGTGCTCTAGCTCCACGAAGGCCTAAGCAAGCGACAGAGCTTAATCCTCGTGCAGATACGCACGGAAAAGATCAGACTTAAGGACTTCCTCTTTAACCGAAGAGTGCCGGACGCCACGGACGCTAACTGCCTATACCGGGAAGGACGACAAACGGTATCGCACGTCCTGCTGCGATGCCGGAGACTTCGATAACTCCGACGCCAGGAACTCAAATCTATCCCAGGACGACATAACCTCCGGGCCGTATTAAACAAGCGCAAAGCAGCCGCGAAAGCCATCAGATTCATAGAACAGACCGAGATCCTTAGGTAATTCAGGATCGAGTCATAACCCAGACAAAGCTAAACATTAGGGGGAGACTGTAGGTACGCAGAACCAGGATACAAGGCACCAGGCCTCGACAGAGCCTTGCATAGAGATCACATTAGTAGGAACCGCAGTCTACACGAGGGGACCAGCTAAATATAGATAGAGGTTAAAGTACAAAGCGGGAATTTTAGGGACAGCTGGTCAATGTTTCGCATTAGCGAAGTAGGGCGGCTCAGATTAACGTCTAAACGCTTCGGCTGTCTGCCGGACCCCGCTATCCGGGCATAGCTGCTGACTAAAGAGCGGCTCCATAACTAAGTAGGAATAAATCAATCAATCAATCAATCAATCGAGGATCAGTAACCCACCCAACTGATCTAACACCAAGGATCAGCAACCACAGGCAGTAATCCAAGGAAGGCAAGAGAGTATAATACTCGACGCAGGAAACAGACTAGATACCTTCCATAGCTCTTCAGCAATCAACTTCGTGATTCACTCTACCATAAGTAACTCTTAGATTATCCTTCCGTTATAAAGCTATACAAGCTACCCACGCCTACCGAGTATACGACTGATCACCGTGTACCTAACAGACCAGCAAGATTATCAACAAGCCAACAAGAACCAGTTACTGTTATTTAAGTATCGACCTCAGCTACCTATTAGTAGAAAACACCACTGTCGGATATCTAACCGTAACAAGGCGGTACTCTAGTTTCTCTGTTAGTGGTTTCTTTTATTATTAAACTGTGTCGTCTTAGGTCCCTAAGGGATGTATTTCTTAGCTAAGTTAGCTTATAGGCGTCGGTTCTTGCCTTTCTCCTTTCTTTGTTTGTACAGACGGGTGTCTATACGAATCGCAAGTTTAATATAATCTAAGAATTCCTCTAGAGGGGTAATTATCTTAACGAGTTTATCCTTAACTTCTTCCTTTAGTCCCTAGTAGAATATAAAGATCTTAGATTTATTAGTAATATCTAATCTGGCTGTAAGTCTTCTGAATTTAGCGGTATAGTATAAGGCTAATTTGGTTTGTCGTAGGCTAAAGAGATCTCGTTCGGCCTGTTACTTTTTATCTGTATCCTGGAACAAGGATAGGAGCGCCTTCTTAAATCCGTAGTAGCTAAGGAAGATTTCTTAGGTCTTAGGTTTAAGTTATTCTTAATCTTTAGTTATAAAATCTATTAGGTAAGGTTTAAACTAAGCTAGC